>JAQBSW010000463.1:0-202274 GCA_029291075.1 Eudiplozoon nipponicum
GTATCTATTAAATGAGGAGGGTAACCATTAGTCTTGAATATATCGCGTAGTCTGTCTAATTCTAACTTCCTATGCTTTATATCTGTTAACTTGAGACTTCTTAATGTTAATGACTTTAAGATCCCGACTTTCATACGAAACGGGTGATTGGACTTGAAATTAAGAAGGATTCCTGAATAAGTATCCTTCCTATAAATATCTCTTCCCAATTTCAGACCATTTCTAATTAATTTGACATCTAAAAATGGTAATTCACCTGACGATTCCCTTTCTAAGGTAAATTGTAGTTCGCTCATTCGATTAGCTAAATTTAAGAAATTTACCAATTCATTGTCACCATGGTTCCAGATCAGTAATATATCATCCAAGAAACGTAGGTACAATTTTGGTTTCAATGGAGTCTTATCCAACAGATTATTTTCCAAATAATGCATAAAGATATTGGCTATTGGGACCGACAAAGGTTGTCCCATTGGAACGCCTCTAATTTGTTTATAAAATTCCTTACGAAATTTAAAATAAGTGGAGGACATACAAATACACATCATCTCCATGACGTGTCCTAACGTCATTTTGCTTCCTTCTAATATTAATGGGTGATCAACTAGGAAACGTCTAAAACAATCCAGAGCCTCAGGTACCGGTATATTTGTGTACATAGATACTACATCTAAGCTTACTAATCTATCCTTTTCATCTAGTACACATTTATCAACAATTTCAACCAAATGATATGAGTTAAGCAAGGTATGTTCTAAGAAATAGGAATATTTTCTTATTCTATGGCACAAAAACTTTGAAATTTTATATGTTGGGGAGTGTTGTACATTCACTATAATTCTTAAAGGATTACCCGGCTTATGCACTTTAACTAAACCATAAACTCTGGGTGCAACCGTATCTCTTTGAATGAGAGTGTTACCATGCGTCGAATCCAATTCTTCATTAGCAATCATATTATTGATTAATAATTTTACTTGCCCTTGTAACTTATCAGTAGGGTCTTTTGTTATTTTAGTGTATACTTCAGCATTACTTAACTGTTCTATCATTTTATTGTTATAATCAGATTGATTCATCAGAACTGTAGCTCCTCCTTTATCCGCCTTAAGACATATAACATTATTTGATACTAAATCCTTTCTGAGACGTTTAATTTCATAATTAGGCTTAACCTTATCCTCTTTGTGTGTTAAAACCATTGAGGCAACGTCTAATTCAAATTTCACCCTATCATTATCCGAATAGAAGCTTTGCCGTTTTGACAGCCTCAGTAATTAATTCGTTTCTAACCGATCTTTCATTAGGAATAGCCATGTTTAAACCACGGTTAAGTAGTTCAACTTGATCCTTCTTAAGATTTAATGTTGATAGATTTACTATTCTATTAGTCCCGATTAAATTATCACTTTCTTGGGGTCTATAAATTCCCAAGTCAGCTAATTTTTTATCGTGTCTAATTCTTACTTTTTTTATTTCTCTATTACGGGCTTTATCACTGAAATCCTCAATGCATTTAAAATCATCTGCGTGCAAAAGAGAAGTTAACATCGATCTTAGTTTAGTTTTTTCCTTAATAAGTATAATCTTACGTTTAACTAAATCACGAATCAAAGTTTTTATAATATTTATACAAAGGTCATGCTTAAGAGACATGCCATAAGCATTTAACTTAAAATTTAATTTAAAACGAAAACATTTAGGAATAACATCATGTTTTAAACAAATACTTAAAAAGGAAATATTTGACACTTGCCTCACGATTTGTTGTTTCAATAACGTATATTTATTATACCATTTAACGGCATTGCTGCTATAATTCCATGTTAAATGTTTCTTGAAGGAATTTCTTGTTGCGAACCTGGATTAATTGAAATTACCTGATCTGCGTTTTGACTAACGCAGCTTTCATTGTTCCAGTAATTTTCTTTTTTCATAATATTTCGATCTACATTACCGTAGATCTTCATCAGATGCATTTCACGAAACAAATGAAGCAAGTGTGTTATTTCCTCTAGTCATAATATTTATATACCTCAGACTGACCTTTCATTAGATATTCGCGTGTCACATGTGTGTGTGTGTGTGCATTTTCATAACCGTTGTTTTCATCTAACTAATTTAGACCAGAGTGGCTGAATAATAATTTATCAATTGCATGCAATAACTATTCGTTTTTTACACACTCAATGTAAATGACGTAACTGAGATGGGGAGACCCATAATTCAGAAACACTCGTCATAAAAACATGCCATGAGTGATTAAAACCAGAAGTCCGAAAGACTAATGCACATGTTAAATTACAATTCAAACCACTAGGTTGTACTCAAGATAGAGAAGTTAATAACAGTTAATGGCGCACGCCACGCATGTCCATGTGTATGTGTATGCATAACTAAAAAACTTGGTTAAATTATTTTATTTTGATACACATGTACGTACATCTAAATGAAACTGCAGTCAATAGACATTAATTTACCCTTTGCACGCGTCAGACAAATTATTACTTATAACTATTGTATTATTAGAATATTTCCAATGGGTAGGGTGGGGGTGTAAAACAGAAAATTAAGGTTGAAATCACTATTTGTTTTAAAATCAAATGAATAGTTAGAGATGAAATTTTGAAGACTATATTAATAATAATTGTTTATTCATTTGTTGAATAAAAGCCCACTAATTAGTCAATCTTAATCTGATGTTCTTAATCTTTTACTGGAGCTAGCTTCAGTTACCAATTCATGCAATCGTCTTTTCCTTCCATTAGCTAATGCAGTGTTCCAAATCGGACCTAAAGATTTTTCAACAGCTGTTTCATTCATAATATTATCTCTAGATTTAATTTCTATAGATTCCCTAATCAATCTCGTCATCCTATTACGACTACATATTGCTATGCGTTTGCATTCCTCCCAGTCGATAGTATGCCCAGTCTCCACTACATGACGAGCAAGATCTAGATTTAGCAATATGTCCATATTTACACGCAGTTTTATGTTCACCTCTTCTTACTTTGATTGGACGCATGGTTTCACCAACATACTTGAGACTGCAATCATTGCATGGGATCTCATACACTCCTGAAGTGTCTAAGGGTTCAATCTTTTCTTTTTGGTTAGGGAGTATAGTGCCGAGTGTAAGGGGCTGTTTTAAAACGGTCCTTATATTGTATTTTAAAGCTATTGATTTCACTTTCCTACTTAATATAGGGTCCGGTAATACCATAACCTTCCGCTCTTCCTTCTCCTTATCCGCTTTTATGTATCTCAAACTAGGATTAAATTTCTTCACCATGTCCCTCATTGTTGTATCTATTAAATGAGGAGGGTAACCATTAGTCTTGAATATATCGCGTAGTCTGTCTAATTCTAACTTCCTATGCTTTATATCTGTTAACTTGGGACTTCTTAATGTTAATGACTTTAAGATCCCGACTTTCATACGAAACGGGTGATTGGACTTGAAATTAAGAAGGATTCCTGAATAAGTATCCTTCCTATAAATATCTCTTCCCAATTTCAGACCATTTCTAATTAATTTGACATCTAAAAATGGTAATTCACCTGACGATTCCCTTTCTAAGGTAAATTGTAGTTCGCTCATTTGATTAGCTAAATTTAAGAAATTTACCAATTCATTGTCACCATGGTTCCAGATGAGCAATATATCATCCAAGAAACGTAGGTACAATTTTGATTTTAATGGAGTTTTATCCAACAGATTATTTTCCAAATAATGCATAAAGATATTGGCTATTGGGACCGACAAAGGTTGTCCCATTGGAACGCCCCTAATTTGTTTATAAAATTCCTTACAAAATTTAAAATAAGTGGAGGACATACAAATACACATCATCTCCATGACGTGTCCTAACGTCATTTTGCTTCCTTCTAATATTAATGGGTGATCAACTAGGAAACGTCTAAAACAATCCAGAGCCTCAGGTACCGGTATATTTGTGTACATAGATACTACATCTAAGCTTACTAATCTATCCTTTTCATCTAGTACACATTTATCAACAATTTCAACTAAATGATATGAGTTAAGCAAGGTATGTTCTAAGAAATAGGAATATTTTCTTATTCTATGGCACAAAAACTTTGAAATTTTATATGTTGGGGAGTGTTGTACATTCACTATAATTCTTAAGGGATTACCCGGCTTATGCACTTTAACTAAACCATAAACTTTGGGTGCAACCGTATCTCTTTGAATGAGAGTGTTACCATGCGTCGAATCCAATTCTTCATTAGCAATCATTTTATTGATTAATAATTTTACTTGTCCTTGTAACTTATCAGTAGGGTCTTTTGTTATTTTAGTGTATACTTCAGCATTACTTAACTGTTCTATCATTTTGTCATAATCAGATTGATTCATCAGAACTGTAGCTCCTCCTTTATCCGCCTTTAGACATAACATTGTTTGATACTAAATACTTTCTGAGACATTTAATTTAGGCTTAACTTTATCCTCTTTGTGTGTTAAAACCAATGAGGCAACGTCTAATTCAAATTTCACCCTATCATTATCCGATAGAAGCTTTGCCGTTTTGACAGCCTCAGTAATTAATTCGTTTCTAACCGATTTTTCATTAGGAATAGCCATGTTTAAACCACGGTTAAGTAGTTCAACTTGATCCTTCTTAAGATTTAATGTTGATAGATTTACTATTCTATTAGTCCCGATTAAATTACCATTTTCTTGGGGTCTATAAATTCCCAAGTCAGCTAATTTTTTATTATGTCTAATTCTTACTTTTTTAATTTCTCACTGAGTGTGTTAAAAACGAATAGTTATTGCATGCAATTGATAAATTATTATTCAGCCACTCTGGTCGAAATTAGTTAGATGAAAACAACGGTTATAAAAATGCACACACACACATGTGACACGCGAATATCTAATGAAAGGTCAGTATGTGGTATATAAATATTATGACTAGAGGAAATAACACATTTGCTTCATTTGTTTCGTGAAATGCATCTGATGAAGATCTACGGTAAGGTAGATCGAAATATTATGAAAAAAGAAATTTACTGGAACAATGAAAGCTGCGTTACACAAAACGCAGATCAAGTAATTTCAATTAATCCAGGTGCGCAAAAACACAACTCCTTCAAGGAACATTTAACATGGAATTATAGCAGCAATGCCGTTAAATGGTATAACAAATATACGTTATTGAAACAACAAATTGTGAGGCAAGTGTCAAATATTTCCTTTTTAAGTATTTGTTTAAAACATGATGTTATTCCTAAATGTTTTCGTTTTAAATTAAATTTTAAGTTAAATGCTTATGGCATGTCTCTTAAGCATGACCTTTGTATAAATATTATAAAAACTTTGATTCGTGATTTAGTTAAACGCAAGATTATACTTATTAAGAAAAAAACTAAACTAAGATCGATGTTAACTTCTCTTTTGCACGCAGATGATTTTAAATGCATTGAGGATTTCAGTGATAAAGCCCGTAATAGAGAAATAAAAAAAGTAAGAATTAGACATGATAAAAAATTATCTGACTTGGGAATTTATAGACCTCAAGAAAGTGATAATTTAATCGGGACTAATAGAATAGTAAATCTATCAACATTAAGTCTTAAGAAGGATCAAGTTGAACTACTTAACCGTGGTTTGACCATGGCTATTCTAAATGAAAGATCGATAAGAAACGAATTAATTACTGAGGCTGTCAAAACGGCAAAGCTTCTATCGGATAATGATAGGGTGAAATTTGAATTAGACGTTGCCTCAATGGTTTTAACACAAAAAGAGGATAAGGTTAAGCCTAATTATGAAATTAAACTTCTCCGAAAGGATTTAGTATCAAATAATGTTATATGTCTTAAGGCGGATAAAGGAGGAGCTACAGTTCTGATGAATAAATCTGATTATAACAATAAAATGATAGAACAGTTAAGTAATGCTGAAGTTTAAACTAGAATAACAAAAGACCCTACTGATAAGTTACAAGGGCAAGTAAAATTATTAATCAATAAAATGATTGCTAATGAAGAATTGGATTCGACGCATGGTAACACTCTCATTCAAAGAGATACGGTTGCACCCAGAGTTTATGGTTTAGTTAAAGTGCATAAGCCGGGTAATCCTTTAAGAATTATAGTGAATGTACAACACTCCCCAACATATAAAATTTCAAAGTTTTTGTGCCATAGAATAAGAAAATATTCCTATTTCTTAGAACGTACCTTGCTTAATTCATATCATTTGATTAAAATTGTTGATAAATGTGTACTAGAAGACAAAGAAAGATTAGTAAGCTTAGATGTAGTATCTATGTACACGAATATACAGGTACCTGAGGCTCTTGATTGTTTTAGACGTTTTCTAGTTGATCACCCCTTAATATTAGAAGGAAGCAAAATGACGATAGGACACGTCATGGAGATGATGTGTATTTGTATGTCATTCACTTATTTTAAATTTGGGAAGGAATTTTATAAAAAAATTCAAGGCGTCCCAATGGGACAAATTTTGTCGGTTCCAATAGCTAATATATTTATGCATTATTTGGAAAATGATGTATTGGATAAGACTCCACTGCATCCAAAATTGTACCTACGCTTCTTGGATGACATATTAATGATCTAGAACCATGGTGATAATAAATTGGTAAATTTCTTAAATTTAGCTAATCGAATGAGCGAACTCCAATTTACCTTAGAAAGAGAATTATCAGGTGAATTACCATTTTTGGATGTCAAATTAACAAGAAATTGGGAAGAGATATTTATAGGAAAGATACTTATTCGGGAATCCTTCTTAATTTCAAGTCCAATCACCCGTATCGTATGAAAGTCGGTATCTTAAAGTCATTAACATTAAGAAGCCTCAAGTTAACAGATATAAAGCATAGGAAGTTCGAATTAGGTAGACTATGCAATATATTCAAGGCTAATGGTTACCCTCCTCATTTAATAGATGCAACAATGATGGACGTCGTGAAGAAATTTAATCCTAGTTTGAGGTACATAAAAAGCGGAAGGTCATGTTATTACCGGACTCTATATTAAGTAGGAAAGTGAAATCATTAGCTTTAAAATACAATATAATGACCGTTTTAGGACAGCCCCTTACACTTGGCACTATACTCACTAACCAAAAAGAAAAGATTGAACCCTAAGACACTTCAGGAGTGTGTGGGATTCCATGCAATGATTGTAGTCTCAAGTATATTGGTGAGACCATGCGCCCAATAAAAGTAAGAAGAGGTGAACATAAAACTGCGTGTAAGTATGGACATATTGTTAAATCAGATCTTGCTCGTCATGTAGTGGAGACTGGGCATACTATCGACTGGGAGGAATGCAAACGCACAGCAATATGTAGTCGTAATAGGGTGACGAGATTGATTAGGGAATCTATAGATATGAAATCTGGAGATGATATTATGAATGAAACAGCTGTTGAAAAATCTTTAGGTCCGATTTGGAATACTGCACTAGCTAATGGAAGGAAAAAGCAATTGCATGAATTGTTAACTGGAGATAGCTCCAGTAATAGATTAAGAACATCAGATTAAGATTGACTAATTAGTGGGCTTTTATTCAAGAAATGAATAAACAATTATGAATAGAGCCTTCAAATTTCATATCTAACAATTCATTTGATTTTAAAACAAATAGTGATTTCAACCTTAATTTTCTGTTTTATACCCGCACCCTACCCATTGGAAATATTCTAATAATACAATAGTTATAAGTAATAATTTGTCTGACGCGTGCAAAGGATAAATTAATGTCTATTGACTGCAGTTTCATTTAGATGTACGTACATGTGTATCAAAATAATTTAACCAAGTTTTTTCGAGTTATGCATACACATACACATGCACATGCGTGGCGTGCGCCAAAAAATGATATTAACTTATCTATCTCGAGTCTAACTTAGTGGTTTGAATTGTAAATTAACATTTGCATTAGTCGTTCGGACTTCTGGTCTTATCACTCATGGCCTGTTTTTATGACGAGTGTTTCTGAATTATGGGTCTCCCCATCTCAGTTACGTCATTTACATTGAGTGTGAAAAAAACGAATAGTTATTGCATGCAATTGATAAGTTATTATTCAGCCACTCTGGTCTAAATTAGTTATATGAAAACAACGGTTATAAAAATGCACACACACACATGTGACACGCGAATATCTAATGAAAGGTCAGTATGTGGTATATAAATATTATGACTAGAGGAAATAACACATTTGCTTCATTTGTTTCGTGAAATGCATCTGATGAAGATCTACGGAATGGTAGATCGACATATCATGAAAAAAGAAATTTACTGGAACAATGGAAGCTGCGTTTGTCAAAACGCAGATCAGGTAATTTCAATTAATCCAGGTGCGCAAAAACACAACTCCTTCAATTCCTTGGGTAGATTGAATTCAAAGTCTTTTATCTCCATCTCGCTGAATAGATAGGAGGGTGTGCGTCTACCTAAGGAAATATGCCTTCTAAATTCTGTAAGCTTGTCCTCCCGATCTGGTGTCAGGCGCTGCTTTACGGCGTGTTGCAGGTCCTGCCGTGGCTGCGAGCATGTCCCCTCAGAATATTGATGCAAGATATCTTTAAGTCCGCGTCTGAAAAACATTGGGATTGTCTATTAAGCCCTCAAAAATTTTTAGCCCTAATCTGTTATATTGAACACCTTGGCCAATAAAGTAACATTGTCGTACCACTCAAGGTTGTCTAAGTCGAATTGGCATATCTTAAACTGGGTTAATGTGGTGGTGCGACTTGTTGCTGGGCTGGCCACCGGACTTCCTAAATTTCCTGAGCAGGACGTCATATTTTATGTGTGTCTGATGTCGGGTACAGATGGCACTGTTAGATCGTCGTCACACGTCATCGTCTGGCCGTCTTCAAAAATTGTGATCAGGAGATGGTGACGCGCTGTTTTTTGAAGCTCAGCATTCATCCGAGGTGCTTAAGCTAGCGGGAGGACTAGCGCCTGTTTGATATTCTCATGGAATAGAATTGCTAATTAATTATTTATTAGCTGTGAGTTCCACAAAACGTGGCACCATTTATGCAGGAGGTATTGTTTTATTGTAAGAGAGTTTGCGGGTAAGCTTTCATTTATCGATGCTATACCATTCCTACATATGCCTAGTAGCTGATGTCAAGGTCCGTGTTTATGATCTGTCTCAGAATCTTTCCAAATGGGTGATGTGAGAAGGCTAAGTCGAATCATCATACGTATATTGCACTCAATGTTGCTAAGTAAATTTAAATTCACTTTTAGTCCAAATTGATCGTGCTCTAGACGACAAAAAATTATATATTGTCAACAAAAATTACTACCTTGGTATATAAAAACAAAAAAATATATCCAGAATGTCTCAGCGGAATAGACAGTTTCGTGTAAATAAAATACTCACAAAATATATAAATCCAAATTGTCTTGGGAGAATAGTTAATAATTATTTATAATGTGTGTAAATACACAGAATATATAAATCCAGAATGTTTTAACGGAGAGTTTGATGGTTAGGTGTAAGGAATAAACAGAGAAATCATGACTTCGAGCGTTAAATCACATAATTCCATTGCATGTTACCGGCGTATTACGCGCGGGTGTGTACTATTATTCAACCAAACACTTTTATTTACAAATAAATTTGCAAACCCGGAAAGCTCAATTCAAACTGCTTGAAAATTCCAGAGATTGTTTCTAAAATCACAGCTTAGAGAATAATTGACAAAAACCGCAATTCGTACATGTGACACAAAAGAAAACTGGATCTGATAAAATTGACACTCGGTGTGTTGCAATGAGGAGCCGCGCGTTACAGTGTAATAATTTATAATATTTATATTTAAAAGTGCAGGATCATTTCCTTTACCATATACGATATATGTCATAAAGGAATTAAAATCCAATTAAATTTAAATTTGAATAGGTCCTGATCTCATTCAACACTAGCAATATATGGCTCCCCATTGCAAAAATATCAGTCTGTTTATAGATGCTTCCATTAAAACGAAACCGAATGACTTTCACGCATAATTAGACAACCTCGCATAGAGAGTGACCAGACATCAGCGATATTACTGTGTCGTGTTCTACCGCTTTGAATATTATGTCAATTGTATCAGAATTTAAAACATTTGTAATTAATGATTTTACATTTAAAAGAAACCATTATCTTTCTTTAAATCAAGTTTGCGAGCTTGAAGTAAATACCAATCCCATTGTATTTAACCATTCTTCGAACAACATAACAAAACTAACGCCAGCCGCAACGCACTGACGCGTTTTGACCTTCCTTGATCATCATCAGAGTACGACGGCAAACTGACTATCAATGACTAAACTGCAGTGAATTTACATGGAAATCAAATTTAGATATGCGTATCTCACCTCTAGCATTCTTGCATACATTGAACTTGACTGGAAATGTCGGCTGCACAATTTTTATGCATTCAGTAACATAAACTGTTTATAGCTTTCGCCAAATATACATATATAGGCAATACAATTTAACAATAATTGTTTGCGCGGATGGTGGAAACAATTCTTTAAATCAAGTTTGCGAGCTCGAAGTAAATACCAATTTCATTGTATTTAACAAGTCGTCGAACAACATAACAAAACTACCGCCAGCCGCAACTCATTGGCGCGTTTCGATCTTCCTCGATCATCACCAGAGAATGACGGTAAACTGACTATCAAGGATAAAACCGCAGTGAATATTCATGGAAATTAAATTTAGATATGCGGCTCTCACCTCTAGCAGTCTTGCATACATTGAACTTGACTGGAAATGTCGGCTGCACAATTTCTATGCAGTCACGAACATAAAATGTTTGTAGCTTTTGCCACATATACATATATAGGCAATACAATTTAACAAAAATTGTTTGCGCGGGTGGTGGTAACAATTCTTTAAATCAAGTTTGCGAGCTTGAAGTAAACACCAATCCCATTGTATTTAGCCAGTCGTCGAACAACAACAAAACTACCGCCAGCCGCAACGCACTGACGCGTTTCGACCTTCCATGATCATCATCAGAGTACGACGGCAAACCGACTATCGAGGATCAAACAGCATTGAATATATATGGAAATCAAATTTAGATATGCGGCTCTCACATCTAGCAGTCTCGCATACATAGAACTTGACTGGAAATGTCGGATGCACAATTTCTATGCAGTCACGAACATTAACTTTTTGTAGCTTTCGCCACATATACATATATAGGCCATACAATTTAACAATAATTGTTTGCGCGGGTGGTGGTAACAATTCTTTAAATCAAGTTTGCGAGCTTGAAGTAAACACCAATCCCATTGTATTTAACCAGTCGTCAAACATCATAACAAAATTACCGCCAGCCGCAACGCACTGACGCGTTTCGACCTTCCTTGATCATCATCAGAGTACGACGGAAAATTGACTATCGAGGATCAAACCGCATTGAATATATATGGAAATCAAATTTAGATACGCGGCTCTCACCTCTAGCAGTCTCGCATACATTGAACTTGACTGGAAATGTCGGCTGCACAATTTCTATGCAGTCACGAACATTAACTGTTTGCAGCTTCGCCACATATACATATATAGGCAATACAATTTAAACAATAATTGATTGCGCGGGTGGTGGTAACAATTCTTTAAATCAAGTTTGCGTGCTTGAAGTAAACACCAATCCCATTGTATTTAACCAGTCATCGAACAACATAACAAAACTACCGCCAGCTGCAACGCACTGACGCGTTTCGACCTTCCATGATCATCATCAGAGTACGACGGCAAACTGACTATCGAGGATCAAACCGCATTGAATATATATGGAAATCTAATTTAGATATGCGGCTCTCACCTCTAGCAGTCTTGCATACATTGAACTTGACTGGAAATGTCGACTGCACAATTTCTATGCAGTCACGAACATTAACTGTTTGCAGCTTTCGCCACATATACATATATATACAATGCAATTTAACAATAATTGATTGCGCGGGTGGTGGTAACAATGCTTTAAATCAAGTTTGCGCGCTTGAAGTAAACACCGACCCCATTGTATTTAACCAGTCTTCGAACAACATAACAAAACTACCGCCAACCGCAACGCACTGACGCGTTTCGACCTTCCATGATCATCATCAGAGTACGACGGCAAACCGACTATCGACGATCAAACCGCAGTGAATATATATGGAAATCAAATTTAGATATGCGGCTCTCACCTCTAGCAGTCTCGCATACACTGAACTTGACTGGAAATGTCGGCTGCACAATTTCTATGCAGTCACGAACATTAACTGTTTGCAGCTTTCGCCACATATACATATATCGGCAATACAATTTAAACAATATTTGATTGCGCGGGTGGTGGTAACAATTCTTTAAATCAAGTTTGCGAGCTTGAAGTAAACACCAATCCCATTGTATTTAACCAGTCGTCGAACAACAAAACAAAACTACCGCCAGCCGCAACGCACTGACGCGTTTCGACCTTCCTTGATCATAATCAGAGTATGACGGCAAACTGACTATCGAGGATCAAACCGCATTGAATATATATGGAAATCAAATTTGGATATGCGGCTCTCACCTCTAGCAGTCTTGCATATATTGAACTTGACTGGAAATGTCGGCTGCACAATTTCTATGCAGTCACGAACATTAACTGTTTGCAGCTTTCGCCACATATACATATATAGGCAATACAATTTAAACAATAATTGATTGCGCGGGTGGTGGTAACAATTCTTTAAATCCAGTTTGCGAGCTTGAAGTAAACACCAATCCCATTGTATTTAACCAGTCGTCGAACAACATAACAAAACTACCGCCAGCCGCAACGCACTGACGCGTTTCGACCTTCCTTGATCATCATTAGAGTACGACGGCAAACTGACTATCGAGGATCAAACCGCATTGAATATATATGGAAATCAAATTTAGATATGCGGCTCTCACCTCTAGCAATCTCGCATACATTGAACTTGACTGGAAATGTCGGCTGCACAATTTCTATGCAGTCACGAACATTAACTGTTTGCAGCTTTCGCCACATATACATATATAGGCAATACAATTTAAAAAATAATTGATTGCGCGGGTGGTGGTAACAATTCTTTAAATCAAGTTTGCGAGCTTGAAATAAACACTTATCCCATTGTATTTAACCAGTCGTTGAACAACATAACAAAACTACCGCAAGCCGCAACGCACTGACGCGTTTCGAACTTCCTTGATCATCATCAGAGTACGACGGAAAACTGAATATTCTGGATCAAACCGCAGGGAATATACCTGGATATCAAATTTAGATATGCGGCTCTCACCTCTAGCAGTCTCGCACACATTGAACTTGACTGGAAATGTCAGCTGCACAATTTCTATGCAGTCACGAACATATGCTTTTTGTAACTTTCGCGACATATACATATATAGGCGATACATTTAACCAATAATTGTTTGCGCGGGTGGTTGTAACAATTCTTAAAATCAAGTTTGCGAGTTTAAAGTAAACACGTATCCCATTGTGTTTATCGAGTCGTCGAAAAACATAACAAAACTACCGCCAGCCGCAACGCACTGGCGCGTTTCGACCTTCCTTAATCATCGCAGTACGGTTTGATCCTCGATAGTCAGTTTGTCGTTTTAATCTGATGATGATGACAATCTGACTACCGAGGATCAAACCGTTCCCTGACGATGATCAAGGAAGGTCGAAACGCGTCAGTGCTTTGCGGCTGGCGGTAGTTTTGTTATGTTGTTCAACGACTTCGATTTAAATACAATCGGGATTGGTGTTTACTTCAAGTTCGCGCAAACTTGATTTAAAGAATCGTTAGCTTTACCACCACCCGCACAAACATCATTGTTGTCAAATTGTATTGCCTATATATGTATGTAGGCGAAAGCTACAAACAGTTTACGTTCTTCCTGTGACTGCATAGAAATATGTCGCAGCCGACAATTTTCCGTCAAAGTTCGACCATATGCCACGGACTGCTAGATGTGAGAGCCGCATGTCTAAATTTGCTTTACATACATATTCACTGCGGTTTGATCCTCAATAGTCATTTTGCCGTCGTACTCTGATGATGATCAAGGAAGGTCGAAACGCGTCAGTGCGTTGCGGCTGGCGGTATTTCTCTTATGTTTTTCGACGACTGGTTAAATACAATGGGATTGGTGTTTACTTCAAGCTCGCGAACTTCATTTAAAAGAATTGTTACCACCACCCGCGCAAACAATTATTGTTAAATACCATAATCTTGTTTTTAACATTTATATCCTAAATTCAGTTTTCAAAATCAAACGTATCAGCCACGTGATAATTGCTTAGTAATTTGCGCAATGATTAAACTATACGAACAACCATTTATCCATTGCATGATAGGATAATTGACCATTAATAAAATTGGCCTCAGAGGGATAGTTTCGGTCGTTTTTTGGAAATTCGTACATTGTTGGTGTAGATTATCCAACAGCTTGGGCTTCAGGACATTGACCGTAGCAATTAAACTGGCATCTGTCAAGATCTTAATTTAATTTAATTTTTGTGCTCCACTTCGTCTATTTTATTTAATTTATTATCTAGAAGCGCGAAATTTGTATTGCTACGAAATAAGTTTTTAGGTAGTCAAATTTGTCCATTATAACAATACTCTGGCCAATAAGTTAAGCACAAGTTTATCAAGATTGGTCGGTACTAAATAACACAAAACTCTACGTTTTACAACTTTTTATAATTTATTCAATATTCTTCTTTTGCCATTCATAATATCAACTGACAACTAATCATCAGAAACCGCATTCATGCAAATAGACTTAGTTCATCCTATACACAAGTTAGTCACTTAATTTTTGCCGTAAAAACTGTGCCATCTTCCTCTAACTGCTTCATTTTGAAATACGTCCAACGTGCTAATTTTTTTCCTTTGACCCTGATTTTGGATTTGAGTAAACTGTGTACCATATCATATTGTACCGAAATTTCGTTATAAACTGATAATAATTCTCTTCTCACAATAACGTCCTTTGCTTTCTACTGTTTAACGTCACAATTTCATCTGTTTTTTTGAAAGATACCTTTGGAATGCGAGACTTAATAAAATTCAAAGTAATATTTACAATACAGCAATTTGTGAAATTTTAGCACACACACCTAACGTTATCGCTAATAATAATTTTTCAGTTCTATGTTAAGTAAAGCCTAAAGATTCTTCTGTCTTTTATAGCTCTGGCATATAATAAGCCCAATCCTTGCTTAAACAGGCAAAAAATAATGCAAAAAGGTCAAGTTTGAGTAGAACAAAAACATTTTTTTGAAATTAGATGAAGTTATTGTGAATGAAAAACATTTAAAATACATTTATGCTTCCAGATGTCACCTGAAAAACATTATAAGGAATAATTTGTAAATAATAAATAACATATGAAAACATTACATGAATAAATGACAAGATAAATGAACGGGGTAATTCAATTTTGCATATAACGATATATTAATTTTTAATATATTTACTTAAAAAAACAAACCATTTCCAATACAATATACGATATATGTCGTAACGGATTTATAATCCAAATAAATTTAAATTTGAATGTGTTTCTGATCGTCTTTGTTTACGAAATTTGAATAACTTTTGTCTAACAGATTAAAAATCTATTTTTACGATATGCAGTCATTTTACTATTTGGCACAATTTTCTATTGTTTTTTTATTTTTGAAATCATTCCTCTGGAATTTCATTTAAAAATCAAAACTTGCATTTTTGTGAGAAAACGGCAAAAATGACAAAATATTAGGGATAACAACGATAATAAAAATTTATACTTGGTTTCGTTCGATGAAATGAGTCAATAAAGTTCAGACTAAGACCAATTTCAAAATGTGACACACACACACACATATATATATATATATACACATATATATATATATATATATATATATATATATATATATATATATATATATATATATATAATAAATTTATTTTGGGTAACAAATGCCAACAGACCCGGTCATATTGAATCTGACAAATCGAAGGTAGGATATGTGAGGTGAATGAAATTGTGACTAGAAAAGTATTTAACAATAGCGTGAGGGAGGAGTTGAGGGAAAGTTGTGCTTTCATCAACTTCATCATAGTTCAATCTGGAGGAAAATAATGAGATTCCATTTGAATAGACAGGATCAATTGGAGATCAGTCCATGAGGTTTCCGAGAATCAATGCGGTGTTGGCTGGTGTTGGACAGGTGAATTTGAGTGTGGGATCGATATTGGTGACGGACCGGAAACAGACGTCGACCGACGGAGTTCTTTGTTGTTTATATTGAATTTCTGTAGTGTAATATTGACTAGGATGGAGTCGAATAGGATTGAAACTTTCGTTCCGTGCAGTGTCACTGGCTTTCTTTGAACGAGGTTATGACTGATGGTCCACGTAAAGGAGTCGATGCCCAATGCAAACTGTCGGGTGGTACAGCAGGCTTTTGAGTTTCTGTTCAAATGCCTCAAATATATCAATTCAGGTTTTCCCAATACGAGACGGGTATCTGTCAAAGTTTTCCAATAAGTAAACAGTAGAGACTCTGAAAATAAAAACCGGGAACAGCGATATTTTCAACACGCATACAGCTGAAATAAGGGTTAGGCACCTCAACAGGGCAATATACTGAATAAATGGTACGAATGACTTTTGAGATTTGAAATAACCAGTATTCTTTAAATCATTTGGTTATACCTCGTAGAATCATCCGCCAGAAAAAGCATTCTTTAAGCAAAGAAATTGCACAATCTACAGCCAAACGATTCCGATTATAATATTCATCAAATAACTGGCTGATTGCTATGTGAGCGTCAACGCTTCTTTAATAATATATACCTTCACACGCGCATCGCTAAACATGAAATAAGCAAATCGGTCTTAGGAACCCTATCGTCATTATGCAAGTTCTGTGTCTACGTGTTACTCCGTATCAATGTCGTGCCATTTTGAAAATATTACATTTTGATGGATGATTGAAATTATTTCAATGTGGGATAAACTCTCTGCCAACACCAAAATTTATCTTTTACATTGACTCATTAATTAAGTTCATCTGTTGAATTTATCATTACGGATGGTTTTGAAAACCTTTCCGCAAAGTCTCCCCAAGCTGTGCTATTGCGATCTTCACTTAAAAGGAGTGACACAAAAGATATCGTTCAAACTGTAGGTAATAATAATAATACATTTATTTGGCATCAAAGGCCAACTGGCTCGACCATTGAAATAACAAACCAAGGGTAGGATATGTGGAGGTGAGTGGAATTGTGACTAGCAATGTATTTAATAGCAGGGGGAGAGGTTGGGGAAGGGAAAAGTAATCATTAACATCAAGATAGTTCAATCTGGTGAAAAATAAATAGAAACGAAGTTCCATTTGACTAGAAAAGATCAATTGCAGGTAGTCCATGAAGTATCAGAGCTTCTAGGTGAATGTGAGATCGAAAAAAGATGGCGGAACGGAGGTAGACGTCGACCGATGGAGTCCATTGTCGTGGAGATTGAGTTGATGGAGCAAAGCATGGACATGGATGGAATCTGCAGGATTGAAGCGAGCGAGTCTTGCAGGGGTCGCAGGCATCCGCAGAACGTGTTTGTGATGAAAGGAAGACCAGTGGGAGTCGATGTGCGAAGCGAACCGTTGGTGGATCGGTAGGGCTGTTGGGTTTCCGCTCCTCCGCTGAAACAAGAAAGAAAAGAAATTTGTTGAGCAAAACGTAGTAAAGTATCCACAACGTGGATATAATGGGGTTAGGAATGGGCTGAGAAGTGGTATCAGTGAGTCTAGAAGAAAAGATTAAGACCAGAGAGGTAAAGTGGTAGATTAGATGACTGCCTGAGGGATTTCGCCTTCCGACGTTAGTAAAGAGAATAGCCTGGGGTGAAGTAAATGTTATGGATTGAGAAGGAACCAGTTTCGTTTCCAAACGGTCGTATCACAAAGAAGTTTGTTGAAGAAGTACTGATGGGCTGTCAGAGCAAAATGTCCATTTCTATTGTAGAGTAATAATTTATGCTGTTCAACTAGATGCATTGCACCAGTCTTCTTGTTGTAGTTTATCACACAGGGCTAAGTGAGAATTTTCAAAAGTGCATATGTCAATAAAACAAATAAATCAGTATGTTGTTGAATCTAAAAATGTGTTCAGTTACATCTTAGTGCAGGCGCGAGTTAAACATAAACGATTTCAGCATATGGAGGTGCCTTGCCAACCTTCCTTGTGATTGCACCAGAATTCGAAAATCAAACTTAGAGAAATTAAATGATGAATCTATTTGCGTAGTGCTGTTCTTCTTGTTGTGGATTTTACCGCATTTTCCTGTGCGGGACAACTGGGAGCACACTTAGGTCGGTAAAATCTTGAATTTTGATCATTTTCTTGTGCTCTGATTATTGGCCTTGATTGATGGATTCTCACTTGTTCCTTCTTTTTCAAGCCTTTCATCTGCTGATTGTCTAAAAATGACGTTGGAAAAAGATGTCTCATTGTTCTTTTTTTTAATTTTCTAGACTTCATTTCCAGTCTCATCTTCAGGGATGACACAATACGCATAGGAATAAAAGACAACTTGTGGCAAATGTGGTATCCTCCTTCAAGAAAGATATATTTATTTTAATTCGAAGAGTATTTTTTAATTGTCTTCTTAATATCCGGTCCTCATACCTAGTTTTTAATACTCAAATGCATACAAAAACTAAACCCTGTACCCCTCCGTGCACACAACTACATATAAACATATGTGTTTTACTAAAGTGACATTTATTGAATTAACTATATGCATACCTAATGTATTGACATACAGGCCTATCAATGATATCTATATTTCATATGCTGTTTTGGATGCATAGAAAGATAAACAAAATTTTGAATTCAATATTGCAGTAATCCTCACATACCCCCAGTTTACCTAATACTAACCTGCTTACAATGGGTTATAGACAGAGAGAGAGATTAATAAAACATTTGAAAGAAAATACAGTATTATTCTATCGTTTTGACAAGACCGAATACGCAGTCTACACTAACGAAATCGTCTCTCAACCAAATACACATTAATACTATTATCCTATATAAATAAGTTTCTCCATTAAAATATCTGCGTCAAAACCAAGTATATGACTATATAATAAATTAATAGTATTTTATATTTATTTAAATTATATTTATTTACTTATTCATAATTATATATATATATATATATACTCACTTCTTAAAAAAACATCCATTTATATATAATTCCACACGCTATATATATTAGAGAATTTAAACATGTTAAGTAATTAACACGGATTTCTGTGGTAATCAGTACGGTAAATTGACCTCTAATCTATTTCTAACGCCATGTTTTAACGAGTACCCTATGCATTTGACAAATATTTTTGCTTGTACGCACTTTTCTTTGTTTAATACGAGACCACACTAAACCACACGATCTAAGATCTCTTTGACTTACGTTAAATGCAACTTTAAAATATCAGAGACTTTGACCACATTATGAAGTAAATTAACAATGTGGCATTCTGCCTAATAATTTATTCATCAATCTCGGAAATTTCTCTGATGAAGGGCTTAAATAAAACGCAAAACGAAAATTACAATAACTCAAAATGTATAATAAGAGCTGTTTTCGCGATGATTATATGATGAAGTACTATCTGATGCTATGCTGATTTCAGGTCAAGCATACGTAACTTTTAATGCTAAAAATTTGCATTAATGAGAGTTCAGAAATATTTATCGTAAACCATACGGAATTGTTACGAAACGTTAATCTGTTAATTGCTCGATAATTAACGTATAATCGTAAGTCATTAAAGATTTGCTTAGTTTGCTTTTAGATGGATGATATTCAAAGAATTTACCTGTGGCATGTATATTTATAGACTGATGGTTGGCGTGCTTTAAGTGTAAAACGGAGTCAAATGTAATTAGGATATTCGGCATTCGTATCGATATCCCCACACACGTATCAACCTAAAACGAAAAATATGAGAGTGGATCCATAACAACAACTAACGACTCGGTTTGCTGTGGGAAAGATTTTATTTGCGCCGGTCTTTATTCCTGAGTAAGTTTCTGTCTGTGGGTCTGAACTTCGTTATTGTGTAAGGTTCTAGAAGGCCATCTTAAAAATTCACACTGCTGTATATACTATTTATAAGGACTGGCTGCAGGTTTGATAACCTTTATTCTGTGACTGAAGAGCTGGCTTTCACGAGGATGATTTGTATATTTATGTTGCAGACAATGTAATGATGGACTTGGATGCTGCGCTCAGTTTGACAGTTGCACGAAACGTACGGCAGTTGCGGTTACTGACAATGACAGCGTAGACAATGCGATGGATGGCTGAATTTATTTATGGAATCCTTTTGAATTGTTACTGGCGTTTTGCCTCTTATACTATCTAATATAAACGATACATTTTCAAATACTGCTTCAAATTCCTCTTGACTATCTAATAGCGTAGCAGATAATCATAAAAAAATGACACTTGAGAATAGAGAGCTATTATCAGAAGACGAATAGCATCAATTTTTAAAAAGAATTTTATAATCAAAATACAGTTAAACCCAAACAATTTATCAATTAATCACTGAAAAATAAAGCTTACAATTTTCATTGAAGAAAAGCTTTAATTTTAAATACAAGCAACTGCAAATTATCCACGAAAAAATAGCAGTAAATTATATTAAATACTAAGATAACACTGAATTTAATATTTAATACATAAAAAATAACTTGGATTCGCTTTTAGAGACAGAACTATTTTTTTCCATTTCAAATCAAGTGTTGTAACAATATTAAAAACATGTAATCTTTTTTAAAGTTACGAATATAAAATTAAACAAAATAATTCCACAAATGTATAGAACGAAAATAATGCTTATCTGAAATATTTACAAAAATGTCCCTGACGATGAATGACATTTATTTACACTCTACCTGCAGTAAATAACTTTTCCATATAATTGCGTATAATTAGTAAAAAGTCACAATTTTATCTATGAGATTATACGCGATTTAGTAAACTTGATCGTTCCGAAATATACAACCTTTTGTAACACGGGGGTCTGCGTAAAAACCCAACATTGTTCAATTTTGACCAATATAGTGCTATTTAAGGTCAAATAATATAACTTTGTTTATACACAATATTTCTCTTAACAGTGATTTTAGAAAAATCTCTGTTAGTTTCAACAGTCTTAATTGAGATTACTTGAACTGCAATTTTAATTTTAATTAATAGGGTTTTTTTAATAAATAGGACACCCGCGCAAAATACGCAGAGAGCATGCGGTGGATTATAGTGCATATGTGGATCGATAGGTTTTCTTTGCAATCAGATATGATTTCACGCATCAGGACATCAGATGTTCCTCAAAGACATTCACAAATTCTTTAGTTCAATGGATTATTATAATTAAATAATTTAAAAACCTAGCAAACAGTGGAATAATTATTTGTGATGTTTTTTAAAGCCTGTTGTAACACGATTTTTATCCATCAATTATCAGTGACACTATTTACCAGTGACTTTATTTATATCATCATATATTTTCAATCATTTACATGTATTTATCGCGATTCAGACGTTTGTGAATTGATAATTACTTGTGTTGACAATATATCGTTTTGTTACCGTCTAGAGCACGGTCCGTTTTGTTTGAGTGTGAGTTGATAATTACTTGTGTATAAGACATTCAATTTTGTTGACAATATATTGTTTTGTTGCCGTCTAGAGCATGGTCAATTTGGACTAACTGGGAATTATTTTATTGCAATATTGTATACAACATACTTACGATGATTCGTCTTAGCCTTCTCACATCGCCCATCGGGAAAAGGTCGGGGACTAATCATAAGCACAGATCTCAACAGCAGCTACCAGGCATATGTAGGAATGTTATACTATCACTGAATAGATAGCAACCCCGCATAACATCTTACATTAGCTACAAAACCTCCTACACTCTAATCAGAGACACATTGTTTTACTTTATTGACATTCGTTCATCTATTGCCCATGTACAAGAGACAAAAATAAAATCTATTTATTTTTGTTTGCCAACGACTTACTGGCGGATTTATATTGAAAAATATTTTTCATTATATCATTATATATGCAAAAAATCGAATCTATATTCAAACTAGAATGTGGTTTCAAAAGATGCGACAAGTGTACTATATCATTTGCGATTAGTAACAGTGGAGTATACATGAGAAAAAACATTCATTTATGTAAAACTGAATACGTTTTAAACAACAAAACTTTTACAAACTCTAAAATAATTGCAAAAAATAAGAAGAAAATATATTAGTGTACGCATACAATTTGCGCAGATGTCCACATAAATGCGTCAGTGTTACACAAAAGGGGTTTATAACGGTAGAAATGATTTAGTCTGAAATCAAATTAGATTTCTGTTCGCCAGCAATTTTTCGCAAAATGTTAAAAACTATGCAATATACAAACACGTTAGAATGTGTCCTAATGAAGGATAGGGCAGATATTTGTTTTTATATAGTGAAGTCCCAGTTAAAATGGAGTTTTGAAATATAGGAAAATGTTTTAATATAACATTTTGTAAAATGTTTGATCTATTTTTCATTTGGATTCTATTATTGCTAATAATGGAAATATAGTATTAATTTCAATTTACAATACAAGTGTTATATGCACTTTGCCAATTAGAAAAGCAAAGAAAAAATAAATATAGAACGATGAAATTGGTATTCTATAAAAAAATTATATCTTCTTTGTTTGTGAATCAGTGTTGTTTGTCTAGAACACGCAATATCTCACCGAATTTAGCTTTTATTTTTTATTCATTTATTAACAGTTAAAAACCAGATTGCTAAGTATGTATGTGCCCCATATTACACAAATGGATTTCGCTGCTTATTTAAAGTTACCATTATTTGTAATTATTCCCAATTATACGAATAAGTGTTGTTGTACTGCGTACTATCGTTTCCGGAATATTTGACTTCGGTTGATTTTGATTGAGCTGAATTCAGAAGAACAGTGATTGTGGCACACATAGCCAAAGCAATAGATGCTGCACGTTGGAATTGAATTCTGTTGAAAGTATCTTGTTCTATTAGAATTTTATTTACAAATGATATTTATCGAGTTTTAACTTAAGTTCTGCTTATCAATTATATTTATTTTCAGCAGATTTACACATTTCTCTCTTAAACAATACATTATTTTAGTAAACATAAAGACATTGATTTTTCAAAACATATATTAACAAGGAACAAAATGTTGTTTGTGAATTGGTATAAATTTTAAATCGCGTAATTTAACTGGTTGTTTGTTTTCCATTGCACGAACGTTGCTTGTTATGTGAGAGTGACCAATGCAGGTCAATACCAACCGAAATATTTTCCATAATATATTTGAGTGATATTCTGTAGCTAGAAACAGAAAATACAAGAATGGTATTTATTTCGAGCACACAACGTGGCTTTGAATAATTTCTTTGTTTTCTTTTTCCATCTTTTTACGATATTCAAGATAAATAGAGGTTAGATTTTAATATCATAACATATAGGTTGGGCTTCATTTTAAAACATCACCAATGTGAATTTAAAGTTGTTCATAAAAATACATTTCCCCACTTTTTTCAAAAATTATTATAATGTAAATTCAAATGTGCATTTGACGTGGCATAAAAAGAATTAAATTCATGCCAACGGAATTATGATTATATGGCATATAATTCATTAAAAATGTATAATATTATAAACGAATGCGTTTCTAACTGACCTTTTAAGTATTTTACGAATCAGCATAATACGTTAACATAACTTATTTGTTCTTTTCTAATGTTGAGCGTAGTATGTCAAATTGCGTAAGTACGGCTGAATTTAAGTAGTTTTGTTAAGTCGTGTGACCGTTTATTTACAACAAGATTGGTGCTATTATCAAATTCGCTAATTGCTATTATTATCACTACCTGCTAAATCGGCGACTGCGTTATTGTATAAGTGATGTATGTGTAATAGAAAATGCGAACAGAACATTTTATTACAACATATATATATGTTTAAACGAACTTGCGTGCGTAGTGATAACAAATATTATATTCAACGTTACCGTCTTGATATAAACACCTGACCCATTAGCTACTTACATATGTCAGTATAAACTAAGAATTGTATTGTGTATTGACGACAATTCATCCAGTAGACCGAGTTTGACCTTATTGGGAACTCATCATGTAGTGGCCAGATATGTCGCACACAGGGCACGTCTGCTGCGGAATCTGGTGCTCTAACGAATGGGCCGGGTGGCTCAATGTTTAGAGCACCAGATTCCGAAGCAGACGTGCCCAGGTTTCAGTGTGTTTCAAAAATTTTCGATCAAATACAATATATGTGAAGCATACATAATATAGTGCGCTATATCTCATGTTGGTTTCCTAATATAAGTATTGCAGCATGATCCTTGTTAGTCGACTTAACATCCTGCTCTGTTCATGACGGTTGAATGTCTCCAAGTGCGAATGATTATAGTATGTTCATGTTACTTTTATACAGTGAAATTTGAGTTTGTCTCCCGCTGATATACCTGATAAATCACGTTTATTGTAATGATGATAACTTTATAATCATTAATGGAGATGTCGCGTAAATCAAATAAATAAAGATTTCCGAGAACCATCTCATAAAGTTTATCTGCGAGCCAGATAACTTTTAATCTAGTACACTGCTCTGTTAAGACAGATTACTAATTAGACAGGATCGTTACCCTATAAATAGGAAAATGTACCGAAAGTCGTTATGGACGCTATAGTAAAAACACCACAACATCAATGTCTGAATTTATAAAAGGAGAGGTTTGATACTAGACTTTTCTTGAAGTCTGAATAAATGTTATTCTACTGAATTCAAATTTAAATATCTGAGGGTCGTGTAAACAATGTAGTTAGTCTTACAAATAATCTATACAACGAAAAATCAATAAGGCCACATCCAAACAAAAGGCAATATATTTTAGTAATCTTATTTAATAGACGTAAACCTGAATTATCTTTTGAAAAGTTGTTTATGTCAAATAAGCTATCGATTTTTGTTTATACAAGAAAAAGGATTCTAATCTTAAATAAAGCCATTAGTTCAATGCAATCCTAGGGCTCGACATTGCTTATCTATAATTTTTTCCTAGTTGCACTGGCGCGACTTTAACCAGTCGAGCTGGTAGCTTAAGAAATTGTATTTAAATGCATTTTTTCTGAAATAAAAATCGATATCTGACAGAATCCACGGTTTTCTTTAAATAAAAATAACGAAAACAGTCTTGCAGCGCTCCAAATCTTCCACTAAATAAACAATTTAATTTCACGAATGATATTAATATTAATCAATAATATTTTGGTTCGTCTAACATTTTCTGCCTATCCAAAGTTAATTATATTGCAAAAAAACAACCTTTCAGTCTCAACTCATCTAAATTTTCTGCGGAACAAATTGTTTTGTTTATTTGTGTATACTTAATTATGGAAAATCTCATATCTGAAGTTTAGTGCTAAACTCCGCCTATACCTTGAAATAGTTAAACAAATTGTGCCTCTTTTTCGTGTCTATACATATATATATATATATATATATATATATATATATATATATATATATATATATATATATATATATATATAAAGACAACAGGCCCAGTAGAGTAGACGGCTGTCGGACAGACGAATTTGAATTTGAGATTGACAGTGATGGCTGACCGGAAGTAGACGTCGACCGACGGATTTCTTTGTCGTAGGTATTGAATTTCTGTAGTGTCGTATTTACTAGGATGGAGTCGATTAGATTGAAGCATGTGTTTCGTGCAGGTTTCACTGGCTTCCGTTGAATGAGGTTATGACTGATGTCCGATGTAAACCGTCGGATAGTCTTGCAGGCATTTTAGTTTCCCGTCGTTCGCTGAAACCAGAAAGAAAAGGATTATTAGAGCAAAATGTGGTAGAGTGTTCACTATATGTATGTGATGCAATGAAAAATGTGAATAGAAGTGGTATCAGGGAATCAAGAATGAGAGATTGAAAACCAGCGGGAAAAAGTGGAAATTAGATGTCAGCCTGACGAATTTCGCCCTCTGTAAGGTTAATAGCCTGGGGGTGAAAGAAATGTTATGATTTAAAAAGAAACCAATTTCGCTTCCAATCGGTCGTCCCACATGGAAATTTGTTAAAGAAGCATTTGTGGGCCGCCATTTAAATATTCGTGCTGAAATAGGAGCTTTATTTCTGTGGGAATGGCGTCGAAGACTCTAGTGGCTTTGGAAAAGAGATAGATTTTGTGATATATATATAAAGAGTTGCTAGAATGTAGTGACCTGGCTGAGCAAATTTGGACAGTGATAGGCAATTTGTGATCTTATGATTACAAGAAATGACTCGATGGTGGCTGGTAAACCAAATCGGTAGAAGGTTTGGCAATGGTAGGCGTTCCCGATAATTTTGGCTGAGAGAAGAGTCGCTTTAGAAATCTGGAGGAGATCTGTTCTATGGCTCACGAGAAGTCTAGAGTTAGAGAACAGTAGAATTCGCTAGCCTATGAAATGTGGGGTCGGACATAGATCTTGAATAGCGTTAGTTCGAGAGTGGATTTGTAAATCTTGAAGCCGATCGGATTGGCCCATTTGAAGAATTTGGAAGTAGTGTGTGTAATGTATGGGGAGAAGTGTAGAGATTTTGAAAAATAGATACAAAGGTGCTTAGCCAAATATATTATTTCAATATAAAGGAGATAATTTGGATCCGGAAGATAACAGAATGGGTCGGAGGAGAGTTTCGTCAAACTAATCTTGGCGGGGTTTATTTTGACATCGATATTACTAAGCTGTGAATGGAGCGAGAATAAAAGCTCCGATATAATAGGAAAGGGAGAGTAGGATTCTGTGGGGCTTCAGAATACTATGACCATATCATCTGTATATTTAAACCGCTTGAAAATGTTGTCCTCAACCTGTACCTGCGCGAGTGTAAGGTGGAATTGAATGGGGCCAGGAACGTAGCCCTGAGGAATTCAAAATTGGATAAGGTCTGGCCTCGATTGACTATTTCCGAATTTAACAGTCGCGCATCGGTTTCGGAGTTATTAACTGATAAGATTGAGGACGTTGCCACAGAAAACGCTTCTTAATAATTTTGATTATATTGCTGAAATGAGAAAGAATCAAAAGCCTTGGATATATCGAGGAAGAGAAGAGTCCATTCATGGCCTTTGGAGAAGGAGGGATAACAGTGATTAAGGGCGGTAAATAAGTTGGTGGAAGAGGAGCAGTCAATTAGGAAGCCATGTTGATCGTCGAGGAGATAGAATTTGTCCTAAGATTTAATAAAAGTGTAGATTAGGTTGTATAAGACCCTGTCGAATATTTTAGTGAAAGAAGGGGCGATAGAAATGGAGTGGAGGTCTTTGAATGAGGAGATCAATGAAGTGACATTTTTGGGATAGGAGAGATCTTTGAATTATGCCCTTCTGGGGGAAGATAGGTAGTTTCGAGGCATCGGTTGAAAATATCAGCAACCAGGAAGAAGAAATTCTAGCCAAGAAGTGCAATCACGCTGACCGAGACACCGTATTGAACGAATTGGTGTTAAGATTTGATGTCTTTAATTGCTTGAGCGACGCATGTCGGCAAGACGTTGAACCATCGCAGGTTCTCAGCGTCTCCGTCATCTAACATCTCAAAAGGCAGATTAGGAGTGGAAAAGGAGTCGAGGAGTCGGCAAAGCAGGAGTTGTCCAATCGAGAGAATTTAATATATTGTGTATTGGGCTTTTGGAGCAATTGGTGTTTCATGACAGCAAACTTTATTCGGGGGTCAGGAGCCATGTCAATGCATCTCTCGATATTAAGCGCTTGTTTGTTGATAAACTATTTAATGTGCATTGCGAGGACGCAAGCAAGTGTTTATCTGCGTAGTCTAGAGTTGTGCGGAAGACTGTCGTGCGCCTTAAACAAGTCGTTCAACTTGTTCGTTGCGTGTACATGTTGAATAGAGGTGGCAAAATTAAAGTGGGAGGAAAATATATTATGGATTTCGCAAAAGCATGAGAAGAGGATGCTTGGAAGAAAGAGGTCCCTAAAGGGAACGGCGTCGCAGAGTCTGCGAAACTCTGCCTAGTTGGTGAATGGCCTTAATGATTGAGTGTCTTTTCTAGGAATAAAGGATAAAAGAAGAATAAGGAAGGATACCTGACAGTAAATGAGATTAGGAAAGACCTCCCGAGATTGGACATTGTTGGAGAGGATACAGTCAAGTTGGTTGTCCCCTCGAGTAGGAAAGATCACCAATTAATTTAGTAGGTGATTCACGAAGAGTCAAATCCGTGAGTGCCCTTCAGAAATTAGACTTTTACCGTTTAACATGGGGAAGTTAAGGTTGACTACAATGACGCTTCGATCAGAGTGCTGAGAGAAAAATGTAGAAAAAAGTTGAATTCCGCGAGTGTCGTCGATGATTGAGAGGTTGGGGGGTCTGTAGATAACCCTGGTAGATAAACATTTGTTAAGGATCAGTAGCTAAAACGAGAAAAATTCTAATCCTAGAAAGGTTAATGTAGGTAAACGTTTGGGCATGAGAGAGGATCGATCATAGGCAGCCAACCAGCCAGCAGGACTGACAGTTATGTCACTACACAGGAAAGTGTAACCATGGATGAGCAAAAGGTTATTGCAATGTATGGATGGGGACGGCCATGTTTCAGCAAGAAAGTATAAGTCTAGCTCAGTTAGATATTAGGCCTAAGCGATCTACAATTGATAAGGATAGCTGAGAGTGATCTGTGGGAAGGATAGTTAGAGCGGAGAGCAGAAGCGTGTATGGGCTTTCCGCTAGCGGCTGGAGTAAGATCGAGCGCTGATTTGGGTGACTAACCGCTCGTTGACGAGGATGGATTGCTCAGCGTCGATCTGAATCTACTTTTTCCTACTATTGTCGGGAAAGTGAGATTATTGGAGGATTCAAATTCAAGAAGGAGGCGAGATATTAGGACTTCAGAGTGGCGCTTTGGAGCAGCATTAATGGGGTGTGAGAGGATAAGATCTGATCAGGGGCTGAGTCGCAGCTGTCCTGGGTTGGGTTGGTTTGGTTGTCGGTCGAGTGAGTTGAAGTTGATGTGTCTGAAAAAAGGCGCGACCTTTTCTCAAAGAGACCTCTTTGAGGTGGCTAAGGTTATCCCCCAATTTCCTGATGAGATCTGAGTCCTGATTGTCCTTCGTGAGAGGGGAGCATGGAGACCAGTGAAATGAGTTGCGTTAAACGTGGTTTTGACAGGGCAACCTCACTAGCTACGCCGTCCAAAATCTCACCAGCCTGACGCAAAATGGTGTATATCGAACGCTTTTAAATCAGAGCTTCAAATAATCCTGCGCCCTCAGCCATTTTTTACTGGAGTTCAGCAAGATTTGAAATTAGCTTTTGCGTTATGAACGGGGAGATGAGGGCGCGCGATAAAATGTGGATCATGGTGGAGTGAAATAGATAAAAACAGATATAGTGTAGATTACGATAAGTGTGAAAAAATGGGTATTAATGTACATAAGAAACGAAAAATTGAATGATCTAAGAGTACGTATGTATGCAAATTCCAAGAAATTTGTGGAATTAAATTCCAGGTGTATCCCAGAGATGAAATCAGACAAGAAATCTATAGAATGTAAGAATAAAAACAAACTCAATCCCGATATCCTTTTAAAATTAGAGAATTATTGAAGACCACATGCACACCTTCTCCGGTCGTTGCATTATATATATATATATATATATATATATATATATATATATATATATATATATATATATATATATATATATATATATAACAAAAGTGGATAAAAGGCAATTTATTTCGTGAATACTAATCTTATATGTCTTATATATATAATATATATATATATAATCTTATATATATATATATATATATATCTTATATATATATAATCTTATATATAATCTTATAATGCTATATTTATACATTTTGGGTTTTATATTGTTTATGCTAGTGGTAACAAATCTGACTCGTTTTTACTGCTGTTTCTTGTTTTGGCTGGTTGGTGAGTGTGTATGCGTTTGTGTTTTTGTGTATGCGTGTTTGCATGTAAAGGTCATTCTCGCAGTATAGCAAATTGATGTCTGAGTTATGTTTATTATTGTTTTGATAGTTTGAGAATTAACCATTTGTGCATATCGTTCACTGCTACATATACAAGTGATATTTTTCCCAGTATAATTGATCGTTTCACCTTTTTGGGTAAAGTTGTCGTTTTCACGATTGTACGTTTGTTGATTCTAGTCGAGGGCCTGTTTCTTCATGGCTGGATACGAGAAGATAAGAATATCATGTTGATGAAACTTTTGAATATTAAGGTCAGGTGCTTGTTGTTTTATGTAAAGGGCTTCATAGATAAATAATAATTTACTGATTTTGCTTTATGTAAAATTGTGAATTTGGTCGAATTGACAGGATGCCCCGTTGCCAATATATGATCGGAAATAGCTGATTTTCCTGACGGTGGCAAGCCTTTGTTAATCAATTTCTGTGGCAAATGTTGCTGGATTCTGCTTATCAATTGCTTCTTCGTACGTCCGATATATGTGCTACCGCACATACATGAAAATTTATAGACTATGAATGATTTGGAGAGAATTGGCAATTGATCTTTGGCATCCAACCTCATGATTCTCTGTGCACTAAATGTCATATTAACTTTTACACTGGGAAAGTTGTCCTTAGTTATTCTATTCAGCCGCCGTGCAATTATTGAGGCTGGTACGTCACCAATAAATGGTAAGTTTAGAAAAACCTGCTTGCCTGTATCTTCTCTAGTACGAATCTGCCGTGGTCTGATGTTGACATCAATGAAACGCTCTGGGTAGTTGTTCATTAGCAAAATTTTCCTGAGGTAGCCCAGTTCTTCCTCAATCTTGTGTTCAAAGCAGGTCTTCCTTATTCTGTTTGCTAGGTTGTTTACTAAGTTTCTTTTGTGGGATTTTGGCACACTACTGTTGTAGTGAATGCATTGTCCGGTGAAAGGGGATTTTCTATGTATAGCCAGTGTCAAATCTCCGTTTGCTTCTCGAGTGAGTTTGATGTCAAAGACGAGAAAACTGTCATCTTCCTCTACCTCGAGAGTGAATTTGATGTCTGAATCGACTCCATTTGCTTGTTTTAGGATTCCAAAAGGGTCTGCTGCCTCTGAGATGAACAACAAGATATCATCTACATACCTTTTGTAGAGTACGCACTGGTCAATTATACATTTTAGGCTCATTTTTTCCAGGTGATACATGTAAACATCTGCCAGGAGGAGTGCTATGCAACTTCTCATAGCTACACCATTGATCTGGCGGTAGTATATCCCTTCGAATGTAAATTGCACGTTTTTAGTACAGGCTAATATGAGGTCTTTGATGTCATTGGTGTCTATAGGGAAGTCAAAAAACTCATTTTTGATAAGGTCACACAAGATCTCCGTTGTCCTATTCGGTGGTATGTTTGTAAATAAGGATGAGATATCAAGCGAGACCATTTTATTCTATAGGATGTTCTTCCCCTTCAATTCATTTTCTAGTTCGAAGGAGTCCTTGATAGAGTTTGCGTTTATGATGTTCCGTATTGGTTCAAGTAGTTTGAAGAGAAACTTTTCTGGTTTATGTTGTGGAGCGTTGATCATTGACATAATTGGCCGCATCGAGGGAGCTCCTGAGGCTGTCACGGCTTTATGAGTTTTGGTTTGCCATACAATCTTGCGGTATTTGTTCCGACTGGTTTTGCGTTTTGGATGTCTTCTGTGAGTTTTGATCTAATCTCGGAGTCAGCCATCGATGTTAGAACATGTTTTTCCATCTTTATCAAAATTGCATTAATTCTTGATTCGATGTTCGTTGAATCATCTTTCTCTTTGATGGAATGCTTCAATTTAGATTAATCATTTATTATATCGTTCATGGCCTTCCTGTAAGCGTCGGCTTCAAGTATAACAACTCCTGATCCTTTGTCGGGTGTGGCAAGTCGTATGGATTTGTCTGATTGGAGTTTTCTGAGTTCGTCTATGTGCTGTTTTGTGATGATTTGGCTGCCTTTGAATTCCTTCTTGTATTGTTCTAGTGCGCTTACTATCTCAGCTTTCAGTCCTTGTCCATTGAATGCATGTGGGGCGGTGTCTTTCGTTAAGTCATTGTAGAAATTTTCCGTTCCAGCCTGAATGTCAATAATGTCACGTTCACTTAGGTTTTTCTTGACTACGCAGAATTTTGCTCCTAAGGAGAGTAATTCTTTCTGGTGTTTTGACAAGATCACTTTTGAATAATTGTGAATAAAATCGTCTGGGTTCGTAGGAAATTTTGATTGCGTAGGAAATTTGTCCAGGTCTCTCGTGAGGTCCTTGGTTTCTTTGTCCGCTGTTATTTTCATCAGAGTTTCTATCTTATTTGTGAAAGCGGTGTATTCGCGTCGTTCAGTCTTGCAATTTGACAACCCAGTGATTGAATGATGCTTTCAGCATCTTTCAGTTTTGATTGGTTGTCCTCGATACCATTAAGCAATAAGCGACTTATAAGTTTATTCGTCGGTTTTTGGTTATTTCTTCTGCACTGCTGGAGGAATCGCTTTGGCACAACATCTGATTCTAAGCACGATTTGAAGAACTTAATTCGTTCGAGAAATTTGGCACACGTACAGTTGGCTTCAATATAAGTGTTCAGTTCCTTACGGGTAAAAGGCTGACCCCGATTTTTGGTATACTTTATAATGTCCATGCCCTTTTTAATTTAACATTATTCTTATAATTAGGAAAACACAAATAACAAAGTGGATAAAGGCCATTTTTTCGTGAATACTAATCATCTCTTATACAATCATACATATTTATACATTTTGGGTTTTCAATTGTTTATGATTGTGGTAACAAATCTGACTAGTTTTTACAGCTGCTTCTTGTTTTGGCTGGTTGGTGAGTGTGTATGCGTTTGTGTTTTTGTGTATGCGTGTTTGCATGTGAAGGTCATTCTCGCAGTATTGCAAAGTGATGTCTGAGATCTGGTCATCATTGTTTTGATAGCTTGAGAATTAACCATTTGTGCATATTGTTCACTGTTACATATACATGTGACATTTTTCCCAGTATAGTTGATCGTTTCACCACGTTGCGCAAAGTTGTCGTTTTCACGTGGTAACAACGCCAGTGTGGATTGATGTGTTAAACGCTCACATTGTTTGGAGACTTCTGTCATCGTATGCGCCTCTATTATTTCCACTTCAGTTTGTTGCCAATCCGATTGTATGTTTGTTGATTCTAGTCGAGGGCCTGTTTGTTCTTGGCTGGATACTAGTAGATTGTTGTTGAATTTTGTTATTCTTGGCCAGTCGATAAGAATATCATGTTGATGAAACTTTTGAATATTAAGGTCAGGTGCTTCTTGTCACTTCGACCAATTTCACAATTCTACATAAAGCAAAATCAGAAAAATTATTATTTATCTATGAAGCCCTTTACATAAAACAACAAGCACCTGACCTTAATATTCAAAAGTTTCATCAACATGATATTCTTATCGACTGGCCAAGAATAACAAAAATTCAACAACAATCTACTAGTATCCAGCCAAGAACAAACAGGCCACTCGACTAGAATCGAACAAACATACAATCGGATTGGCAACAAACTGAAGTGGAAATAACAGAGGCGCATACGATGACAGAAGTCTCCAAACAATGTGAGCGTTTAACACTGCAATCCACACTGGCGTTGTTACCACGTGAAAACAACAACTTTGCGCAACAAGGTGAAACGATCAACTATACTGGGAAAAATAGCACTTGTATATGTAACAGTGAACAATGCGCACAAATGGTTAATTCTCAAGCTATCAAAACAATAACGACCAGATCTCAGACATCACTTTGCAATACTGCGAGAATGACCTTTACATGCAAACACGCATACACGCAAACACAAACGCATACACACTCACCAACTAGCCAAAACAAGAAACAGCAGTAAAAACGAGTCAGATTTGTTACCACTAGCATAATCAATTGAAAACCCAAAATGTATAAATATGTATGATTGTATAAGAGATGATTAGTATTCACGAAATAAATGGCCTTTATCCACTTTTGTTATTTGTGTTTTCCTAATTATAAGAATAATGTTAAATTTAAAAGGCATGTACATTATATATATATATATATATATATAATCATTGTAGGCCTTCCTATGGTAAAAACAAAATGAAATTTCTATCAGATACCTGAAAAATATCTTCCGCATAATCTTCTCAAATTTCTACACTGTCAACATATCCTTATATATAAATTTGAAAGCTAAAGCATCCACATCCTGTTCAAGCTCCATGTAACATGCGATGCTTCTTCTGCTTGCATAAATCCGGCTGCAACTTGTTTATTCATAAGGCTTCGTATGTGTCCAGCTCCTTTTTGTTTTTGCTTTTAGTTATTAATTTGAATTACACGTCTGGAGAAGATGTGTTGCACAATAGCAGACGTGTATTCACCATTTGATTTAAAATAGGCGTTTAACTTATAATGTTCTCACGTTCGAGTAATTATCCGTCTGGTGAATCGGCCTATGTGAGTTGATAAAAATCTTGCGCATGTATATATGTAAATAATATTGGTATCGACAATAACTGCTGTTTCTTTTTGATTGCTGGTAAAGGCAAATGTGTTACCCTAAATGACACTCGTAGTTTAGCTGCATAAACTGTGGGTGTTAATGCTGCTTCAACTTCCTTTTGTGCCATTCGGGAAACGGCATCCCTGTTAAATGGGAAGTTTAGGTGGACTGTTTCCTTTTCTGGCCCGTAATACTTCTGTTTCTCTTTAATTCCCCTTTTCTAAATGATTCAATTAATTGTCTGGGATAGCCATTAGACATTAAATGGTTAATTGCTTTATTATATTCATTTTCTTTTGCACCTTGACAAACGAACATGTCAGTTCTTGAAAAGCAAACACTAACTTTTGATAATTTATTTTGAAATGACACAAAATTGCTGTAATGCAAATACTGTGCAGAGCATGTTGGTTTATGGTAATTTTTTCTGTTCAATTTACGATTAGTTTCTTTCTTTATTAGTACATCTAGGAAAGGCAGACAATCATCTTTCTCCTGCTCGGATGTGAAGCTGATATTTTCATGTGCTTTTTTGAAACTCTGAAGAAGTGCTCGTGATTGCGACCTGATCTTAAGTACAAGAAATATATCTTCCACGTACTGTATTACCATGGTCTGCACAGAATTTGCATTACAGCAGTTTAATGTCATTTCAAATTAAATTATCAACAGTTCGTGGTTGCTTATCAAGATTTGACAAGATGGTTAATCAAGATTGAAAAGAAAATAAATATATTAAAGCAATTAACGATTTAAAGTCAAATGGCTATCCCAGACAATTAATTGAATCAATTTTTAAAAGGAGAATTAAACAGACACAGACATATTACGGGCCAGAATAGAATACAGTCTGCGTAAACATCCCATTTAAGGGGGATGCAGTTTCCCGAATGGCACAAAAGAAATTTGAATCAGAATTAACACACATTTTATGCTGCTAAACTACGAGTGTTATTTGGGATGACACGCTTGCATTTACCAACAATCAAAAAGAAACAGCAGTTAATGTCGATACCAAAAATTATTTACCTATATACATGCGCAAGTTGTCGATCAACATACATAGGCCGATTGACCAGACGGTTAATTACTCGAATAAGAGAACATTGTAACTTAAACGCCTGTTTTAAATCAAACGGTGAATACACGTCTGCTATTGCGCAAAACTTCATCGAAACATCGCACTATGTTCTCCAGACGTAGCATTCGAAGTAATTACTAAAGGCAAAGCCGAAATACGAAACCTTTTGGACAAACAGATTGCCGTCGTATTTATGCAAGCAGAAGAAGCACGTACAGGCATTTAGCTTGATCTAGATGTGACGCATGCAATAGATTGTTTTCCGTTTTGCACAATATCTCTATATCTACATATTTCTATATTGTTTTGCTTTCCAATTTATATATAAAGATATGTTCATTAGTAAATATTTTAGAAGATTATGCAAAAACATTTTTGTATCTGATACAATTTCTTTTGTTTTAGTACAGGATACAATTTAATAAAAGTTCGTATTTCCAAAAGATATATATATAATTTATATATATATATATATATATATTTAATAAAAATTTTAACTATGACTATTCATCTCGCGGGCTGGCCTCGTCTCTATTCGAATCTCATGAAGAACTGCGCAGGTTTTGCTGCAGACTAGTCTTGAATCTGCGCATAATTACTTCGCTGTTTGTGATTATTAATTACAATACGTTGGAACGTGTTCTGTTTAGTAATACACAAACTTAAATGGATGGTATATCATATGTTGAAAATGTACTCATGTAGCAACGAATCCCATCCGTGGAATATGAACGCTACGCAAAGAGTAAACGTGTTTTAGTTAAAATTTTATAGTCACTATTTCCTAGGATGTTGGTTAAATTATTAAAAATTAGCCTTGAAAGATTAATATATAAACCGATTCTTTTTCATACATTGATTTTTGTTATCAGGATGCAAACAAGGAGAAATTGTTTCGCCGTTATAAGAGATTTATCAACTGCCACATTGATCTTGACCACGGACGCCTTTCAATCCAAGAAAAAAAGCGCCAAATGGTTATACTTACTCGGTTAGCCTCACCTTTGCTAACCTATTTGGTAAGCATTATACTAACTGGACTAGCAACCGCCAATCCTTTATTATTGTGCAGATAACAAGTTATCGTATTGAGAGCTTTTGAATTATATATACGAACATTAATTAAAATATATAATATAATTTAAAAAATTTAATTAAAACATCAATCAATGGAGTTTACGATTACATACGTTTAGCTAAGTATAATGCAATGGTCGATGAAATATTTGACGATAAATATTCAATGCTATATTAAAGTCTCACTGACGAGTAAATATTCTATGTACTTTAGTAGAAGATATAAATTATATCCAGCATTACTAGATATTTGAATGTAGAGAGGCGTAGTAAGAATCAACTCGATAAAAGGTTCCCAGGAATTCAGTTGAGACTTGTCAGTATATTCGTTAATACAATTGTTTACAATGGAGTTAGAAAAGGACATAATTTTTGATATATTGGTACGCGGGATTTGTTCACCCAGGCATACTTAATTTTATCTATAACTGTTTCGTAACAAGAAGAGCAATACAGACTATCTATATTGAAAATTATTTTAGAGTATATATTAAAATTTTGCTATAGTAAATATACAGCATAAATTTTCTTGAAGTGAGAAATGCCCCATTAACACAGATTTAACAAAATGTTATCAAAACAGAAAATCTTATGCGAACTAAGTAAAAATACAAACTTTCTTTGACTTCAACACTATTATCCGTACCTACAATACTCAGCACGACAAAGTTAAAAATTGTGGCTTGACAAAGAATCGAGCAAATTATCTTCTAAAATTTCTACGTTAAGGTTCAACATCAGCACGCAACTTAGCAATTGGTGAACTAAAACTACTAACATACCAAATTGACTGTAATAACAATATTTTGATAATACACACGAGAAAATCCGTAAAAATGTTTTTTGGCTTTTAAGTCTATCACAATTAAGGATCTATGTAAGCAGAAGAAGCACGTACAAGCATTGAGCTTGTACTGGATGTGACGGGCGAAATTTGAATGGTTTCAGTTTTTCACACTCTCTCAACGTTCGCATTTTTCTATCTTGTTTTGCTTTCCAATTTATAAATAAATATATGTTCATTAGTAGATATTTGAGAAGACAATGCGAAAGAAATATTTCTTATATCTGATAAAATTTCTTTTTGTTTTTGCACACAGGAAGGGTACAATGAATTAAGGTTTAATTGGTATGACCATATATCTTTTAAAGAATCGATGAATCGAAATAACAACAATGAATTCGGCGTTTGTGAAATGAAATATTTTGTTAAACTAATTAACGTAGCAGTTTATCTTATATACATAAAAACACACAAACAAACGCATATATATATCGTTATATACCAAGCATTTCAAAAGCCTATAATGTAAGCCTCACCGGTCTACATGTTTTTGCCGCATAAGGAATATATAAAGTACCGTCCGATCATTTTCCTTGGACGGATTCCGAACTTGGGAATATTGACCAAGCAACTGAAAATCTATCAAAAATGCCAAGTGCTCGCACAGAATACGAAATATTCCGTTAGATTCTGGGATATGATTTGTTAGCAATTACTTAAGGTGCAGTAAATATCTCATATGTCCTAAAGTACCAAATAGACCAACAAAATACAGCTAGGTCGTTGTTTTGAATTTTTTTCAAATATACAGCTAAACAATCCACAAGGCCAGATTTAATTTCTTAAATTAAATTCGCTAGTCTCAAAGAAACTCAAATGCCATTATATATATAATTGCGGAAAAATTCACAGTAAAATTAAATTATAAATGGTTCTGGACCCAATTGCCACCTACTCAAGTTTATGCAGAATTTTGCCGGGTTCATGGCATTTTGATTTCGAGCTAAAAATAATTCTAACTTATGTTAACAAACCTTGCTGTAAATCGAATTATAAAGAACGTAATAGCCTCCCCATATTGCGTATGTCCCAGACAACTATTTTTATAAATTGATGCGCGGCACCTTTTCCAAATTCGAAAAAGCAATTTTGCAAGCCTTCCGAAAAGTATGATGATAAACAAACTTGAAACTTCATTAAAAATTATGAAATAATTTGAAATTCCATTTCTTAATGAATTTGAATCTGTTTATGTTGTGGTTTGCTTATCACACTTTATGGTAGAAATTCAATACTGAATGTGATTGAAAATAAGTGAGATGCAAGATGAGTAAAAAATAATGTAGCCGAACTTATAAATATTTCATGATATTTTCCATAAAAAACTTTGAAATAATGTCGTGTTGTACACCACAAATTATCATATCATACGAATAATGAAAGTTTAATAAAGGAAGTGAGAAACTACATTAATTAGTAGATAAATAGAATTAATAAATTTTATGTTTAATTTACCGCCGAGTAAACAAGCCATATGCGCTTAATTTCAAACAAAAACCTCAAAAGTAATCAATTTTTAATAAAACTAATATACCACGCATGACAAATTAAAAAGGTATATGCATATTTAATTTTCTTGTATAAGAGATCAGTCATTCTAATTAGGCTAATTTGAGGCAAAGAACAACTTTTTCATGCCGTTGGCTGTGAAATAGTAAAATTAAAGTTTTACCAAATTTTAGTAAATTTTGTAAAAGTCCATCTAATTCTTTTGCAAATTTTTGCACAATCCATTATTGGAAACACCACAATGTAGCTTCTTATTCATATTCAAAGCAAAGATGCCCGCTGACATTTTCGAAATCGCACTATCTAGGTATATTATTAAAATAAATCATCAACAAAATGTGAGGCAAATTCTAAATGAATGTTTGATTACAAATTAAAAAAACTGATGATTCAATTTAAGTTAAGAGGTATGTTTTTCTATTTTTTTATCTTAATCCATAGACATGTGCAAATTATATGTGTGCTTACTATTTCGCTTATTTAAATGAATATTTTTCATTAGATAATATTTATAGATTACAGTAAAGACGTGCATTTAACAAAAGGTTAGTACTTCAGTTCTTCCTGCAAAAAATTGTTCATTTACGGACAAATTAGACTTAAAACAAATTTACAAATAAATATGCTAATGTACCACGCAAAACCTAATATTTACTTTCAGAAAAAGTGTCCAAGTATTACAATTTTGAAAATATACGTCCATAAATTGGTAAGACTTTAAAAAGTTAGTGACTATGCGAAATTTTTTGCGGTAAACTAAAATCATTCAGTTTTAAGAAGGGTGAATATAATCTTCCAAAATTGTATAAATCTAATAATAAACGTTGAATAGAGACAAATATACAAATATCAAAAAAGTGGTTTTCATTCTCAAAGAAAAAAGATAATTTTTAGAAAACAAAATACTGATTATTACGTGATCTTCGAAAAATAATGTATTAGTAAAACCTCTATAATTAAAACTTTGAACGGGCGTTGGATTAATATCTTTAGGACGCCTTCACAAATATAGACCAAACAATTAATTAACGTAAAAATATTTAAGTTATTTCGATTCTTTATTCGGAGGACTTATCAAAACATGTAGAGTATATTTAAATTATTATTATATTAAATATAATATTTTGTTGTACTTATTTTAAAATTTATCAATTATAACTTATATGCTACAAATAACTGTGATAGCGACTGTTTCCAAGCGTTCACTTACAATTTTGCCTAATGACATTTTCCGGCATCGTTTGCACATCTCTGATTCTGCTATTGAGCAAAATTGTTTTCCAACTGATTTAGTCTGTGAGGTATATACTGGAAGAGGTTTAGCATAGAGGTCCGCTATCGTTTTCTTTCATAATACGAGATTCATTCGATGTGTCTGATTACGTGCAGACAATAAATCATGTATTCAATCAAAAATTTGTTAGAAGCCGGAGGTGTTTGTAGAATTAAACTGGACGAAAATATATGGCTTCTCAAATAGTCAATGCTGGTTAGCAATGGGCTAACATGGAATTAAATACAACCATGATACTTTGAAAACAGGAAAAGAAAAATTTTAAAAAAGATGTGAGACACCCGTGCGCAGAAACAATTCATCGGTCGACGGGCAAATAATGTACGAACATTTCCTTAAATCAAGTTTCTGAGCTTCAAGTAAACATCAATCCCATTGTATTTAACCAGTCGTCGAACTACACAAAAATCTACCGCAAGCCGCGCAATCAATTATTTTTTAAGTGAACGAACTTCTTTCGATTGTTTAGCTATGAAATACTGATATTTTAAAAGCAGATTCCGCTACGGGTAACATTTGGGCAAGCATCTAAAAACCTAGAAATAAGCCTGATTTTTGTGTGCGATTCCTATTTTTCTAAAATTTTTAACACGTTGTGGAAATGTGTGAGCATTGGCAAGTATTTTTTCAAATATACCCTTAAATTTCGGTTTTAATATTTGACCATTACAGCTACAATTTCTCATTGAGCACCCCTTAGAAATTATAAGAAATTATCATGTCAGACTGTTAGACAACAGGAAGCTTTACCACAACACTAATATTCAGCCGCAGTTTTCCTGTATAAGCAAACAATTGTGTATTGGGCAGACGAAATGACGCGATTTGTTATTTCTCCTAGACAGAGGCCAATTTTGAAGGTAAAGTTGTTAGGCAATCGGAATGCGAAAGTAGGATCGTGTGAACTCCCGAACAAATACTCTGGAAAGAGATATACGTGAACAAAAGAATGATCAAATTACCTGTTCCAGAACGTCTCCTTTCAATATTATGTTATATTAGAACAAAATCAATTAATGAAGGAATATATTTGATGAGATGAATTCGTGTTACTAGAGAAAAAAGACAGCAGACGAAAATAAATACGACCAGTCATGGAGCGAGATACTCAAAAACTCAAAAATGGCGCACAATTCAAAGTCAAGTATTTAAACAAAAATGTCCTGGAAAATTAAAAAAGAAAAAATTCTTTTTAAATAAAATTCGTTACAATCAGCCATGGTGGTTTAAATTTATCAGTCAATGTTATTTTACATATGGCGGAGGATTTAACTTCCTCCACAAAGTTACTTACATGTTATTTTGCAGTGAGCAAGCTTTGAATGCTGTTTTTTGTCGTTTAGAATTTACATTTTTTGCAACAAATCCTGATGTGATTTCCATTTTGGATTGAAGTTTAAATAAGCACTAACTAATTTCAGTTCCAGTTTATCATATATTTATTGCATAAATAATGAGCTGGATTTACTATTTTAATTTAAAATACATACCTAATTGTTAAAAATTCAAAAATGTAAATGTATTTTATTCCAAACACATAGCAGAGCACTGTTTTGCAGAGAACATAAAGGAACAAAGGGAACGCCAAATCTTATCCTCTATTCAGAAAGACAGTCTTAGAAAAGAATCCACAAGATCTAAATCATATGCCAAATAGGCAAAGGGTGTAAGTTTTGTTGACTAATTCTTAAAGTATCTCATTCAAATTTAAAGTGGTCAAGCGATGTAATTGACAAAATAATTTAGTCCATGCCCAAAATTTTCGTGAAAGCAACTTTTGAGTTAATACATACATAGAATCCATCTTAAGTTAAGTACATATAAACAGTTTGAATGATGAACTTTTGGTTTGTTAAAATTTATCAACCTAACTGTACTTATTAAAATATACTTTGCATCCTGTATTGCAAAAACATTTTGAGTGTTCTGTGATCCATGTCAAAATTATTGTCTTCTGCCTGAATTGTCTATACTAATAAGTACATATTGTGGCTATTTGTGTGGGTCTATATTCTATTTAATTTTAAAAAAATTAACTATTTCGAAACACTTACTTTGAAAAACACCCCTAAGATAAGAATCCAGTCGGACGAATAGCCTTTGTAAGATACGCAAATTGTGTAATTTTTGAGAATGCACACGTGCGATTTTCCAGAATCAACTGGAATCTTTTCAGTGATTTAAGCGTAATGATTTATTAAGAAAGTTTTTAAATTATGTGCACTGCTGAATTTGTTTCTTCTGCTTCTACGTTAATATCTACGTTTACGGATTTTATGCCGAAGCGAATCGATAGGAAATAATGTAAACTACGAATTAAACGAGATAAAACAATGAAGTGCAGTCTTATCAAGGGTATTAAAAAATGAAGTTAGATTTGATTGACAATGAAATTAATTCATCACTACTGATAATCCGTCAAAGATCAGAATGAACCATTGTGGGTAAACAGAAGATAAACCCTAGACTAGGATACAAACTCCTTATAGACTATAGCAAATATAAGGAGAAATTAAAGCGCATATATCCTGTGGATAAAACTGAATATGAATTTCTTTGTTAATTGGATTAAGTATTTGCAATTTGATATGTAATTCACAGAATGAAAGCAATTTCATGGATCTTACTGATCCTTCGGGGTGACCAGGCACCAGGATTACTTATTGAAAGTGATCCACTGAAAAAAATAATGGTAAAAATTAAATAAAAAAAAGAAAAATATCACCTTGGTATATCGATTGATAACCAAATTCAACGACCTTAAACTATATTAATGCACTCTGCAATTTTATAAAAGAATTTTTAAGAAAGGGGAATTACCAATCGGTATTCTAACGATAGTGGCTTAACCGTTGCCAAAGGTAAGTAAGCCAACGTGCGCCAGTGATTATACACTATTCTTAATTCTCCCTTCATTTTTGACGATAATAGAACGATGGATATTAGATCTTTTAAAATGTACGTTGCCGGTTGTTTTTAATACAAGATAAGATAGCTTTACGAAAGAGAGATCGATCATTACTAATATGCTCTCTATGTGCAAATATCAAATTACACTTGATGATAAAATATTATATGCATTAATCGTATTTATAGATATCTGAAAAGCTTTTGAATCTATCTATTTTTTGCTATTTTAAAGACGATTAATTTATTGAATTTTGATCAACTTATTTTGAGTTTAATCAGATGCTATCTATATAATCGAAAAATGAGCATTCAAATAAATGATTTGATATCAAAATCGAAATGAGTAACAAATAGTATTCCAAACTGATCAAGTTTGGTGCCAATTTTATAAAAATCGTATTTGCACATTTGGAACATAGGATCCTTTACTGCCGAGTTTGCAAATTTGCTGGTGATTTAAAGATAATCTTACCAATTGATCCAGAAAATGTCGACTTCTACGAAAATAATGTGACATTAGATTTGTGTGACCTGAATATGTTTTTCATAAAACGAGGGCTGAGAATAATTTTTTTAAATAGGAAAGCATTAAAACTGTCAAAAGCACAGAATTAAATCATGTTTATTTTCATAATGATTTGATCAGTGATATTTTTGAGATAAAAATATTAGCAAGAAATCAATGCTTTAGGCATAAGTTCTCAATATTCAGCTTTGCCTGAGAGACACATTAAAAGGATAGTAAGCAGTGCAAAGAATAGGTGAGCACTAATAAACAGAAATATCTTATCGAATTGTATAACATTTAAAATGTGTTTAATTTTTATTAGACCGATACTATTATATGCTGCCGCTACTTGGAATTCACTAGAAAAGGGTTTGTCCGATAAGATAGATGTAAAAGAAAAGTTGTGAAACAAATTAGCCCTATCTGCTGCACTATATACACTAGGAGATTACAGTTCGTATCACTGCAAACTTTATGGTTTCGGAGGATGTGCTATTGCATAAAAGTTTTCCATTTTTACCAATGGACTGTTGCCTATATGAATCCAATAAGATCTAGAAATTTGGCGATCTCTTCTACTTTGGAGGTAAATTTTACAGGGAAGTTATTCTCATTTTCGAAAATTTACAAAATTTACAATCAATTGCCAAATGGGCTTAGAGAAGAGCATTCATCTAAGATGTCCTTTAATTTTTTATATACTGAACTAGAAAAAATCCACAATCCTATTGATCTTTTTATTTTTGATTATGATAATACTTTCTGAGGTTGAATAAAAAACAAGACTAATCGTGATTAGCAATATAACTTCTTATTGTACAAGTGCGATTAATTAATAAGACCGTTCTTTTTCTATATCATAATAATTATTTCAGCTGCGTTTTCAGATGTTGATATATCGTACATTATAACTAGAGAGAATTACTCATCTGAGACTAATTGAACATATTTATATGATATGATAACTTTTTTATAGTGTACATATTCCAATATTATTATCTATTTGATTGAACATGTGTGGTTTGAATCCAAATAAAGATATTCTATTCTCTTCTAAATTGGATCGATAAAGGTTTTATGGGTTAACTTAAAATGGCATGTGGGTATTGGCACATTCCAAAATAATTGATAGTAAATCAGCTCTTCACATATTAAAATGGCAAATAAGTACAATTTTATTCTAATTTTAAGTTTAAATTTATAAATTTTCTAGTCGTATTCCTCTTATAAAGTATATATTTATGATAAGCATATTCCTATCTTAGATTAAATTCAATATTTCAAGACAACCAATATCTCCATTTAAACATATATATATATATATATATATATATATATATATATATATATATATATATATATATATATATATATATATATATATATCCATATCTACAGGCGAAAAATGAAAAAATACGTAGATTGACTTGAATTTGCACAGTTAAGTGAATTTTTATTTAGAATCTGCATAAAATGTTATTGGTTATTTAATTTCTTTGAAATTCAAACTTAAATTCTTAGTTTTTTTACATAATTAATCGGATTTTGCGTTGTTACCTTATTTTACATTTTGCTATGGGAATAAAAATATGGGTAATTTCGCAGAATTTGACTAAATTTTGCGAATAATAAATTCAATATTGACATGAAAAATGCAAATTTTTTAAAAGATTTCTGAACGTTTTCTCTAATACTGAAACGGTTGTACCTAAGAACGCAGAAAATGTATCATAGAATGCAAATTTTAAACACGGATAATAAAGTTTATAAGCATTTTTGGACTTGCATAAATTTTTAACTCTGCAGTGTAAATCGTATATAATTTGACTCGCAATTAAGTTATTGATTTCACATTCTAGATTTTTTACAGATGAACGCACTAAAATTGACCTATTCAGCATTGGTACTCTTGTTCCCCACAGTAATAAGTTGCGCTGTTGCGATGCGTTGTCTATTTATTAGTTCAGCTGTTATGAGTAATTTTTGAATTGATCTAGCATAAGCATCTTTCATTTATTTTCTATTTTAAAAGACTTTTCTCCTAATGAGCATAATTTTAATATTTTTTTATAAATATATAGTACTAATTTCTTTTCATTAGCAAATTTCTTAATAAATTCAGATATGTGTACCAAGCGGAATAAAAAAATCACCAAAATTCCAGCTTATTATTGCAATTGCATAAAAAATTTGCACTAGTGAAATATTATATTATATAGGAGCAATTTAGTTGCCAATTTTGTATATACTGTACAATATATAAATTAAAAATAATTTTTTTGGGTGAATTTGCATCTTAGTTTCCTTTTGGTATTTCGAAGATCTAAATTATTTGTTATTAATAAATCAATAATAAAACAAAACAAGTAATAAACTTATGAGCTCCTACGAAAACTATTTTTTCATTTACTGCAACTATTAATCTAAAATTAAATTAGTTGAAGTTTAGGCGTATAAGCAATATATGCTATTAGATACTGCATATTGCTTGAGAATATGTAAAGCCATCCATAACTTAAATTGATCCCGCACAATTTTCTTAAATTTAGGTCTAATATAAAACCACTATATCCAGACCAATTTTGCTGGCATCCGTAATTTAAGCATATATCAGACTACCGTCGATTTCGACAGACTAAATACATTTAAATAATGGAATTTATTATAATGAATAGTTGCTTTTAAATGTCCGATATATAACAAAATATGAATTGGTATTATATTTGTATTTTTATCAAGCGAATGGAAACAATATTAAGCATAATCTTGGAGGAAATGAAATAAGCACTACTTTAACAAAACTACCTAATGGCACAAGAATGCAAAACATTTTCCTGTTTCATTTATCGACATAGCTAATTTGAACGATTATTTGGGGCATTACAGGGGAGTTTTATTTAAAATGCTCTAGGATTATCGTATGGTTAAACACTGAACGAATATTCAAATATTCCAAATGAATCATTTAATATAAATGGACCCCTCTGTCCTTTAATTGTGTTTTCGCCGTTTCTTTGCCTAAGAGCTAAAAATGAAATGAGATGAAAGAAAGTAAAACGATGAGTTTTAATTTGACTCTATGAACCTGCGTAGGCATTTTTTCAAAAGGGCAATACAAGGTTATCTAATATTGATGAAAAATTTTTAAGAAAATTTGATTTTAAATAAATTGACAATGCTAATGTAAGCGCAAGCATACATTGCTCAAACATAGAAAAAAATGAAAAGATACGTTTCTTCAACTAGTATGTTTCAAATTCAAATTTAGAATTTAAGTTGAAAGCGATTCAAAAGTAGATAGTCTGTGTTTATCCCAACATTAAGGAAAACCTAGGGTGTGCTTATTTAAGATAAATTTCAAGGTACGTGAACAAATGCCTCAAATTGTGCAAAAAAAATTTAAATTAAAAAAATTAAATCGTTAAGGAGACAGATATGTTATTTTGTTTCTAATATAATTGTAAGAAATATTTTAAGCAAGAGTTGAACCTCAGATTTCAGGATTGTTAAAAAATTCTTATAAAACATAATATTTTGTTTTTTCATCTGAAAATAATCGTCACTAAAGCAACATTTTTTTCAATTTCCTCTGGCGTTGCGAATATCCATCAAGCAATATAAGCACGTGACTGTCGTAAATGAGATTTTCCATTATATAATTTGTCTAAATCTGGGTGAAGCGCGCGGTTTAAAATGGCTCAAACTTTTTTGAATACTGAATTAGAAAAAATTATTACGGACCTTCAAAACTCCATGAAGGAGCTTAGGGAGGAAAATAAAACTTTAAAAAATACAATTTTAAAGCTACAGTCGGATGCTAGCAATTATTCAGCAAAATTGGATGTATCCGAGAGGAGAAATGATAATTTAAGCGCAAAAATTGAGCAATTGACCGTTGCGTTAAACAATGGATTGAGTTAAGCGAAATAACTAAGGAAGATGACATATCAACAAAAAGCAGTTCTTCTGGGGAAGAAATATTGAATATCTTGTCTAATGAAATTTCTGCGAGAATTGGAAAACAAGAAAAATTAATTTTATTTAATCTTAAGGAAAATGATGATCATAAGGATGTTGAAAAGTTAAATGCTCTAATAAGAGATACGACTGAAGCTGAAATAACTAAATGCTTTAGAGTGGGACAAAAATCGGAACGTCCAAGACCAGTTGTGATAAAATTGTCAAAAAGGCCGACGAACAAGCAAGTTGAGGATATTAATAAAAAGAAAGAAGAATGCAGTAACTTTCAGAACATATTCATCACTAGAGACAAGACGTTTCTGCAAAGAAAACTGGCTGCGGCAAAAAAGTTAAAGAAGAATCTAGACCAGAAATCAAGTCAAGCGGAAATAGTCACAATAAAGGCTGTGTCAAACGACTCTAAAATCACAAAAAACGGGGTTTCGTTAATGAATGTGGTGGACAGCGGACAGTTACGAACCATAGATACGGTACCCAACAAACGAAGTATAAGGAAACCGAAAAAGTTAAATCAGTAACTATTGATGATAGTAAAGATGAGTTGTCCTGTTCATATACATTATTTTATGCTAATTGTAGAAGTATTAAGAATAAAACTTTTTTGTTGTGTGATTTTATAATAAGTAACAATTTTGACTTTATAATACTATCTGAAACCTGGCTGAACAAGAACATTGAAAACTATGAATTTGACATTCCTCATTATTCTCTATTTAGGAAAGACAGATCACTTGATAAAAGAGGTGGAGGAGTACTTATTTATAGCAAATCGATATTAAATGCAACAGTGTTACATTCTAGCGAATATAATTCTGTCATTGATTTTGTATCTATACAAATTGATAACCTGATTCTTATCGCGGTTTACAGACCGCCGTATGCTAATTTACATGATGATCAAATGTTTATCAATTCCTTTCAATCTATTTTTGACTGCCATGGTTATATTATTGTGGTAGGAGATTTTAATAAGGTGCATGACTGTGAAATAATCAATCTTTTTTCTAATCATGATCTTAAGCAGATTATAAAGGAACCAACTAGAGGTTCGGAATGCTTAGACCATGTATATTTAGAAGTTGAAGTGTTGAACTCACACAGTTATGATGTTGTAAATTACTTTAAAGAATTGGATCATAAACAAATTATTTTACAATGGAACATTTTGAGTAGCAAAACATTGACACCTAATTTTGAAAATGCTCACGTGCAATGTTCCAGAATCAACTGGAATCTTTTTAGAGAATTAAGCTTATCAATTGATTATGAAAGTTTATTTATCATGAACGATGACGAATTTGTTTCTTCTGTTTCACTGTTATTATCTGATATATTTAGAGCATCAACATTTACGGATGTAATACCAAAGCGAATCAATAGGAAGTTATGTAAGCTAAGAATCAAACGAGATAATATAATGAAATGTAGTCTTATCAATAGTATTAAAAAAATGAGGTTAGATATGATCGATAAAGAAATTAATTCATCACTGCTGATAATCCGTCAAAGATCAGAGAGAATTATTCTGGCTAAACTAAAGAGTAATCCTAGACTAGGATACAAACTCCTCACAGACTACGGTAAATATAAGGAAAAATTAAACTTATATTACCTGTGGGTAAAACTGATTATGAATTTCTCTGTGAATTGGATGAAGTATTTGGCAACTTGTTATGTAATCCGCAGAAGGAAAGCAATTTTATTGATCTAACGGATCCTTCGGGAAACCAGGATCTAGGACTTGTTATTGACAGTGATGCATTGATAGAATTAATGTTAAAAATAAAATCAAAAAAACAAAAAGATCACCTTGGTATATCGATTGATAACCTACTTCAATTACCCTTAAATTTTATGAATGCGCTCTGCAATTTTATAAATAGAATTTTGAAGAGTGGGATATTACCAATCGATATACTAACAATAGTAGCTAAACCTTTGCCTAAAGTAAGTAAGCCAACGTGTGCCAGTGATTACAGATTAATCTCTATTATCCCTTCGTTTTTGAAGATAATAGAACGATTGATACTTGATCATTTAGAACGTATGCTGCCGGCTGATTTCGATATATGCCAACATGGCTTTACGAAAGACAGGTCGACAACTACTAATATGCTCTCTATGTGGAAACATGTAATTACATTAGATGAGAAAAAGTTAGATGCATTAATTGTATTCATAGATATCTCAAAAGCTTTTGACTCTATATCTTTTGATGCTATCTTGAATGCGATTAATTTATTGAATATTGATCCGAATATTTTTAGATTACTTAGGTACTACTTATATAATCGAAGAATGAGTATTCAAGTAAACGATTTGGTATCTAAATCGAAAAGGGTAACAAGTGGAGTTCCACAGGGATCCAGTTTGGGACCAATATTATTTAAAATTGTATTTGCATATTTGGAAACTAAGATTCCTAACGGTCGAGTTTGCAAATTTGCTGATGATTTGAAATAATCTTTCCAATTGATCCAAATAATGTTGAATTCTCCAAAAATAATGTGACACTTGATTTGTATGATTTAAGTAGATATCTGTTAACACTAGGGCTGAGAATAAACAGTAAAAAGACGAGAGCTTTAAAAATAGGTAACAGAACAGATTTTAAGTATGTCTATTTTCATGATGCTGAGATTAATGATGTTTTTGATATTAAACTTATGCAAGAAATAAAGGATTTAGGCATAACTATTCATTGTACGGCTTCTGCTGAGAGACATATTGAAAGGATAGTAGGCAGTGCCAAGAATAGATGGGCATTGATAAATAGAAATATTATATCACATGAAATAAAATTCAAAATGTTTATAATATGGATTAGACTGATACTAGAATATGCCGCCTCTACTTGGAATCCCTTAACAAAGGGTCTGTCTAATAAAATAGAAGCTGTACAAATAAAAGTTGTGAAGCAAATTAGTCCTATCTCCTGCACTATATACGCCACTAGATTACAATTTGTATCACTGCATCCTTTATGGTTTCAGAGAATGTGCTATTGTATAAAAGTTTTCCATTTAAACCAGTGGTCTGGTGCCTATATGAATCCCATAAGAAATAGTCATGAAATTGGAACTAGATCTGGTCATTCTGCAATATCTCCACCTTTGATTGGGAATGTTGCGAGCAAGCTGTTCTCGTTTTCAAAATTTACAAAATTTATAATCACTTGCCAAAGGGGCTTAGAGAAACGCCTCCAACTAAAATGTCTTTTAAATTTTTATCTACCGAACTAGAAAATGTGTTCAATCCTGCTGATATTTTTAATTTTGATTATGATAATACTTTCTCATGGTTAAATAAAAGACAGGATTAATTGTGTTTCAGCAACAAAAACTGAAATGTTATGCATTATATTTTAACACGCGGCTCCGTGTTACAACCCAACGAAGGTCAATTTTTACAAAACGCTGTGCTTTTTAAGGTCAAATATTCTAACTCTGTCCTTAAACAATATTTCTCTTAGCTGTGATTTTAGGAACAATCTCTTTTAGTCTCAAGCAGTTTCAATCGATATTAATTGAACTGCAATTTTATTTGTAATTAATAGTGTTTTTATAAATAGAGAGAACCGCGCGCGATCCGCGAGGATCACGCGGTGATCTGTTGTGTCGTTGCGGTTTTATTACACTTAATTTAGTGTCCACATAGAAAAATGGATTAATAGTTTGACATGAACTGAAAATATTGCAAGTAGTAAGCTAAAGCTTTGTTAGTTTTTATCATTGAAGTCTTTAAACAATTTACATCTTCATTTTTAATGATAACTTTTAACGATGATTTTTACATGTCATCATATGTTTTAGTCGTTGGTATAAATACATTTCTGTTCAGACATTTGTGTAACAATAATCACTTGTGTATAAAACATTTTACTTTATAAACTTAAATCACTTTTATTTTTGCCGTCTAGAGGACGGACAATTTAACTTAAGTGTGAATGACATTTAAATCATATTTTTGCATAAAAACCATTTTTACAGATGACAAATATGTATTCAATTTTGACTAACTGAGAATAGTGTTTAGGATATAATTTTACATTAAAAATCTGTATTATTACCATCCAACTCCTTCAATTCAGATTAACAGTGATTTATATTTATGTGCTACATTGTGTGTATTATATACATGAAATCTTTCTTCGGCCTTCTAATATTAACCATCTGAAAAGGAACAGACTGATTGAATGCTCGGGTAGTAATAATAGCAACCATTGAGAAGTAGTAAGGGTACAAAGTCAGGAACGAGAAAGGAATAGCAAAAAGTACCCCTACATTATAACTTAAATTTTCAATTTTGATTAAGAATCTATCACTGTTTACAGCTGATCTTTCAGATGCCGATAAACTGTAAAGTACACTTAATTGCACATATATATGTGATGTGATATCTTTTTAAATTGTACATTTTCTAATTTTATTATTTAATGGAACATGTGTGGTTTGAATCCAAATAAAGATATTCTATTCTATTCTTTTCTATCTATTCTATATAAATGAAGTAGGACATATACAAATATGGCGTACACAAAAGTGAAAATTTCCTTTTCATAAACATAATTCCCTGTTTTATCTACGCCAGTCAGTTTCCATTCGTCTTTTGACGCGAATGGACATTTTAATCGCAATAGTATTTGTGACTTACGGATGATTTACGGTTGTGCGACTAATACGATTCTACGCAATTTCTGTTAGTCTCGAGATCGAATGAGATTTATTTTGTATTCTATCTAACAAGAAAAAAATGAAACAATATTTTCTTAATAGGTCAAAAAATAGGAAATCATATTATAAATGTAATATTCAATTAGGTTTTGATCAGGCTTTCGATTTTTCTGAAGCGTGTAAGTGTATCTTTCCAATATTTTTTTTATCAGAGTGTATTGAACATGAGATCAATTTTCCATTATCGGTAAAAGCGTGCATTGCGTAGCTTGCAGTGTTAGTCTCTCATATTAATGTGCAAGTTCACTCATTTTTATTAGTGATAGCAATGATGATATTTCAGCTAGATATTCGGGCTCGATTGCATGTCATCAGATTGCATTGATTTTCCAAGTTTTCTGGCCATTTAAATTAAATATCAGTTAATGGAAATTGAAACTTTAGTCATTGTGATTTCTATTTTTAATAAATGCTTCATTTGTTTAATTATTGATCCGACCTAAAATTGCGAATAACCTATAAATTTTCAAAATTACCATGATGCTATGTAAAATATAGCTGATTTTTATAAAGTTGTCACGTCTTATTACATCACACTCTGCAGTAAAATTTCCGATTCTGTTAACCACTTAATTTCATACGCCTGAAAAATATATGTCACCACACACAGATTAAATTACAAATATCAATCTGTATACATTTAAATACTGTTTGTTGCGAAGAACTAATATATATGCAAGTATGTATTAGGTGTTGCGAACCTAGTAGCAAATTAGTTCAGTTTTGACCAGAAGGATAAACCAAAGGCAGCATGAACGGAAAGTATAATCTCATGCACATTCGTTCGTGCTTACAGGCGACTCATCAGTAGGAGCCGGTATTACGCCCTTTAACCACCATATATTTGGGTGAGGCATGTGGGAAATTAGGCAGTATATTTTCCTATAATCCCACATTCCTCACCCAAATATAGTGGTTAAAGGGCGTAATACCGCCTCCTACTTATGAGTCGCCAGTAAGCAGGAAACGAATGTGCACGAGATTATACCTTCCTTTCATGCTGCCTTTGGTTTATCCTTCTGGTCACAACTAAACTAATTTGTTATTCGGTTCGCAACACCTAATACATACTTGCATATATATTTGTCCTCCGCAGCAAACAGTATTTAACTGTAATATATTGAATTGAATGATGTCATACTTACCGCGAAATGTGATAACTGATATCGATGAAGGCCAGAGTGTATGGTTTAACTGGAGTAACAGGTGTTCGGAAATTGTTGTAATTCTCAATTTGGGTGAACTTTAGCATAAATTTATATCCATCAGGTTGGTATCATGTACCGACTCGGAAACCATAGTGTTAGTATCCGGTACTCATCGATTTCAAAAAAGGTATCAGTTACTAACACAATAGCCATAGTGTTAGTATCCTTTACAGACTCGGTATATATATTATATAGTGTGAGTTAGCATTGAAGTCGCATTGTCGTTGACTTTAGATTATGTTAGCTTCACTATTACAGGTTTACATTCGTCTGGGAGATTGTACCGTCCTATTATTCCACATTCTTCTACCAAATATATAGTGGTTAAAGGGCGTAATACCGGCTCCTACTGATGAGTCGCCAGTAAGCACGAAACGAATGTGCATGAGATTATACTTTCCGTTCATGCTGCCTTTGGTTTATCCTTCTGGTCACAACTGAACTAATTTGTTACTAGGTTCGCAAAATCTGTATACATGTTATTTCGTAAAAGATTGATATCAATTTTTAAATTTAGCAATTCATTTGAAGATCAATCGGGGTTCTTAGAAGAAATTCAGAGACAAATACCGATCTGGACAAACCCAGCAAGATTGTAGAGCAAAAGAAATTCGTATTAAAGCGCGTTAGCTTAAGCGAATTTTATGCTGAATTTTATATCAATATTCAATGCACCGCTTAATACACCAGCTAAGTCTCACTGCAACAAATATCGACAAATTCTAAATGTCATAAACGCAAACAACAATAGGGACTCTTTCGAAATTAACGCCCTGAAATAAACATCCGGAAAACGAAGTGTCCTTCCCTGCTATTTCATTTTTATTTATACAAATTCTACTGAAAATACCATGTTTAAATTGTGAAATGAGAATGAGAAAACGTTTGAGGTATTTCATGTAGATATAAATAACATTCTTGGCTTTATTCTGGCGTGAACGAAAACTGTAATTTACGTTTTTGCTTAATTAAATTTGATAAGCTAACGCTGTAGATATGTGCAGCAGAACAATATGTGCCTTTGCATTTTAATATATGCCAAATCTTTAGCCCGGAAGCATAAGTAATATATGTTTTGTCCACCTATGTTGGATGGTCCACGTACTTGGATGTCTTCCGTATTTATTATTAGCGTATCGTCTAGACGAGCCTTAATTATGCCTAATTCTGCAGTTAAATTATTCATTTGAGAAGTCAATGCCTGAATCAACGTTTCCAACCCATCAGAAGCCATTTTAAATGTACAACAAATGCTTTATTTTTACTCAATTATATATAGAATTTTGCTCGCACAACGAGCATCGATTTAATAAAACAAATTTACACATTAATTAATTTATGTTCACTTCAGCTCTAAGTCTGCTTTTCTCATTGGGCTGACTGCTTCATTCTTATACGGACGCTTCTGCGAGGAATTTCTGTTGAAATACTGTCTGCCCTAGATAAGACCCTTTGTTCATTATTTGTCTTAAAGGTGGCCATTGCCACATCTTCCCCCTCAGGAATCGGCTTTCGCACTCTGCTTAAACGATCCAGTGCCACAGCTCGTGGTCCATCGGGCAGGCTTAACAAAAACAGTATTGTGTGCTCTGCGTCCACCCCTCTCCACGCTTTGATACGGCCCATCATTGACAGCGCTCGCAGCTGCCATGGGCTCGACCTTCGCTACCAATACGTAATCATGCCGACCTTTAGGCGAGTGCGCGCCGGCCGCCTCTGCATAGCCTTTGTCGCCGTGTGGTGCCTGCATTAGTCCGGTTAACTGTTCCAGTCGTTCCTGAGTCATCCGCTATGGTGCAGCCCCTTTCATGGAGATCATTGGATTACCAGTTCACCTAGCGGTCTCACCTGTCCCCCATAGACCATGGGCGGTGGAGCGAATCCTGAAGCTGTTGAGACAGTAAAGCGCCATGGCCCGCTCGACCAAATGTAATTTGCCTCTCCACGCGTTCCCGGGCTCTCGTGGCACCAACATCGCGTAGTACCCCTTTTCACTCGTCCTGTGCCGCGCGGCTCAGCTGCCCCTGCGGTGTGGTCTGCAGGTGATAAGTGGCTGTGCGGGAATGCTTTATGTCAATGTCTTTGCACCACTGATTAGAATTTTTCGAGCTCAACTGCCTTTGATCGGTAACAATAATTTGTAGTGCACCGAATCGACTGAGCCATCGCTCTTCTAGAAGCTTTACTATACCACATTCCAGACGCAGCAGATAGCCAAATTCACGAAACGTGTCTATAGAGACGATGCTAATAATAATTTCATTCCCGATAAAGAAAGAAACAGTAGTTTTGTTTTCAAATTCATCCAATTCAATCGATAATAATAGAGTGGATTTTCAAAAAGAAGTTTATAGAAAATTTAGTTGATCAATACATTCCTTACCACAGCATACACAGTATAATGAGGTCGGACGCCACAGGTCAATATTCAAATCTAGGGCTCTGGCACATCAAGAAAGAATTTTTTTATATATGAATCGGTGCCCCTAGAAAATGTAATAAAATTCTGGCTGCTGTACACATCAATTTCCGATTGATATTTAGACCCATATCACGCACTTCATAAAAAACAAAAGCAATTCAGCAAAGCCTTTAAATCTCCAATAAAATGATCCTCTACTTGATCGTTTACGAATCACATAAAATAACAAAAATATACCGTATCCATGAAGCCATAAAATCCATTTTTCTGGCGAAAATAAAGCTTAATCAGATTAACAATACATTGAAAATGAATACCCATCGCAATCGGTATCATTAATATTTGTAAAATTGACAATAATGACAGATTAACTCCTACCCGTCATTTAGATTGTGATTTTTATTCTAATGTTACACTCTTTCAAAAATTGTATTTCATCATAATCTAGAATATATTACTTTTGTTATCGAATTCTTTAGAAAAAATGATATTTCGTCAGTTCGAATATTGGGTACCATCAAAATGTAATGGCTTTCTAGTGCATTTTAACGAAACTTAAAAATCTGATATTTATCATAAAATCGTGTGGCTATATACTGTAGGATGTTTTGTAGTTATAGTGATAGCCTTTGCGGGTCAGCTGTATATTTAGTAAAGACTTCCTAGATATGCATGGTTGTCTATGTTGCCACCAGTTCCGTGATCAGTCTTTGACATTTTCCGACGAATGAAGCAAGAAAACTCATCTATTTTTAGACGTTTATTGCAACTGTTCCAGCTAAGCATGAATCAATTCACAGTTAAACAAAACGGACCGTGCTCTTGACGTGTGGAGAAAGATAAATCCTCCGCCAAAACTAAAGTAACATTAACTAAAAAAATTAAACCACCTTGGCTGTTTGTAACAAATTTTATTTAAAAAGAATTTTTTTCTTTTATTTTCCAGAACTTTCTTTGTTTAAATACTTGACATTGAATTGTGCGCCATTTTCAGTTTTCGAGTATCTTCCTTTGGTCTGCTGCAATTATCACGTTTTTGTTACTTTAGTTTTGGCGGAGGATTTATCTTCTTCTACAGATGGCAACAAAATGATATATTGTCAACACAATTGAATGTTTTATACACAATTAATTATCAGGAACACAAACGTCTGAATCGTGATGTATACATGCAAATAATTGAAAAAGTACGAAGATATAAATCCAGACTGATAAGCAATTTAGTTTCAAGTCACTGATGATTTATGAAAAGAAATACAATAAATATTGTCACTGATAATTGATGGAAAGTAATCGTTTAAAAACCATCATAAAAAAGACCAAAAAAAATAATTCCACTGATTGCTAGGTTTTGAATGATAAAATACAAAAATCCATTGAACTATAGAGCATTGGATAAAAGATGGAGAAACACCTGATGTCATCATTTGTGGAATCATAACTGAACTTTTGGTAGTTGTATAAAAACTGGTTAAGGCAAGTAAACTAAGTAAATCCAATGTTTGGACACAGAGACGAATAAATCCACGGCATGTTACTTGTGTATTGCGCGCGGGTCTCTTTTATTTATTCAACAAAACCCTATTAATTACAATTAAAATTACTGTTCAAGAAATCTCAATTAAAACTGCTTGAAACTAACGGAGATTGATTCTAAAATCACAGTTGAGAGAAATATTATGTAAAAACAGAGTAAGATTATTTGACCGTAAAGAGCATTATATTTGTCAAAATTGAACATCGTTGGGTAGAGGCCCTTAGGTCACTACCATAAGGGGGTCTCTTGGATGCCAGGCCCGGAAAATCCATATATGCGGAATGATCATCTATCTTGGAACACTTAAGTTCCTCTGAACTATCTCTTAAGCTACAATCCTTAAGTCCGCTAGCCAACTGCTCTGTATCCTCAGTATTTAATAAACCAGACATGATATTATTAAATATTATATTAATTAAGTAAGCTTACCCGGATACGCTGATGTCCACAAATTACTGAACTGGAATGATTGAGACCTTAAAACAAGTATTAACTTAAAATACCCAAAGCAAATTTGTGGTCCTTTTCGCTGATAATTAAAAACAACAAAATGACGAGAAGATTACAAATTTTTATTCACAAAGTATCGGTGATGGAACCACGCAGTGTCCCGCTTATGCAATTCAGAAACTCAGATCAAAACTCTCTCATTTTCTTCCACAAGACAAGTCCAAAACTTCGACAATATGAACAAAAGAACTTTCAAAAAATTTTACAATATTTTTCAAAAATTACAATATTGTTTTACGAAACCAGCGATAACATCAAATGTCCAAAAATAAAAATTGATTTATTTTTATATGAGAGGTTAATTTCTGTCCGATAATTAATTTAACCTATACACATCGTTGGGTTGTAACGCGGGTCCGCGTATTACAATCCAATTTAAACAGCAGTGAACTGGAAAACGTCAAAATTTTTCATACAATGTAAAAATTGTGGATGTATACAATAGGAAAGAGCATTTATTCGATGGTTTATTATTTTAATCTATTTGTCATTGAGTTACATTCAGAAGAAATTTTAAAGTTCTGCATAGATGGAACTATACCAAGAAATATAATAATAATTATGTCAAGACCTATGCCAAATTTGCGAAATCCAAAAAGTACAAATAACAATTGATTAATATTAACGACACCTTCAATTTTGAATAAAATTGAATGAGTAATATCAGAAGATTTTGGCCAGGATACAACCCATCATAGATTTTACAATGGACATCCAAACGTCAAGATCGTGCCATCCATGTGGAACATTTAAATTTTACAGAATTGGAAATATATGGATGCACTAAATGTCTTCATTAGCATTTGTAAATGGTTTGAATTTTTACTGATAGATGCCATGTGGTTTCAATATATCTATACTTAATATACTGAAATACTATATGTGAAATAAATATTTGATTACAAAAATTAGGAACAAAAAATCAAAATTGTTAAAAATCACAACTGGGCTATGTATATAAACGTTCAGAACGCGATACTCATAATTCAATTATGCTAATTTATTGATGACATAAATTGAACTGCCCTTTTGAATTGAAGATTATTTTTGTGTGTTAAAATTTCTATTTAGATGTCAAATACTAAAAAACGTATTTAATTAAATTCGTCTTGAAGATTATCTAAAAGCTAATGCGCTAAATTTCAGCAATGTGTTACAATGTAATTATTTTGTCGTAAAACTCCAACAAAATCAAAAGGAAGTAGGCAAAATAGTTCATTAAGATAAAGCGATCGTTAATTACGATACAATCTGTATCGAAAGTAATCACTTATATAGTTGTATGATTTGGATTAGACGTACATTGGAATACCTGACCGCCAATTGGAATCCAATAAAATGGTCTTTTAATAATGACAGAGTATGGTACAAATTTCTGAACTGTTTTTCTGGTTAATTACAAAAAATTATTTTTGTAGATTGAACATTGTCGCTTTGCAACTAGTATGCTTTAGCGGCTATGTTATGGTATAAACATCCTTTATCTATACCAATAGACTGGGAAATGTACTCGAGGTACAATGAAAAATAATGAACAAAGACAAGGTATGGAGCACAATTATTTATACTTTGAATTATAGCGAAACTTTTTCTAACTTATAGAAATTTTAACTCCATTGTTCCCCTAATTGAAAGTTAAGCCTCTTGCTAAAATATCGTGTAAACGGCTTGGCGCATAAATTGTAAAAATTTGCCCAAAACAACATTATGATATTTTATTTCGAAGATTGCTTTGCACGATTAAAAAAACGTACATAATAACTCTGGAAATAACTATACTTTATATCATGTAAATAATTTTGTGTTTATTATTTTCAAAAAGATTAAAATACGATTGGCGCTCTGAGAAGAGAGGAGATACTGTGAACGTACACTCCGCATTGTACTCATCTTTCTATTGTTTATGTGTTTATGTTATCGATTTGAAAACTTAACTAGTATAAGAGACTGTCTATTTCAGTTGTATTAACTTGCCTGTGTCAATCGTTTTACTTCTATAAATCAAGCTTCCGAGCTTAAAGTAAACATCAATCCTATTGTAATGAAACAGTTGAGAAACCTACAGACTACCGTTGATCGTACGCACTGACGGGCCTCGACCTTCCATGACTATTTCCTAAATACGACTGCAAAATAACTTGCGGGGATAAAATCGCACTGCATATGTATGGAGCGCATAGTAAGATATGTAGCAGTCAACTCCAAAACATTATACTTGACTGTAAATGTCAGCTTACAATATCTATGCCGTCAGGAATATTGAATGTTTGTAGCTTTTGCCATATATACTTAAACTAAACTCCAATCTTATTATATATAACCATTCGACGAACTATCGCATTTAGTAAGCACTGACGAGTTTAGATCTTTCATGGCCATTTACAAATTACGAAGGAAAATGACTAGGTGAGTATAAAACCGCGATATATATATATATATATATATATATATACATACATATAGAGAGAGAGCAATATTAGATATGCGGCTTCGACGTTTAGTTGTCTCGCATATATTGCTTTTGACTGAAAATGGCGGCTGCACAATAGCTATTCAGTTACAAATACTAACTCTTTGTGGTTTCCCACAATTAAATATATAGCAAATAAAATAATATTATAATAATTGTTTGTGTGTGTAATGGTAACTGTAGGAGGATTTGTAGTTATAGTATTAGGTTTTGAGTGGTAGCTGTCTAATTAGTACTGATTCCATAATTTAACGTGGTGGCTGTTATCAAAATCCGTTCCATGATCAGTCACTGACATTTTCCCGAAGGGTGAACTAAGAAGACTCATTCGTTTCCATACGTTTATTGAAGGTTATGTTGCAAAGTATGAATAAATCCACTTTTTGCTCTAGACGGCAACAAAATTATATATTTTCAATACAATTAAATGTCTTATAAACAAGTAATTAGCATAAACACAATGGACTGAATCGTGAGGAATTCATGTAAGTGGTTGAAAGAGTACGGTGATATAAATCCAGACTGATTAGCAATTTAGTTTAAAGTCACTGGTAATGTATGAGAAGAAATACAATAAATATTGTCAATTATAATTGATGGATAAACATGACAAATAATTATTACACTGTTTGCTAGGTTTTGAATATTTGAGTTATATAAATCAATTGAACTATGGAGTTTTGGACAATAGATTGAGAAAAGTATAAAGTCTGGATGATTATAATCATGACTGAACTGTTAATAGTTGTGTAGAATGTAGTTAATGCACAAAAAAACAATAAATCCATTGTTTGAACACAGAGGTATACAAATCCACCACATGTTTCAAATACAGTAAATATTGTCATTGAAAATTGATGGATGATTTTCGTGTAAAAACTGTTGATATTAAGCATTACAAATAATAATATAAATACATTGAATTAGAGAATTTTGGGAAAGTGTTTGAAAAACACCTCATGTCCTGATGCGTAGAATCCTATCTAAACTATTAGTAGTAGTGTAAACTATGAGTAATGCATGGAATTAAAATAAATTCGATGTTTGAACACAAAGGTACTATAATCCACAGCATGTTACCTGCGTATTGCGCGCGGGTGTGTATACTTACTTCACTTTACTTTACTTTACTGCGGCTGGCTCCTTTTAGAGGATAAGCCGGCTCCATTGATATCCCGGATTAAACCTCTCCATGCCGGGCGGTTGGCAGCCATTTCGGAACATAAAGAGGGCCAATGACGCTCCCAGTGACGCGGACCATAAACATTGCGTAAACCTAGGAGTTCCATGTCCGATTTGATTGTTGCAAGCCATGTCTTCAGTTGTCCACCTCGGCGGCGGCGCCAGTTTGCACATTGACCTGGGTTCATCACCTGCCGTACCATTTCGTCTTCGGGTTTGCGTAGTACGTGCCCGAACCATTGAAGTCGACGATGTTGGATCCAGACGGATAGTTGCATGATGTCACCGCATTGGTGACGAACAGATGCGTTCGACACTCGGTCCATCCATTTTGTCTTTGTGATGTACCTAAGGCACCAATGGTCGAATACTTCGAGCTTTTTGGAGTCCTCAGAACGTAATGGCCAAGTCTCACAGCCATACAGTAGCACAGGGCGAACAGTAGCCTGGTAGACTCGGATTTTCGTTTTGAGGCTGATTTCACTTCTTCTCCAAAGTGAGTTCTTCAATTGTAAGAAAGCAAGTCTGGCACGGTCGATGCGTGTTCGGACTTCATTCTTTGCTTGACCAGTTGGAAGTATTTTTGAGCCAAGGTACGTAAAATCGTCGGAGATTGCAGGTCATACCGAGGAGCTGAAACTGGCAACCGAGGAGGGTCCGACCACACTCTAGTACGTGCCAAATTGAGGCTTCATCTCAAGTCCCGACGGCGCCGTCAACCTACGAGACGCTTGAATGTTGCAAACCTAACGGACCCATCCCGTTGTACAGCACTATCTGCCTCAATCACTGCAAAGTTGACTTCGCTGACGATGGAACTCATGCCGTAGATAAAACCAATGTGGATCATCAATGGAATAGCTTAAAACTCTCTACTCAGCAAGCTGCGCTAGAAACGCTCGGAACCATCAGAAGTCACTATAAAGACTGGATCTCTGAACGCACGATACGGGCGTCACAAAAGCAAGAGATGCCCGGATGAATACGGCGCCCAATTATCGCCACCCGAGACGTGAAACCACGAGGTCTGCTCGGGCTGACCGTAAGCAGTACTGGGATGAAATGGCTTCCGCCATGGAATCGGCTGAAAACGTCGGTGATTTCGGGGGTCTCTTCCGTCTTATACGTAAAGCATCCGGCAAGCGCAATGCAGAGACAATTCTACGCAGCGCAACAGGAGACTTGATTTCTGATATCAATGGCAAAGTCGCAAGATGGGTTGAACATTTTTCGCAGTTATTGAACCGACTATACAGTGGCCGCTCCCCACCGCAACCACCTGCAACATCTACACCCAGCTACGATGTGGACTGCTCTTCCCCAACTGAGATTGAGATCGCTACGACCATCCAGCGCATGTAGAGCAAGAAATCCCCGGTGAAGATGGAATTCCTGCAGAGATCTACAAGGCCTGTATAGGCGCACCACTACCATCAATCCATCGACTGTTCTCTTCATCTGGGATCAAGAAGCATGCCCGTCAGATTTCGAAATGTCAATCCTGCTACCGTTTTCCAAAAATGGTGATAGATCAAGGTGCGAAAACTATCGTGGTATCAGTCTTCTCAACACCGCATCCAAGCTGTTGGCGTCGATTCTATTGAACCGCTTCTGTAATGAGCGGCATGTCCGTACCTGTCCCAATCAGGGTGGATTCCGCTGAGGCAAAGGCTGTGTTGATCAGATCTTTACATGACGGCGAGTTTTCGGAACATCGCAACGAATTTCAACAACCAACCGTCGCTCGTTTTATTGACTTCCGAGCTGCTTTTGACTCTGTTGATCGCGACTCCCTATGGAACATCATGCTGCTCGACGGTATGCCCATAAAACTCGTCAATCTGATCAAGGCCTACTATGCAGCCACCAAAGCCAGAGTACGTGTTTACGGAGAAGAATCGGATGAATTCAGTCTGCACACAGGGGTTCGACAAGGATGTCCCTTGTCACCCATATTGTTCAATTATGCGGTTGACTGGATTCTGAGCAACGCGCTAACTGAGTTCCGAGGCGTTCAAGTATCAAATAACCTATGGCTGACGGATGTTGATTACGCAGACGATGTTGTTCTCCTTGCTGACAGCTTTGGGAGCATGCAAGCCGTTTTGGATCAAGTGGCCCAGTTTTTATCAGCCGTTGGTCTGGAAATCAATGTCGACAAAACGAAGCCTTCGCCATCGGTGTATCTTCATCTGATGAGCAGCTCACGGTGTACGACAGCCCAATCGAAACAATCGAAACAGTCGGGTGTGTATACTTCTTAAACAAACCCCTATCAATTACAATTAAATTTGCAGTTCAAGATATCTAAATTAAAACTGCGTGAAACTAACAGAGATTGTTGCTAAAATCACAATTAAGAGAAATAGTGTGTAAAATCAGGTTTAGACTATTTAAACTTAATAAGAACTATATTGATCAAAATTGACCTTCGTTGGGTTGTAACACGGGGCCGCGTGTTACATAACAATTACATCAAGTTTGCAAGAATGGAGTAAATATCAATCCTATTGTATTTAACCAGTCGACGAAATTGGCACACTACTGCCAGTCGCACACACTGATTCGTATAGACCGTTTTGACTATTTAGAAATTACAAAGACAAACTGACTATTAAAGAACAAACCGCGTTTTATATAAAGAGAATTCAAAATTACATATTGGATTCTCATACCGGGCTTCTGAAATACATCATACATGATTGGAAATGTCGAATTTAAAATTTCCATGTAGTCAGGATCTTTAACTGTTTGCAGATTTTGTCCCACACATATATAAAGGCAATTCAGTTAAAAAAATATAAAGATGCGAGTGGTGATAAAAATATTTCAAATGAAGTTTGCGAATTTGAACTAATCATTGATTCTATTGTATTTAACCAGTTGCCGAACAACATGGCAAAAATGGCGGCCAGCCGCACGCACTGGCATGTTTTAATATTCGATGATCATCATCAGAGAAAGATGACACATCTAAATTTCCATTCCATATATTTGCAATCCGTTCGGATTCTCATTAGTCAGTTTGCCATCGAACTCTGATGAAGGTCATTGAAATTCGACACGTGCCATTGCGTGCGACTGGTGGTAGTTTTCTATTTTCTACGATTGGTTAAATACAATGAAATTGATGTTTACTTGAAGCTCGTAAACGTGTTTTAAAGCACAGAGATCATAACGTACGCAAACAACTAACGCTTAATTGTATTGTCTATATATTTATTTGTAGGTTAAGCTGCAAACACTCAATGTTCGTTACAACATTGATATGGTGCAGCCGACAATTCCAGTCAAGTACAGTGTATGCGAGACTACTAGATTTAAGAGACGCATAAATAATTTTGTTTTTCATATATGTGTAATGCCGTTTAATTACCACTAGACAGTTTGCCGTCGTACTCTGATGATGATCCAGGAAGGTCGAAACGCGCCAGTGTGTGCGACTGGCAGTAGTTTGCTATGTTCGACGTCTGGATAAATAAAATGGGATTGGTGTTTACTTTAAGCTCACAAAGCTTGATTTAACGATTTTTTACCCAATCCAATGCAAACAATCATTGCTCAATGTCATTGCCTATATATTTATTTTTTGAGAAAGCTGCAAACAGTTATGATCCTGACTGCATAGATATTGTGCGACGATCACACCGCAGTGTATATATATGCGAAGCAAATTTAGTTATGCTTCTCTCACATCTAGTAGTCTCACATACGTTGTATTTTACTGGAAATATCGCCTTTATAATTTTTATGGAATCACGAACATTAACTGATTACAGCTTTTGCAATAAATGTAAATAACGATTCTCTAATTTATGAATACGAACTAGTACTAAAAACCAATCCCATTTTTTAGCCAGTCATTGAATAACATAGTGAAACAACCGCCAGTTGGAGACTCTAACGCGTTTTGGTCATACATGATCATCATCAGAGTACGACGGCAAACTGACTAGCGATGGTCAAACTGCATTGCGTATATATGTAAAATAAAAATAGATATGCGGCTCTCAACTCCAGTAGTCTTGCGTACATTGAATTTCATTTGAAATTTTAGCCGTCCAATATTTTTGCTGTCACGAACATTAACTGTTTGTAGCTTTCGCCACACACAAATATAGAAAATTAATAACACCATAATTCTAAAACGCGCGCGGTTTGACATGGCTCCGATTTTGTCGCATTCCGATATTGAAAAAATTGTTATGGATCTTCAGAACTCCATGAAAGTGTTGAAGGATGAAAACAACTATTTAAAAAATGAGATGTCCATATTGAAGAATGATGCAGTTGTGAATGCAATGAAATTGGAGCAAGCGGTGAAAAATAATGAAACATTAAGCGCGCGTATAGTTGAACTGAATGAGACATTACTTGTGAAGTTAGACAAGTTACAGACTGATGTTCAACCATGGATTGAATTGGCCGATTTAACAGTGGAAGGCGATACGCTAGTTAAAAATAAATCATCTGGTGAAGAAATGCTAAATATATTAGCGAATGAAGTTTCAGCACGTAATAGCAAACAGGATCAAATAGTTTTATTTAATCTAGATGAAAATGCCGATGTGAAAGACGTCGAGAAATTAAATACTTTAATAAAAGAAGAGACGCATGCAGATATTGCTAAATGCTATAGGGTGGGGAAACGAGCTGATCGTCCAAGGCCAGTAATTGTAAAATTATCAAAAAGGCCAACAAATATGCAAATAGAGTCTATCAATAAAAAGAAAGATGAGAATTTGAGTTTTCACAGCATATTTATTGGACGGGACAAAACGTTCCTCCAACGGAAGTTGGCAAAAGTAAAAAAGTTAAAGAACAATCAGGAACGGAAGCCGTCAACGTCTGATCAAGCTGTTAAACGGAATCAATCGAGTGAGACTGCAACATCAAAAAACGATGTATCGTTACTAAATGTTGTGGACAGAGGGGGGAGAGGAAGCATGGCCTCGAAGCCCGGGAAAAGAATAGTAAAGAAGCCAACAAGGTTGAATCAGTAAAAGTCGATACTTGTTTAGATAAGTCGCTTTCTACATTTACTTTATTTTATGCTAACTTTCGAAGTGTTAAGAATAAGAACTTTTTACTGTGTAATTTTATAATAAGTAACGATTTCGATTTTATAATATTATCTGAAACCTGGCTTAACAAGGATATTAAAAACCATGAATTTGATATTCCTCACTATTCTTTATTCAGAAAGGACAGATCGCTGGATAAAAGAGGTGGAGGAGTACTCATTTATAGTAAATCTGTATTTAAGGCGAAAATTTTACATACTAGTGATGATAATGCTATCATTGATTTCTTATCTATACAATTTGATAATCTGATCTTAACAGCGGTTTACAGACCGCCGTATGCTACTTTATTTGATGATCAAACATTTACCAATTCTTTTCAATCTATCTTTGACTGCCATGGCTATAATGTAGTGGTAGGTGACTTTAATAAGTTACAGTGTAGGGGTACTTTTCGCTATTGCTTTCTCGTTCCTGATTTTGTACCCCTACTACTTATCAATGGTTGCTATTATTACTACCCGAGCATTCAATCAGTCTGTTCCTTTTCAGATGGTTAATATTAGAAGGCCGAAGAAAGGTTTCATGTATATATTACACACAATGTAGCACATAAATATAATTCACTGTTAATCTGAATTGAAGGAGTTGGATGGTAATAATACAGATTTTTTAATGTAAAATTATATCTTAAACACTATTCTCAGTTAGTCAAAATTGAATATATGTTTGTCAGCTGTAAAAATGGTTTTTATGCAAAAATATGATTTAAATGCCATTCACACTTAAGCTAAATTGTCCGTCTTCTAGACGGCAAAAATAAAAGTGATTTAAGTTTATAAAGTAAAATGTTTTATACACAAGTGGTTATTGTTACACAAATGTCTGAACAGAATTGTATTTATACCATCGACTAAAACATATGATGACATGTAAAAATCATCGTTAAAAGTTATCATTAAAAATGAAGATGTAAATTGTTTAAAGACTTCAATGATAAAAAACTAACAAAGCTTTAGCTTACTACTTGCAATATTTTCAGTTCATGTCAAACTATTAATCCATTCTTCTATGTGGACACTAAATTAAGTGAAATAAATCCGCAATGACACAACAGGCCACCGCGTGATCCTCGCGGATCGCGCGCGGTTCTGTCTATTTATAAAAACACTATTAATTACAAATAAAATTGCAGTTCAATAAATATCGATTGAAACTGCTTGAGACTAAAAGAGATTGTTCCTAAAATCACAGCTAAGAGAAATATTGTTTAAGGACAGAGTTAGAATATTTGACCTTAAAGAGCACAGCGTTTGTAAAAATTGACCTTCGTTGGGTTGTAACACGGAGCCGCGTGTTACATACACCCCCCGACAGTGAAAATTAGTACACAATGAAGTGGGCTAACCTTACAGTAAATGTTATTGCTCTTTCATGCCGTATAACGACTGATTTTGGTTCTGTCAACACTGATACTGGCTCCTCTATTTCTCGCGTTCTTGGACGGATGGTTAGGTCGAAGTGTTCGAGAAAGTCACGTCCAATGATGTTTCATGTCGTGTTGTCGATGATGAACGGATATTTGAAACATCATTTTGAGTTGGAGAACGAGATTGTGTGTACTCGTACCCCAAACGTCGCTATGTTGGAGCCATTCGCGCAGGTCAGACTGTTGGTGTCGACTGGGTGGGTTGGTTCGAGATAATTGTGGCGTAGTGAGCTTACATCTGATCCAGTGTCTATGACAATTCATTCGCCAGAGATTGCGTCACGGATGAGAAAGTATGTTGATAGTGGCAACCGGCGATGAGATTGATTGCTGGCATTTGGGCGTTTGAAGCATGACTTAATTGGAGCCGTCGCTGTAAAGACAATAGTTTGATTGCGCTCTACCGCGAAGGCAACGTGCTTCGAGCCATCAGACGTGGAGCGGCCAACAATTTGGGGTGCTCAGCCTCTGCTGTCGCCGAGGAGGCTGACCCCACCCGTCTTCCGAACCTTCCATGGGCGGATCCTCCTGAGTTGTTGAGGGTGACCGCGCCCATTTGAACGTCGCGTCTGTGTGCGGGTATGTGCAGACGTTTCCGAGGCAATAACGTGTGTAGTGGCCTTCATTGAAAGTGCTTGAATTTCTCAAAATCTAGCTGTTTATTAATTCCTTACTGGCTGTAAGTTCGACGAACCGGGGCACCATAATGTAGGGGTACTTTTCGCTGTTGCTATCTCGTTCCTGATTTTGTACCCCTACTACTTATCAATGGTTGCTATTATTACTACCCGAGCATTCAATCAGTCTGTTCCTTTTCAGATGGTTAATATTAGAAGGCCGAAGAAAGGTTTCATGTATATATTACACACAATGTAGCACATAAATATAATTCACTGTTAATCTGAATTGAAGGAGTTGGATGGTAATAATACAGATTTTTTAATGTAAAATTATATCTTAAACACTATTCTCAGTTAGTCAAAATTGAATATATGTTTGTCAGCTGTAAAAATGGTTTTTATGCAAAAATATGATTTAAATGCCATTCACACTTAAGCTAAATTGTCCGTCTTCTAGACGGCAAAAATAAAAGTGATTTAAGTTTATAAAGTAAAATGTTTTATACACAAGTGGTTATTGTTACACAAATGTCTGAACAGAATTGTATTTATACCATCGACTAAAACATATGATGACATGTAAAAATCATCGTTAAAAGTTATCATTAAAAATGAAGATGTAAATTGTTTAAAGACTTCAATGATAAAAAACTAACAAAGCTTTAGCTTACTACTTGCAATATTTTCAGTTCATGTCAAACTATTAATCCATTCTTCTATGTGGACACTAAATTAAGTGAAATAAATCCGCAATGACACAACAGGCCACCGCGTGATCCTCGCGGATCGCGCGCGGTTCTGTCTATTTATAAAAACACTATTAATTACAAATAAAATTGCAGTTCAATAAATATCGATTGAAACTGCTTGAGACTAAAAGAGATTGTTCCTAAAATCACAGCTAAGAGAAATATTGTTTAAGGACAGAGTTAGAATATTTGACCTTAAAGAGCACAGCGTTTGTAAAAATTGACCTTCGTTGGGTTGTAACACGGAGCCGCGTGTTACAACAGGACTGTCTGGTACACCACTTTTTTCTAACCATGATCTCAAGCAGATTATAAATGAATCAACTAGAGGTTCGCAATGCTTAGATCATGTATACTTAGAAATTGAAATGGTGAAATCGCACAGTTATGATGTTGTCAATTATTTCAAAGAATTGGACCACAAACAAATTATTTTACAATGGAACATCTTGAGTGGCATAACACAGAAACTAAGTTTTGAAAATGCACACGTGCACTGTTCCAGAATCAACTGGAATTTTTTTAGAGAATTAAGCATACTGATTGATTATGAGAGTTTTTATTTCTTGAATACTGATGAATTTGTTTCTTCTGTTTCATCGTTATTATCTATTTTATTTCAGGCATCTACGTTTACGGACATTATACCGAAACGAATTAATAGGAAATTGTGTAAACTAAGAATTAAACGAGATAATATAATAAAGTGTAGTCTTATTAATAGTATTAAACAAATGAGGTTAGATTCCATTGATAACGAAATTAATTCATCACTGCTAATAATTCGTCAAAGATCAGAACGAATTATTTTGGCCAAAATGAAGAGTAATCCTAGATTAGGATTCAAACTCCTCACAGATTACAGTAAATACAAGGAAAAGTTAAAGCTTATACTACCTGTGGATAAAACTGAGTATGGATTTCTCTGTGAATTGGAGGAAGTATTTGGCAATTTGATATGCAATCCACAGAATGAAAGAAATTTTATAGAACTATCTGACCCTTTGGGAGACCAGGAACCAGGACTTGTTATTGACAGTGATGAATTGATAAAATTGATGTTAAAAATCAAATCAAAAAACAAAAAGATCACCTTGGTATTTCGATTGATAATCTGCTTCAATTACCCTTAACATTTAGGAATGTGCTCTGCAACTTTATAAATAGAATTTTGAAGAATGGGAAATTACCAATCGATATATTAACGATAGTAGCTAAGCCGTTGCCAAAAGTAAGTAAGCCAACGTGCGCCAGTGATTATAGATTAATCTCTATTATCCCTTCGTTTTTGAAGATAATAGAACGATTGATACTAGATCATTTAGAACGTATGTTACCGGCTGATTTTGACTTATGTCAACATGGCTTTACGAAAGGTAGATCGACAACTACTAATATGCTTTCCATGTGGAAACATGTAATCACATTAGACGAGAATAAGTTAGATGCATTAATTGTATTTATAGATATCTCAAAAGCTTTTGACTCTATATCTTTTGATGCTATTTTGAATGCGATTAGTTTGTTGAATATTGATCCGAATATTTTTAGATTACTTAAATACTATCTATATAATCGACGAATGAGTATTCAAGTAAACGATTTGATATCAAAATCGAAACGAGTAACGAGTGGAGTTCCACAGGGATCAAGCTTGGGGCCAATTTTATTTAAAATTGTATTTGCAAATTTGGAAACTAAGATCCTTAACGGTCGAGTTTGCAAATTCGCTGATGATTTAAAAATAATCTTCCCAATTGATCCAAAGAATGTCGAATTCTCCAAAAATAATGTGACATTAGATTTGTATGATTTGAGTAAATATTTGATTACACTAGGGCTGAGAATAAACAATAAAAAGACGAGAGCTTTAAAAATAGGGAACAGAACAAACTTTCATTATGTTTATTTTCATGATGCTGTTATTAATGATGTGTTTGAGATTAAACTTATGCAAGAAATTAAGGATTTAGGCATAACTATTCAATGTACAGCTTCTGCTGAGAGACATATTGAAAGTATAGTAGGCAGTGCCAAGAAAAGATGGGCACTAATAAATCGAAATATCTTATCAAATGATATAAAACTTCAAATGTATATAATATGGATTAGACCGGTACTAGAATATGCTGTCGCTACTTGGAATCCATTAAAAAAGGGTTTGTCTAATAAGATAGAAGCTGTACAAAGAAAAGTTGTGAAACATATTAGTCCTATTTCTTGCACTATATACGCCTCTAGATTACAGTTTGTGTCATTGCAATCTTTGTGGTTTCGGAGGATGTGTTATTGTATAAAAGTTTTCCATTTGAACCAGTGGACTGGTGCCTATATGACTCCGATAAGAAAGAGTCATGAAGTTGGAACTAGATCTGGACATTTGGCAATATCTCCTCCTTTGGTGGGGAATGTAGCGAGCAAGTTATTCTCTTTCTCGAAAATCTACAAAATTTATAACCAATTGCCGAAGGGGCTTAGAGAAATGCCTCCATCTAAGATGTCTTTTAAAACTTTATCTACTGAACTTGAAAAAGTCTGCAATCCTGCTGATATTTTTTATTTTTGATTATGATAATACTTTCTCATGGTTGAATAAAAGACAAGGATAATTGTTATCGGAAACAGATTTTCTTGAGATTTTTATTTCCAAGTTTTGTATTATTATAATTGAAATGTTATGCACTATATCTTCATATTAGTTAACATTACATACAATCAATTGCTAGTCATGGTTCTCAATTTTTGCATAATGTTACACTCGAATTATACCTTAATTGTTCCTAATTTGATGATGTATATATTATTCTTTTCAGTCGAACTTTCTGATATTGATATATTGTATTGTACAACTAGTGAGATATACCTATCTACATGAGATTAATTGCACAATTATTGTGATGTGATAATTTTTTAAATATATATTGTACAATTTCCAATTTTATTATTTGATGGAATATGTGTGGTTTGAATCCAAATAAAGATATTCTATTCTATTCTATAATTATTCCCGCGGGTGGTGATAACTATTATTTGAATCAAGTTTGCGAGCTTGAAGTAAACACCATTCCCATTGTAATTAAATAGTCGTCGAACAAAGTAGCACAACTACCGCAGATTGCACGAAGTGACGTAATTTCAAATTCCATGATCACCATCAGATTAAGACGGCAAACTGACTGGCGAGAATTTAACCGCATTGCATATTTATGGAAAACAAAATGAGATCAATTAATGTTTAATTTTATTGTATATGTATATGTATGGTGAAAGCTACTAACATTAAAAAATCGTGATTGTATAAAAATTCTGCATTTCCGGTCGCGTTCAAGGTATTGTAGAGGTTAAATTAATTATTGGACAAGAAAACTAGTGTTGAGAGCCACATATCTAATTTGGATTTTCAGATATATAAAATGCGGTTTGATCCTCGCTATTCAGTTTACCGTCGTATTCTGATGATGAGCACGGAAGGTCGAAACACGTCATTGCGTACGACTGCCAGTTGTTTTGCTATGTTGTACGACGACAGGTTAAAATCAATGACATTGGTATGTGCTTCAGAATCGAGACCTTGATTGTTACCTCCACCACACAACCAATTAGTGCTTATTTTATTGCTAATATATATGTATTTATGACGAAAGGTATAAACTGGTAATTTTCCTGACTGCGTAGATATTGTGCAGCCGCTATTTCCAGACAAGTTTAATGAATGCCAGACTACTAGATGTGAGAGACGCATATCTAAATTTTATTTCCATAAATGTGCAATGCGGTTTGATCATCGCTAGACAGTTTGCCTTCGTACACTGGTGATGATCGTAGAAGGTCGAAACGCGGCAGTGCGTGCGACAGGCGGTGGTTTTGCTATGTTCTACTACGACTGTTTACAAAAAGTTAATATGCTTAGCTGCATAGATATTGTGCGGCCGACATTTCCAGTCAAGCTCAATGTATGCGAGACTACTAGATGTGAGAGTTGCAATGAGTTTTTATCAACGCTAATCAGTTTGCTGTCGAACTTTGAAGGTGATCAAAGAAAATTGAAACTCGTCAGCGCGTGTGCCTTTCAAAATTCTGCTGTTAGTCGTCCGGTTAAATACAATGCTATTGGTGTTTAATTCAAGCTCGCTAACTTGTTAAAACCACCCGTGCGATCAATTATTCGTTAATTTTATTGCCTATATATATATATATATATATATATATATATATATATATATATATATATATATATATATATATATATATATGTGTGTGTTTGTTTGTGTGTGGCAAAGGCTACAAACGGTTAATTGTTATATACCTGATTTTCGGATTGCGTACCAAATGCTGGAATCCTGTCATCATGATTTTTAGGAAAATCAGGTAAATAATTTATTCCCTGTTGCGCAACATATTTCTTTTAAAGGTTAACTGTTTTATTTAAGGTCGCGATCTTTATATAAGTACCCCATCGAATAACTACTTACATATATCGGTATAAACTAAAATTTTTATAGGCACTTCATTCATTGGACCGATTTCGTACTTTGGTGGACTTCATCATAATCTCGTCGGAATTTGCCGCGGATGGGGCTCGAAACTGGTCACGGCCGCGGCAAAATTTGGCCAGTACCTGATGAGTTCCCAATAAGGACGAAACCGGTCTACTGCATGAATTGAATCTTCTATCAATAACGCAAACTTTATTAAAGCATTTTTTGTCACTGCCCTTGCTGTCAATGTTCGTTTAGTTAAATAAATGTTCATTTCAACGCTCCTACCCGATGTAATGTGGTGTGTGAACTGTAATGACATATTTTGGATGGTTTGTTCAAACGTTTTGTCTAAATGGATGTCATACGTTACATTAGTTACATTAGTTAGTATTTAACTAAATATTGTGTCTAGTGTAGTGTTCGGCAGGGTGGTTCGACGGTTAGAGCACGAAATTTCGAAGCAGACGTGCCCATGTTCGAGCCCTGTCTGCGCCAAATTTCGGCCAGTACATTAGTTCCCAATAAGGACGAAACTGGTATACTGGAGAAATTGCCATTTCTACGCTGTAAAATTCTAAGTTTATATTGAATTATGTAAGTAAGGTGCTTAGATCAAGATCGCAACATTGATTTTAATAATTGTTATCACAGCCTGCGCAACTAATATTTGTTTAATTATACAAAAAGTTAATATTCGTGTCTGCATAGAAATTGCGCAGTAGACATTTTCAGTCACTTTCTATATGTGCAAGCTAACAACAAAGGGATTGCTGTTTACTACAAGATCGCAAACTTGATTCAAAGAATTGCAACCTGCACATGCACGATCAATTAGTTTTTAATTGTACCGTCTAATTATATGTGTTTGACAAAAGCTACAAACATTTAGTCGTCGTGATTGCATTGAAATTGTACAGCCGAAAGTACTAGTTGTGTTCAATGTTAGCAACACTATCAGAAGTGAGTGACGCATGTCTCATTTTGATTAACATATATATGCCATGCGCTTTGATCCACGCTAGTCAGTCTCCAGACATACTGTGATGATTAACATGGCAGGTCGAAACGCTTAAGTGCAAGGGTCCGGCTTTAGTTTTGCTATGTTTTTCAACGACTGGTTAAATACAATGGGTTTGGTGATTACTTCAATATCGAAAACTTGATTTACCAAATTGTTACCACCACCCGCAAATATATTGTTGAGTAATTGTAGTGCAATATGGAAATTTGCTATTTATTTCAATAGAAATAAACGAGCAGTTAAATAATCAAATAATTGGGGTTTGGAAATATGCAACAATATAAGACACCCTTTATACTTGCTCAAAGCAATAATCAAGGGCCGTAATTAATTGTAATAGTAGTAGTAGCGTAGGTTTTTGGCAGTAACCGACACCAAAATTAAAATTGTATCCTTAAAATTAAACATGAAATTTCTTAACAAAAGTCATTATTCCTGGCGATAAAATCAAAAATTGCACAAAGAAAATTGAGTAAATGAACATATATATATATATATCCTTGAAAGCGAGGTTAAATAAATTTCATATTAGCCTTTTCACATGAAAAATTAAAAAAAAATTGTCATATATTGTAATCGCTTCTTTCTCATTTTCGCAATTAACGTTTTGGTGTGTAATATATATCCTTGACCTCAAAATTGAATCAATTTTTATAACAAGACGTAAACAACATAATTCGTATTTCGGACTAGACAAGAAAGCATTCTACAAGAACGTCCCATTTAACGTGATTGTAGTTTCTCGCGTCATATATAAGAAGTTGAGAAGGAATTAACATGAAAATTTTATAAAGATAATATAAGAGTGTTGTTTAAGGTTTCACAATTGCCCTTACCAGCAATCAAATAGATAAAACAGTTAACGTCGACGTCAAATATTATTTACCAATATACATGAGCAAGTTTTCGATCAACTTACGTAAGTCGATCGACCAGGCGGTTAATTCAACGAATGGGAGATCATCGTAGCTTAATCTCCTGTTCCAAATCAAACCATGAATACACGTCTTCAAATGCGTTTCAGAAGTTGAAACTAATCACCTAAGCTTTTCAGAAATAACATTTAAAATAATTACTAAATGCTACAACAAAAGGGAGTAAGCCATATAGGAAGCTTTACGGATAAACAAATTGCGACCGGATTTATGCAAGCAGAAAAAGCATTTTCAAGCATTGAGCTTAAACTGTAGTTGACACACGAAATCAATTGACTGTATCCATATTTCATTCTCCGCATGTTTACATTTTCGCATCTTGCTTTGCCTTTCAATTTATATATTAATAGATTTTCATGTGTAGATATTTGAGAAAAGAATGTGGCAGCTGCGGTTTTTGTATCAGATCGGTATTTCTTTTTGTTTGCACGTAAGAACAATACTATATATATATATATATATATATATATATATATATATATATATATATATATATATATATATATATATATATATATATATAAAGATAGCAATGGAGATTCCTTGGGGCCAACCCAATTTTAAATTAAGAAAATAATCACTGATTGGAAACATCTTTTTGCGTTCCTTCCCCACTAAAATCAATTTTGTACCAATTAAATTAAATTTTCATGACTACACACTACAAATATTGTATCTTTTCTTAATACTATGGGCAATATTCTTGCACATAACATACCAAAGTTTTTGTTTGCTACTAATTTAATTAATGCATTCTCTGCACGTCATAGCGCGGGGAAAATGTAATCGCAGTTCATGTCATAATAGATAAGCATCCCAAAGTGTCTAACCCATAGCAAAAAAAGCAGAGATGCCGTTAGTCCCTCGTATTGACATAATTTGATCATATATTGCAATTCTCAAAACCCAGAATAAACAGATTAATGCGAATAGATCCGGTAGGCTCATATAAATAAGGCAAAATATTTTAAGTTCGTATATTCTCAAGTAGCATCATACAAAATACACCTTACTGTACATTTGTAACTTCTCAATTGTAATGACCATGACATATTGCAGCTTTGCCAAATTTAAAAACATCAAAAGGAAAATATTGATCGATTCGTCGTACCTGCAGCAAATAGCCTAATATTCTCTCGAATTAAAGTTAACTTTATGCAAATGTTATTTTAAACTGATACGTTTACATAAACAGTGATTTTTTGGCTGTGACTACGAATTTTACATAAAATTATACTTTATCATCCGAACGAACCAACTGGAAAAGCTAGTCGTTGAATAACCTGGCATGTTGGACGAAACGTCAATAGGTAGAATGTACATAGTGAAACCCAATCCAGGCGAATGTCTCTTTTGGTCTAAGCTCCAGGTCTAAAGCCTTTTCAATAGTTCAGAAATGTCAACTTCTTTAAACAAATCTCTTTCCGCTGTGCGTGTGAAGCTCTGTGTTTATTAAATAACAACCGTCGCTTTTATTTACGCAATTATCACGCGTGCAGCTCGTCACACGTGTATTATTTCCAATTATATAGACCACCCGTTTTCCTTATCATTAAACAGAGATATGGACGAATATTAAATTATAATTGTTTCAAAATAATTCTCATCAAATATACAGGAACTTTTATATTGTTAATTTGATTTTACAAAAGAATCTGGAAAAGATATTGATTAAAGATTTTGTGTTCAGAAATCGCGAAAAAATTCTTTTTAAATTATATATTTTACAACATTAAGTCGATCTGCCCCTAATTATATATATATATATATATATATATATATATATATATATATATATATATATATATATATATATATATATATATATATATATATATATATATGGTGTGCAATTAGGCACCAAGGTGTAATAATTTTGAGCTTAAGAACACACTAATCGCAATATATCTAATACTGACCATTACTGTCAAAATTACGGCTACTGATGTAAATTGCCAAAAATTTTTTCATGGACGAAACATATACGTATATGATATTTTGACTCCATATTGGTTGTCCTACACATATATGTAATACACGGCACCGCGTCTTAACCCAACGAGTCTTAATTTCATCAGATCCAGTTCACGTCGGTGTCACATATATTAATTCTGAGATTAGAAAATCTTTCTTCTAAATGAGATTTAGAATTAATCTCTGTTAGTTTCAAGCAGTTTTAATTGAGATTTCTTAACTGCAATTTGATTTGTAGGTAATAGAGTTTTGTTTATAAACAAGAGACACGCGCCCGTAGCACGCCGGTAGCATCCAGTGAATTACTGTGTCTAAGCTGTCAAGGCCAGGATTTATATTTTTGAGCTCTTCGTGGTTTATCGATGACTGTAAAATATACTGCAACGCAATCTGGATTTATTTATCGTGATTTATGACTTTCTGTTTTTGTGCCTAGATAATAACTTTGTGTTAAAAATATTTGTGGATAAAACTGAGTATGAATTTCTCTGTAAATTGAATGAAGTATTTGGCAATTTGATATGAAATCCACGGAATGAAAGCAATTTCATGAATCTACCTGATCCTTCGGGTCACTAAGAACCAGGACTTGCTTTTTGACAGTGATGTATTGATAAAATTAATGTTAACAATAAAACAAAAATATCAACTTGGTATATCGATTGATAACCTACTTCAATTAACTTTAAATTTTATGAATGCGCTCTGCAATTTTGTAAATAGAAATTTAATGAATGAGAAATTACCAATCGATATACTAATGGTAGTACCTGAACCGTTGCCCAAAGTAAGTAAGCCAACGTGCGCCAGTGATTATAGACTAATCTCTTTTATGCCTTCTTTTTTAAAGATAATAGAACTATTGATGCTAGATCATTTAGAACGTATGTTGCCGGTTGATTTTGATATAAGTTAGCAGGGCTTTACGATAGACAGGTCGACAATTACTAATATGCTTTCCATGTGAAAAAATGTAATTACACCAGTTGGGAAAGAGTTATATGCATTCATTTTATTTATAGATATATCAAAAGCTTTTGAGAACATACCTTTTGATGCTATTTTAAATGCGATTAATTTATTGAATATTGATCCGTGTATTTTTATATTACTTAGATACTATTTGTCTAATTGAAGAAGGAGTATTCAAGTAAATTATTTGGTATCAAAATCGAAAAGAGTAATATGTGGAATTCAACAGGGATAAAGTTTGAAGCCAATTTTATTTAATATCGTATTTGCACATTCGGAAACTAAAATCCTTATCGGTCGAGTTGGAAAATTTTCTGTTTATTTAAAAATAATCTTCCCAAATGATCCAAACACTGCCGAATTCTCCAAAAAGTATGTGCCACTAGATTTGTATGATTTAAGTAGATATTTGATAAACATAGGGCTGGGAATAAACAGTAAAATGACGAGAGCTTTTTGAGATTAAACTTCTAAAAGAAATTAAGGATTTAGGCATAATTATTCAATGTACATCTTCTGCTGAGAGACATATTGAAAGGATAGTAGGCAGTGCCAAGAAAAGATGGGCACTAATAAATAGAAATATCTTATCGAATGATATAAAATATAAAATGTATATAATATGGATAAGGCCGATACTAGAATATGCCGCCGCTACTTGGAAACGATTAAAAATGGTTTGTCCAATAAGATAGATGCTGTACAAAGAGAAGTTTTGAAACAAATTAGCCCTATCTCGTGCATTATATAGGCCACTAGATTACAATTTGTATCACTGAAAACTTTATGGTTTAAGAGGATGTGCTATTGCGTTAAAATTTCCCATTTGAACCAATGGACTGGTGCCCATATGAATCCAATATGAAAGAGTCATGTAGTTGGAACTAGATCTGAATCTTTAGCAATATCTCCTGCTTTGGTGGAGAATGTTGCGGAAAAGTTATTCCCCTTTCAAAAATTTACAAAATTTACAATCACTTGCCAAAGGGGCTTAGAGAAACGTCTCCACCTAAAATGCCTTTTGAATTTATATATACTGAACTAGAAAAAACCTACAATCCTGCTGATATTTTTAATTTTAATTATGAAATTACTTTCTCATGGTGGAATAAAAAAAATAAGGTTAATTTTTCTCAGCAGTAAAACTTCTTGAGATTCTATCCCAGTTTGATTATTAAAATAGAAATGTTATGCATTATATCATCATGTTACTCAACAATACATACAATCAATTGCTAGTCATGCTTCCCATTTTTTTGCAAAATTTTACACTCGAATTAAACCTTAAATTTTTCTATTTTTGTTGAAGAATCTGTTACTCTTTACAGCCGAACGTACTGATGTTGATATATTGTACGGTAAAACTAGTGAGATTTACTTATCTACATGACACAAATTGCACAAATTTATGTGATGTGATATCTTTTTATATTGTACATTTTCCAATTTTATTATTTGATGGAACATGTGTGGTTTGAATCCAATAAAGATATTCTATTCTATTCTATTCTATTTCGATGATGAATCTATTACTTTTTACATACAAACTTTCTGATGTTAGTATATTGTACAGTACAAATAGTGAGATTTACTTATCTACATGAGACTAATTGCACATATTTATGTGATGTGATATCTTTTTATATTATTCATTTACCGAACTATTTAATTTAACATTTGTGTTTTAAATCCAAATAATAATATTCTATTCTATTCTACTCTATATTTTTGCCGTCCAGAGCACAGTCAATTTTGACTAACCTTGAATTTTAATTTATTTTTAACATTGTTTATAATACACGTATCATACTTCGACTTAGCTTTCTTACATCACAACACTGGAAAATGGGCCTGACGCCAGATTAATTAAGAGATTGATAATAAGCCTTCTGTTTTTCGTCATTTTTGCATTTCATATTTGGATTGGTGTAGACGCTATGAAAGATTTCTCAAGAAAGTATTTGAAATGTTTTAGCTTATATACATTATCGTTTGTCTGTTTTGATTTTGCCTTAATAGCCAATATTAAAATTCTGATATTTTCCGTCTGCGCGTTATAGCTACATTTATTTTTATCATAATTTATTTTCACATAATCTTAAATTTTTATCCCTATATGATAGATCAAATAAGAAAGTGTGAATAAATCGTGAGAGGAAACTATACAACTTGAGTAACTCGATTGAATAATCATCACTACAACGTCAACAGGCTGCTTTCAAATATTTCTATAAATTCGAAATTTCAATACACGTAATTCTAAAGGATTTCCTTCTTTTATATAAAATCAAAACTGAGCAGGACTAGAAATTGACTAAAATATCAACTGTGCTGCATCAAGTGTATAAGTAAAGAACCGAGCATTTATAATGTTGTGTTATGTGGTAATTCTAATTTGGAAAAAGGATGCCACAGCTAAGTATAAATAAGTGGATTGTATGCAGAAGCTATATATAGTGGCAATTAAGATATACATTGCTATCTCTTTAATTAATATCACATGATTTAGATATTTTAAAATTTTGAAACTTTTAATAGAACTTCATTAGAGTCATTGTAGTTTCCAATACAATTTTATCAAATAATGAAAGCCATTATAATAGACTTGTTCGAAATATTTAATTTACATTTGATCTCAGCATTTCATGTTAAATGAATATGGAATGTGCCAATATGTTTCAATATGTCGATGTTTAGGGCCATTCAATGCTATTTACTAGTAATCACGTAAGTATAATTATACTAAAATTGGTCGGGTAAGCGTTGAAAAATAAAATTCAAATTTCGGTTTCAATCTTGATGTAAACACGTGTTCTATTTTAGGCATACTTTTTACAGAATAAAATATACGTTACGTAATTTAGTGAAGGAAATTTATTCAGTAGACCTGTTTCGTCCTCATTGGATACTTTTCGCTTAATTTCGAGAAATCACCGCGGCCGTAGCTCAAACATTGACTCCATATACTGAGCCAATCCGCCAAACGCTAAAAAATTTACAGTTATATACTTTCTATTGCTTTTTGGTTAATCTACTTTACTTGCAGGCTATATGACATTACTTTAGACGTAAGGCTCCAACTAACCACCCACAATCTGAAATTATAAGCACACATTATACCACCTATACAAGCGGCATTGAATTAGACAGTGATATAATTAAACGTACTCGTCATCTCCTCTCAAGACTGTTTTCTACACATACAGAATGAGTAAGGCGTAAGTAAATTATTTATCCTGCAAATGAACCTCTCAGTTAATTCCTCCGAAAATATGACCGTGAAAATGAAAGAAAGTTGGGTTCATCTATGCCATTAGTGTTAATATAGAAATATCCACAAGTCAATATATACTATAATATTTACTATTGTATAACCTATAAATTTATAAATAACAAACTGATTATTATCCTGCATGCAAATGCTGCAGTAATTCTATAATAACGTTGTATGTGTGTCCATTCAGCAAGGCACATATTTGTGAGTACAAATCTTTTACCAGTTTAGTCAACACATTTTTGTGTCATAGGTAATGAAGAGGAGGCACCTTTGAAAGGCCATAATTTAAGCCGCTTTTTTATGGTCTAAAAAGCACAGTCGGTAAAAATTAGATATCGAGCTAAATACGTCGGTTGATATAAAGATGTTCATAATGGATTCTTTGAAGATTGTACCCAGCATGAGAAATAGCAATGTAATGAGAAAATTGAAGGTATCTTAGACAAATATTAATGCAAATAATGTAGCTTGAGGCAAATAATTTCGAAATAGAAATAAAGTTAATGACAAAACTATTTGGATATTTCGGACGGGTTTTCTCATTGAAACTAACTAAATTTAATAATTGAAGGACCTTACCTCATTGTAATTTTAGCCTACCGTTTGCAAATTCGAAAACCAACAAGACACACGTATATGTTTGATTCATTTCTTAAATTTTCCCTGTAACTGGTCTGCATTGTTTTCATTTTTTTATGTATTATAAACACATAAGTTATTCAGTTTTGTTTTAAACAGCATGATCCATTAGTGCATTTACTGCAATTCCGAGGCCTCCTGAAATTTAAAATTCTCGGGTTTTATCCTCTCACTCACATAAGTTATAAGGAAGGTTGTAATATCGTTATAATTGTCTGACCATTATGGAAATTCATCCAGTAGACCGGTCACTTCCATGTCGGTAACTCATCTCGTACTAGCCTGAATTTGACGCGGAATGGGCTTAAAATTTAAAGTTTAGCTAATAACAGAAAGAATAAGTTTAAAAAGGAATCACGAATGAACATGGTATAATAAAACTATAATATTGTTGCAAATGTTAAAAGTATCAGATGAATTTCAAATCTAATTTTGTACGTCAAGAAACATAACAATAGAAAGAATCAAATAAGGAGCGTTGTTCGGATACCAATGGAAGGAATATAGCTTCGCGCTAGATGAGATGATTACACAGTTGTTCGCAGAACAAAATTTTGAAGTATGCATCGAATACCAAATTTGGGTAAACATGCAGCATCAAGTTCCAATATTAAAACCGTAAAAACTTCCTTCGATTTTTACTTGAGATAAAATTTATATTCATGTTTTATTAGAATAAAGTGGTGTTTTCATCGCCAAATGTATTATAACATCACAGTCTTAAACTCCAGATGTAAAAACAGTTTTCTGTACGATGGACTGTTAAGGGGATAATTCTATCAAAATTCGGCAACCACAACATATGTATAGGTAATGATAAATGCTATCACTAATCGTACAGAGGAAATCAAGGATTGCATGGAAAAAAATCTGACATCAGGCGCCATCAATGTTCTCCTAACATAGTGTGATTTGACTTTTATGACAGAATTATAATTAATGCGAACAAAATTCACCGAAATTTGAATTTCTAATGCCTCTTGCTACTTTCAAATTTCCACGTTAGTTTGTGATGTAGATTAATGATCATTTTTATGCTTGGAGCTAACATCAAGTTGCACGACATATCGTATTAGTAATGTTAACTAATATGATGATATAATCTATAACATTTCAATTTAATAATAAAGTATGTAGAAATTAAAAAAATCGCGAAGGTATTTGCTGATCACAAATATCCCTGCCTTTTATTCAGCCACGAGAATGCATTAGCATTTAAAAAAATTTATCAGTGAGATTGTAGATTTTTCGTAGTTTAGTACATAATAAATGATTAGATTTCTTAGATGGAGGAATTTCTTTAAGCCCTTTTAGCAATTCATTTTAAATTTTGTAAATTTGCGAAAAATGGAATATCTTCCCCTTATCATTTCACACTAAAGGAGGAGAGATACATATAGGCACCAGTCCAATGGTTAAAATGGAAAATAAATATGGAATAGCACATCCTAGGAAACCATAAACTTTGCAGTGAAAAAATTGTTTTGTATTATATTCGACACGAAGAACAATAGGTCATATATGTGGATGGAATAAAAATTGCATGTAAATATGGACATGTCAAGAGATATGACCTAGTACGTCATGCATTTTAGCTTAGACAGTCATTTAAATGTAAGAAATGTGTACGCATACTGTTTCTCTTTTGTAATAGATCAACATAGTTTAAATTATTTGTTAGATTTCTTAATAGATAAAACAGTGGTGGGCATATAGTTGGAATCTATTTTATAAAATCACTAGTAATTTATGGTAGGAATCATAAAAAAGGTCAAAATTTAAATTACATATTAGCTTCAACAAATTATTAAAAACCATTGATTTACATTAGCTAATATTTGGTTTTATAAAGTAATTAACTCTCTTTCAAATATTGCATGAACTTCTGTAATATTCTTCACAATTTTATTTTTACTCCTTTTTATTTATTAACATAAATTTCTAATAAATATGCGAAATTATATGTTAAATATTAACTAATATTAAAGTTCTCCATCTCACAGTTTGCAAGCAGAGTTATTAATTTTTTAAATAATAATATAGTTATAAAATTAATCAAATTTAAATATTTTGACAATTTATTATTTAAAATGGCAGAATTTTACTTTTGTTGTATTTGTTTAATATTTAAACTAAATATTAAATCGTATCAGATAACTGGAAATTGTTATTTGCTGGCCAAATATGCACAACAAACATGCATGATTTCTGAGCATTAACATTTATACTACCTACATATTAAGTTGACGAAAACTTTTTTCACATTAAATATAGCGCTGACAATAAAATGCAACTATTTTTACATTTCTTTGACATTGACTATAAAATCGATAATAATTGTATGGTTGTAATGCTACTTGCTTATCCGAACATTCAACGATGGCTTCACAGCTAACTCCCCACCTTGGTCACAATTAATCTGCTGATGGCCAACATTGTCTGTGAAGCTGCAAAATCAGAATATATCACGTTTATTCAGGACAATTCGTCGTACGTGGGATATTTAACTATTAATAATTCAACAGCCGATTAAACAGATTAACGTATATTTAACAAAAATTTATTGCGCGGTTGCTGGTAACAATTCTTTAAATCAAGTTTGCGAGCTAAAAGTAAACACCAATCTCATAGTATATAACCAGTCGTCGAACAGCATAACAAAACTACCGCCAGTCGCAGCGCACTGATGGAAGGTCAAAACGCGTTAATCACAGTTATTTAAATTTTATCTGAGGCTATAATCAATATCAGAACACGTAGACTACCAAGTACCTACATGTCACCAACGTAGTCTATTTCAAATTATGCTACAGTTCACCAAAATGTCAATTTACAACTGTTAATAATAAAACATTGAATCAGGCACCGAATCAACAATCAAAACGTTGGTACCACTTACGTGCTGCATATATTTTATAGATTTCGACTTGGCTTTTAAGTCACAGTGATTCATCATTCGGCACGAAACGAATGCGCTCATAGGATAATATCATCTGTTTATGCTGACTTAGTTTTATACACCTTGTCCTATATTATCAAATTTGTTGCTATGTTCGAATAACCTAATGCATAATTGCACATAGATTACTTCACCATAAAACAATATCAACAGGTTATATACTTAAATAAATACTATTGTGATTGGCTTTAATATTGATGGAATCACTGAGAAACATGTGCTAAATATTAGTTGTAGCTTTGGAGATTCTGACATTTGACATACATCGAAATCCACTTTTATTGTAACATTGACTGATTTGGCAACCATAGTGTTGATGCCATATACTTGTTCGGAAATTTTAGTGTTCAAGTACATACTCGTAACCATAATTTTGACGTCCTTTACAGCCTTAGTATGTATATATAATATATTGCGATTTGGCTTAGAAGTCGCTTTGCCGTGAACATAATTTGTACCAACACAACGGTTGTTGTGTCAGTTACTGATATCAACACTGTGTTTGCTGAACAATTAAATACTACCAACACTATGGTTGCGCCTCAGTAAAAGGTACCAAATCAAAATATTTATAATTAAGTTGTTGATCGCCAAAATTAATAATTTTAACAACAAATATTACAACTTGGTGTCAAACTCTCACAAACCAACCTTAGAATTGTTACACCTTCCCTGGTGTTTATAATTTATTATTGTAAGTTGACACTGAAGTCTCATTTCTAAGACATTTTATTATACAAAATTTACTATTGCTGGTGTATACATTCATATAGCAATTTTGGCCATCCTATTGCCCATTATTCCTCACCCAATTATATAGTGGGAAGAAGGTGTCATACCGGTTCCTACTGAAGACTCTCTAGAATTCACGAAAAAAATATGCAAAAGATAGTATTCCTGTCTTTCATTCTGAAATGTGTTTGACCTTCTGGCCCCAATAGTATCTATCAGTTTCGAGGTGCGCAAAAACATATAATAATTTTAATATAGATTTCTTTAATTAAATATTCTTGGCTTATTAGAATAGCTATATGCAATTAGGTGTTATATATTTATTACTTTATCTTGCGCCAAATTTTTCAGTTTAAAAATCATGTTCATTAAATCAAGTTAGTTGAAAAATATCAATCTCGTTGTATTCAATTATTCTTCGATTAAAATATAAAACTACTCTCAGGCAAACGTACTATACTTTTTTGTTCCACGTCTAGTTCAATTCAAACAGATTAATGTTTATTTCAAGATCGAAAATTTCATATAAAGAATTGTCACTACAATCCGCACAATCATTGATTGTGTGAAGTTGTTAAAATAAAATAATTTTCTACTTCGTATTATCATTTTTATAATTAAAATAATTTTTGAGAAATTATTATTATACATAATATTATTGAAATTATCATCTAAATCATTATTATTATGCTTATTATTTTAAGTTTTCTAGTTCTATAGGAAGTGGTTGCTGTATCGTACTTTTATATTTTATTATTATTATTATTATTATTATTATTATTATTATTATTATTATTATAATAATAATAATAATAATAATAATAATAATATTATTATTATTATTATTATTATTTTTATTATTATTATTGATATTATTATTATTATTAAGATTATTTATTATTATTATTATTGTTATTATTATTATTGCTGTACTATTATTATTATTATTTATTTATTTATTTTATCACATACTTTATAAATATTTTTTTGGGATTTATTTGTTAATATTAATAGTATCATTTAATTTTTTACAATTATTAATACGGTTGTTAATATTCATATTATTATCATTATTTATATTGTAACTATTAGATTATTTATTACTAACTTAAACATTATTACTAATATTACAATGATAATTACAATTATGATTTTTTGTTTTTATATTTAGTTTGGTTGTTTATATTTTGTTCCAATTAATATTATGATAATACTTTTTTTATTTTTGTTAATATTGATATTATTTGTATATATAATATTATTTTTTACTATTTTATTTTCTACGTTATAAATAATTCTACGAACTTGATAAAGATCATGTTTTTCAATCCAATGAATTGATTTTTTTCCTTAGTTCGTATTCCTAGACTCAGGACACGAGTAGCATAGTGGTCTCTGTTGAGTTCCCAGAAATATTGCTCGAATTTTTTTAATGTTTCCGGGGCATTATTTTAGGTCAAAATAAAATTAAATATATGAAAACCACTTCAAAAATTTGTTGTCAGATAATGCATCTCATATGATTGACTGTCTAATCGACAGCATATATTTTATTTTCTGACAAACATTATTTATTTGCATACGAATATGTTTCTCCATAAAATATTCTTTATTAAATTAGAAGCACAATTTAGAATTGCCATGGTCATTGTGGTGAATGTTGTTTTAATTATTTACCTCAAATTAGTGATCACAAATATACTCAATATGGCAAAGAACTAAGGATTCCATTTTCTTCAAATAATCAGTTCTCGAATATTCGATATTAGATATATTACATTTTTGTCTTAACATCGCTAATACAGTATTCATTTTACGTGCAGCCCTTTAATTCATGTCATATTTTTCAACTTTGTTCCGGCTTCAAATATAAGGGCACATAATTGCTCGGACGCAAATTGATACATATCGCAAAAACCCATTTTACTTGAAAATGCATTTTTTAGAATAGAATAGAATAGAATATCTTTATTTGGATTCAAACCACACATATTCCATCAAATAATAAAATTGGAAATTGTACAATATATATTAAAATAATTATCACATCACAATATTTGTGCAATTCATCTCGTGTAGATAGGTATATCTCACTAGTTGTACAATACAATATGTCAATATCAGAAAGTTCGACTGAAAAGAATAATATATACATCACCAAATTAGGAACAATTAAGGTATAATTCGAGTGTAACATTATGCAAAAATTGAGAACCATGACTAGCAATTGATTGTATGTAATGTTAACTAATTTGAAGATCTAGTGCATAACATTTCAATTATAATAATACAAAACTTGGAAATAAAATCTCAATAAAATCTGTTTCCGATAACAATTATCCTTGTCTCTTATTCAACCATGAGAAAGTATTATCATAATCAAAAAAATAAAAGATATCAGCAGGATTGCAGACTTTTTCAAGTTCAGTAGATATAGATTTAATAGACATCTTAGATGGAGGCATTTCTCTAAGCCCCTTCGGCAATTGATTATAAATTTTGTAGATTTTCGAGAAAGAGAATAACTTGCTCGCTACATTCCCCACAAAAGGAGGAGATATTGCCATATGTCCAGATCTAGTTCCAATTTCATGACTCTTCCTTATCGGAGTCATATAGGCACCAGTCCACTGGTTCAGATGGAAAACTTTTATACAATAACACATCCTCCGAAACCACAGAGATTGCAATGACGCAAACTGTAATCTAGAGGCGTATATAGTGCAAGAAGTAGGACTAATATGTTTCACAACTTTTCTTTGTACAGCTTCTATCTTATTAGACAATCCCTTTTTTAATGGATTCCAGGTAGCGACAGCATATTCTAGTACCGGTCTAATCCATATTATATACATTTGAAGTTTTATATCATTTGATAAAATAGTTCGATTTATTAGTGCCCATCTTTTCTTGGCACTGCCTACTATACTTTCAATATGTCTCTCAGCAGAAGCTGTACATTGAATAGTTATGCCTAAATCCTTAATTTCTTGCATAAGTTTAATCTCAAACACATCATTAATAACTGCATCATGAAAATAAACATAATGAAAGTTTGTTCTGTTCCCTATTTTTAAAGCTTTCGTCTTTTTATTGTTTATTCTCAGCCCTAGTGTAAACAAATATTTACTCAAATCATACAAATCTAAAGTCACATTATTTTTGGAGAATTCGACATTCTTTGGATCAATTGGGAAGATTATTTTTAAATCATCAGCGAATTTGCAAACTCGACCATTAAGGATTTTAGTTTCCAAATTTGCTAATACAATTTTAAATAAAATTGGCCCCAAGCTTGATCCCTGTGGAACTCCACTCGTTACTCGTTTTGATTTTGATATCAAATCATTTACTTGAATACTCATTCTTCGATTATATAGATAGTATTTAAGTAATCTAAAAATATTCGGTTCAATATTCAACAAACTAATCGCATTCAAAATAGCATCAAAAGATATAGAATCAAAAGCTTTTGAGATATCTATAAATACAATTAATGCATCTAAATTATTCTCGTCTAATGTGATTACATGTTTCCACATGGAAAGCATATTGGTAGTTGTCGATCTACCTTTCGTAAAGCCATGTTGACATAAGTCAAAATCAGCCGGTAACATACGTTCTAAATGATCAAGTATCAATCGTTCTATTATCTTCAAAAACGAAGGGATAATAGAGATTAATCTATAGTCACTGGCGCACGTTGGCTTACTAACTTTTGGCAACGGCTTAGCTACAATCGTTAATATATCAATTGGTAATTTCCCATCATTCAAAATTCTATTTATAAAGTTGCAGAGTGCATTTCTAAATGTTAAGGGTAATTGAATTAAATTATCAATCGAAATACCAAGGTGATCTTTTTGTTTTTTTGATTTGATTTTTAACATCAATTTTATCAATTCATCACTGTCAATAACAAGTCCTGGTTCCTGGCCTCCTAAAGGATCTGATAGTTCTATAAAAGATTTCTCATTCTGTGGGTTGCATATCAAATTGACAAATACTTCCTCCAATTCACAGAGAAATCCAGACTCAGTTTTATCCACAGGTAGTATAAGCTTTAACTTTTCCTTGTATTTACTGTAATCTGTGAGGAGTTTAAATCCTAATCGAGGATTACTCTTCATTTTGGCCAAAATAATTCGTTCTGATCTTTGACGAATTATTAGCAGTGATGAATTAATTTCGTTATCAATGGAATCTAACCTCATTTGTTTAATACTGTTAATAAGACTACACTTTATTATATTGTCTCGTTTAATTCTTAGTTTACACAATTTCCTATTAATCCGTTTCGGTATAATGTCCGTAAACGTAGATGCCTGAAATAAAACAGATAATAACGATGAAACAGAAGAAACAAATTCATCAGTATTCAAGAAACAAAAACTCTCATAATCTATCAGTATGCTTAAATCTCTAAAGAAATTCCAGTTTATTCTGGAACAGTGCATGTGTGCATTTTCATAACTTAGTTTCTGTGTTATGCCACTCAAGAATTTCCATTGTAGAATAATTTGTTTATGGTCCAATTCTTTGAAATAATTGACAACTTCATAACTGTGCGATTTCACCATTTCAATTTCTAAATATACATGATCTAAGCATTGCGAACCTCTAGTTGATTCATTTATAATCTGCTTTAGATCATGGTTAGAAAAAAAATTGGATAATTCACAGTCCTGTAACTTATTAAAGTCACCTACCACTACATTATAGCCATGGCAATCAAAGATAGATTGAAAAGAATTGGTAAATGTTTGATCATCAAATAAAGTAGCATACGGCGGTCTGTAAACCGCTGTTAAGATCAGATTATCAAATTGTATAGATAAGAAATCAATGATAGCATTATCATCACTAGTATGTAAAATTTTCGCCTTAAATACAGATTTACAATAAATGAGTACTCCTCCACCTCTTTTATCCAGCGATCTGTCCTTTCTGAATAAAGAATAATGAGGAATATCAAATTCATGGTTTTTAATGTCCTTGTTAAGCCAAGTTTCGGATAATATTATAAAGTCGAAATCATTACTTATTATAAAATTACACAGTAAAAAGTTCTTATTTTTAACACTTCGAGAGTTAGCATAAAATAGAGTAAATGTAGATAGCGACTTATCTAAACAAGTGTCCACTTTTACTGATTCAACCTTGATGGCTTCTTTACTATTCTTTTCACGGGCCTCGAGGCCATACTTCCTTTCCCCTTTCTGTCCACAACAGTTAATAACGATACATCGTTTTTTGATGATGCAGTCACACTCGATTGAGTCCGTTTAACAGCTTCATCAGACATTGGCGGTTTCCGTTCCAGATTGTTCTTTAACTTTTTTACTTTTGCCAATTTCCGTTGGAGGAACGTTTTGTCCCGTCCAATAAATATGCTGTGAAAGCTCAAATTCTCCTCTTTCTTTTTATTGATCGATTCTAATTGCATATTTGTTGGCCTTTTTGATAATTTGACAATTACAGGCCTTGGACGATCAGCTCGTTTCCCCACCCTGTAGCATTTAGTAATAGCTGCATGTGTTTCTTCTTTTATTAACGTATTTAATTTCTCGACGTCTTTTACATCGGCATCTTCATCTAGATTAAATAAGACTAATTGATCCTGTTTGCTAATACGTGCTGAAACTTCGTTTGCTAATATATTTAGTATTTCCTCACCAGATGATTTATCTTTAACTAGCATATCACCTTCCACAGTTAAATCGGCCAATTCGATCCATGGTTGAACATCAGTCTGTAATTTGTCTAGCTTCACAAGTAATGTCTCATTCTGTTCAACTAGATCAACTATACGCGCACTTAAAGTTTCATTATTTTTCACCACTTGCTCAAATTTTTTTGCATTCACAATTGAATCATTCTTCAATATGGACATTTCATTCTTCATCAATTCCATGGAGTTTTGAAGATCCATAACAATTTTTTCCATATCGGAATGCGACAAAATCGGAGCCATGTCAAACCGCGCGAATTACATTTTAATCAACGTTGGCAATTTGATTTAAACACCTGAACCATTATGTAAATATATTTGTTAGTATTATCTAGCTATGTAACAGTGTGGAAAAGGCAATTCATCTAGTAGACCGGTTTCGTCCGTATTGTGAACTGATCACGAACTGTTCAGAATTTACTGCGCACAGGCTCGAATCTTTGCACGTCTATTTTGTAACTTGGTGATCTATAAATTGAGCCACTCTGCAGCACGATATAGAATACAAATGTATGATATGCAATCAATTCTCATTAATTACAATTTAAACGAAAAATTTGTGCAACGCGCTGCAGGATTGCTCAGTTGTTATAGCCGTACACCTTGAAGCATACGCACACACGTTCTTGATATGGTTGCGTCGATTTTTGCGATGTACTTTGAGAGCTTCATTTAAAAAGTAAAACTTTTTACTAGATTAACAATTTTTTCAACATTTCTTAATGCAAAATTTGCAATAATATATCTCTATGTATAAACAAAAAATGTTTATATCTAGCTGCAATCAATGATGGTTTAATTATACCAACATTCATTTCAATAGTACTTATCCCTACAGTCCGATATATTATACTTAAGGACAGATATATGGTGGCAAATTGAACTTTTTTACTGGAAGGTCATAAATACTCCAGCTGAATGAAAAGAAAGGCGATATGTGCAAGTTCCAGCCATATTTACGACACAATTGCGGAGTTCCCGATAAGAAAACGATAAATTTCCTTTCCCACGGTACACAAGGATTATCTTGCACTGATTGATTTATACAAATACTACAAATAATTACAAAATAATTTTTGCCAATCTCCTTTCTCATATGAATTATAAAACATATATAATGGGATATTTGAATAAATCAAAACAGGACGGTTCCTTATTTATGGAATTGTGCATTTTTTCGTTTACTAGCTATCTCGTCTATCAATATTATATATATATATATATATATATATATATATATATATATATATTCAACGATTTATAATTACATATGTAACAGAGTTTTCTATGACCTATTTGCCAATGTTAAATTCGTTCTGCATTTCTCTAACTGATTTAAAAATTCACAGTATTACTTATGTTATTTTATACGCATCCATTATTATCATAAATGTTGGGATAAATCTTTTTCAATTTTAATTATTCTTAAAAATATTTAACGATGATGGTCAATTTGATTTTACAATATTATCAATGAGAAATGGCTATGCAGTTAATTTTACCTCGGTACGGGATGTTGGTAGCGTAACCATAAATTGTTTAGAATTATTAATTCATACTAAGAAATAACGTTTTTGTATAAATTCTATTTGAATCGACATATCAAGCACTGTAACTTAATGGCAACATCAGCTGTGTAAATCAGAATCTGTTAGAATTTAGGAAACTTAAACTATTTCAAATGGTAGTTCTTCCTTATTTTCTAAGTATCGACGGTTGTGTCAGTATTAGCATCTCCTTCAACATCTACCGAAACGTAACCGATATACGAAGAGTTTACGCTAGTTAGATATGTGCGTGCAGCATTGGCGAAGAAACTGTTCAAAAGAAGACTCGTCGCGACAATTGAAATTGTAAACAACCAGTTCATGATGCGCTGTTTAATTTGATGTGCTTCACATTCTTGTATAAAAGACTATATTTTATATATTTTCAATTAGAGGAAAGTGCACATTCTTTCAATAATGTAAAATGTTAGCAATTCGCGTTATTATCAGCAAATAATTTTACCCATATAATCCTTTTAATAAATCAAAAAAAATATTGCTTTTCAGTTGCATAAATCATTATCGAGGTAAAAACTGATAAAAACGGGTGTCCAAAATAATTTTATTGGACGATCTTGAAATCATGAGCACAATAAAATGACCGTTTGCTTTTAACTAAAACCCAAACCAATTATGCTTTAATCTACGAACTTAAACATTATAACAACTGAAATATGAATAGAATATTTATCTTTATTTCAATTTAGTTAAAATTCTATATAAAAATAAAATCACACAATAACGTATATTTATATATATATATATATATATATATATATATATATATATATATATATATATATATATATGTTTGTATGTATTATTTCATAATATTGGGAATGAATTTCGTCTTTCATGAAGTCGCTTCGTCAATCTTTTGCAAATCAATCAGTTGTCAGTTAGCACAAATAAATCTCACAACGAAATTGCTATAACCGGGAAAACACTTAGAGAGAATGGACAAAGTATGTGCTAGATTATGCATTTAATATTTTATGCATTATTCAGGTTACTCAAACTACAAGAATTTTATCAAGACTTAACCTAAACTATTATAATAAAAATTAGGAATTAATGCAAATGAGTTAATATCGGTTAATAAATCTACTTAAATATTGGTTGCTATTTTTGCAGTTATGTCCTCTAGTGTTTTATTGTTCAGTGACCAAGGCATTAATCCCGCTTATTGACTTCTGCACATCTTATCTATTACTGCGCACATCTATCGTAATTGTAATTCAGAAAATATCACTGTAAATAAAACTTCCTAATGTATGCGTAAATTTGATGATTTCAGTTGCTTCTATGTATTGCAATGACAGTTTGAAAATGAAAAGTACAGTTATTCGAGGTAATTTTTCTAGCTAGAACAAAAAAGACTACATTCAACGACTTTATGACGAATTTCTCCGTAATTAAAAATTCAGTATATAAATATATCACGCTACAAAACGCAATGTCTCATATTGAATAGAGATGAGACATAATACGTTTTACAATCAATTTATTTCTACAGCGAATTCATTTGACCTATATTTACAAGAGGTATGTTTATGTATATTGAAAGAATTGATTGAAGGCAATGCTGAAATTTGTAGTACACCAGACTTGCAGATTTCTACTTTCGAATTTTGTAGCAGTGAAGGTATATACACTTGAAAGTCAGTCTATGTCATTTTTTTATTACAACAAGAAGGAACATTCTCAATAAATATATTAATATTATAATAGCGAATAGTTTAACCGTCACCATATAATTTTCGATAGACCGAACTAAAAGCCTAATAAATCAATGCATGTATCTTTCTGATTCATAAATATAAAATGCTGTAGAAGATCATAAGTAACGGCGTTAACATTTTATAATGCATATCTTTTATTGGAATTTCTAGAGTTTTACGTAATTTTCTATTATGATTCTATGAAAATTGTTATTTCAATTTAACAATATTATGAAATTTTTCGTCCATGTTATTGCCATAATTCATTGTAACGAGGAATAATTAAGTTCTGGCAAATTTAAATGAATTCTCATAAAATTTGAGTTGAATGGACTAGTATGAATGCATATTTCTGTTTCATTTTATGTGAAGGGTGTTTTCTATATAACAAAATCATTTGTCGTCTTATGTCAGGACATGAAGATGGCCTTACGATCAAACGAGTTTTCCGTCTAATAAAATATTCACATTATGATGTGTCATATTTTGCTGGATTTAAATAGTTAAGCTATATAAAGAAACTACTCTTTTATTGGTTATGATTTATTGGTTTCCAATAAGTCACAATTAATTTAACAAGAATATATAAAAGTAACATAGAGTTAGTGGACATTTGCGAGCAGTACGGAGGTCATATTTTAAAAATACGGGACCGCTTTGGATTGATTATTTAATTTTTGATGGTTCATCCAGTGTTAAACATGACAATGAAGACCGCACCAATAAAAAAAAATTGATGAGACCGATCACGCTTTAAAACCGATGCAGTTATTGTACTGGAGAAAAAAGTCTTACTTCGTACAAACAGGTTGAACACAGTCATTCGCTTGTTACCAGTATAAGAGTATTGCAGAAGACATTATTGCCTAAACATAAATCTGTTAATTTTATGGCGGGGTGGCGAATTTTCCAGCTTTCGGGACGTCGGATTCTTTATATAAGAAGCTAATAACCGGTGCTGCTCTACATCGGTAAGCGGTTTCTAAGGTACATCCGTTAATGTTATGTTGAGAGCAATGTATAAGTGGATATTCCGAGGTAACGTAAACAAAGAATGTGCCCATGCTTATGTAACCTTGTTATGCTTCTGAAGACCCCAGTAAGTAATTCATTGTATTTATATTTCTTTGTAGGACTGTATTGCATAGCGATTTCGCCAGAAAATCAAAGACGGAGAATCTAATCATGTGTTAAATCTTATAATCCTCTTATTTTTGAGGAGATTAATGACCTTTTGTTTTTCGTTGGTAAACACAATTTGCTTTGTAAAGACATATGCAGCACCACCATAGTAATTTGTTATTTTTGTAATCGCCGCTGAAGGTTATAATTAATAAGTCAAGTAAGTGATTTGTTTTGGTATGACAGACAAATACAATTTTATTGAAATTAAACAGGCATCACAGTCATAGTGTTTGGCGTTTTGTTTTCCCTGCAATTACCGTATCAACTGACCAGCAGTTGTTCTAGGATCAAAGACCGCTTTTAAAAAAGATTTTTCTAACCTTTTTACTTAATCTATATTAGCAACCGCAATATCGTGTTTCGGGACCTCAAAATAACTTACACAAATCTCGGATTCTTCAGATATATATAGAGGCAGTCACTGTAGCTAATTAACTTTATTTATGTAAACAGTTGTAGGGTATAAGCCTAATCTGTAGATGTCAGATTAAAATGGCATATGCATGTTTATGCACAAGTTGTAATTGTGTTTTCCCTTGTTGAGGCCCCTAACCTATTCGAGTCTGAGAGCCCCATAGATGCTAGATCGCAAGAAGTCCTAAAATTCACAGTAGAGTCTGATATGCTTATATTTCCATTTTCATCTGCTAGGTTCAATTCCGCAATATCCTGCACTAACCTACTTGTGTCCTCAAATTTAATATCGGTCTCCATGTCTTATTTGTGTAAAAATTAAATCGACACTTAATGTTAAGCAATCGGAACGTGAAAGTTGTATCGTGATAATTCCCGAACAAATAATCTGGAGAGAGATATAAGTGAACAACAAAATAATCAAATTACCTGTTCCAGAACGTCCCTTTTGTGTGTGATATTATATCAGAAAAAAGGCAATTATAGTAGGAATATATTGTTAAGATGTATTCGTGTTATTAGAGAAAAATGTTAAAAATGCAGCCGACCAAAATATGTTAAGACCAGTCGACGTGCGAGACATTCGAAAACTGAAAATGGCGCACAATTTAAAGTCAAGTATTTAAACAAAGAATGTTCTGGAAAATAAAATGAAAAAATTGTTTTTAAATAAAATTCGTTACAATCAGCCATGGTGGTTTAAATTTATCAGTCACTGTTATTTTACATATGGCGGAGGATTTAACTACCTCCACACCCTTCCCTACCGGCGTCTAGACATATTCATTAATTCCGAATGCAGTCCAGCTTCATTCAATTATCAATTCCAATTACCGTTAAAGTAATAGCCAGTGCGCAAATATGACATTACTGCGGCTGTTTTCGAAACAGTTTGAAATCGCGGATAGGCCATACGACAAAAACTGAAGTCGTTTACATCTGCTGGAATATCTTAATAGAATGGCACAGTTTTAGATTCGCACACGCATATATATTTGTCTGGCTTTTTAACTGAACCGTTGAAGGCAAATTGGACGATATATTATGCACTGAAATATAGCACGCCTACGTCAGAGGCAACAGAGCAACTCATAACCTTTCTTTCACTGTCAGCATTTTTAACTGTTTATAAAGTTTAATTCAAAATGATAGCTTTAAGCAAACGCTGGTTTATTCAGGATTAACTTCGTAGGAATGCGTCTGAGCATAATTACAGTACGGTTTATTTTTTATTGTAAGTCAAAAAAAACAATTTAAAAATTACCATTGTGAAATCAATCAAATAATGTAAATTCCAATCACGGGATGAAAAAATAATCTTTTCAGAAACACCACGGTTAACTCGTTAGTTGTTCATAATTTATACATTTTTTACTGATATTTTTTTTCTGGCAGAACGCAACGATCGAAAAGGGCGTGCTTGTGGTTTGCAAAAATTCTTTAATTTAAAATGATACTGAGTTTCATTTTGTTTTTATTTTTAGATTCTCTAGATTTCTTGTCTGATTTCATTTTTGAGATATATCTGGACTTTAATTAACCATATGTTCTTGGAATTTGGCTACATATCCCAAGGACCTACTCTTAGCTCATCTAAAATTCCCGTTTTTCATAGACATTAATACCCATTTTGCTCTATTATCGTAATCTACACTTTATCTTTTTTTCCATCTCACTCCACCATGAACCAGATTGTATCGCCAGCCCCCGTCTCCTCGTTCTTAACCCAAAAACTTAACTCCAATTTTTCTGAACACTAGCAACAAATGGCTGATGTCACAGATTTAATTGGAGCTCTGACATCAACTTTTTGATCCCTACCCTACATCCCCACATATTGCCTCAGTTTGACGAGTTTTTGGACGCTAAAGAGCTAGGGAGTTTGCTCTGTGAAACCACAGTAAGCGCAACCATTTGCTCTAGTCTCCACGCTCTCCTCTCGATCTGGTCTCAGATCTCATCAGGTAAATGGGAGAAAACATCAATACCTCAAAGAGTTCTCTTCAGGAAAAGGTCATGCATTTGTGCTTTCCTCGCACAAAAGACTGTCATACGACGAACTTAGGCAACTAAAATTGCAATCGACCATATTATCGTCTGGCAATGACAAATTAAAGCGCGACTGCGCGATATTATAAAGGACAATAGAGAAAGATCAGACCCCGCAGCCAGACACCATTCCTCTTCCTGCAGTTAGTCAAGTCTTTCCGGGCTGGTACAATACCTAGTAAAGCCAATTACTTTACGGCGGCATCCTCGGCGATGCCACTTTCTCCAGACCCGTCCTGCGGACCTCCTACTAGTTAGAAGGGCTTCCCTTTACCTATAGCCCATACTCCACGACTGTCCCCTCCACGCAGTCCCAATATTTACCGCGTCGTTGTGGCTGACTACATCGCGTAAAGTCCCAAAATAACGCACCCTCTACACCTATCGCACCTGCCAGACCCACATCCCCACGTCATGTCACTTCCGCGACCGATGCTGAGGTCCAGAATCCAAAAAAACTTAAGACGCCTAAGGCCACGCCGGATATCGACTCAGCCCCATCAAGTTTAACTCCCTCTTCCGAAACCACATCGGCCACACTGAGGAGAGTTTCGTGTCAGCCCCTGATCATATCCTATCCCCTCCCACCCCACCAACGAGTCCACATATCTCGGCTCCTTCTTTCTTTCTAATGATCGAATTACCCCAAAAACCCGACATAAAAAAGGGACAAAGGGATCTAGATTGCCGCTGACCACTGAATCCTAGTCAACGAGCAGTCAGTCACCCTCATCAACCCACGTACTCGCCCCCGCCGCCAGCGGAAAGCCCCCGCTCGCTTTTCCTCCCCGATCTAACCATCATTCCCACAGATAACTTTCAGCAATTCTTATCAATTTTAGATCGCTTACGCCCAAAATCAATCAACTGCAAGTATTTCTTTCCTTTAACGTGCTAGACATAGGTTTCCTTATCGAAACATGGCTGCACCCATCCATACACTGCAATGACCTTTCCTCATTCATGATTACACCTTCCTTCGTAGTGTCTACATCGAACTCTCTAGTGTTTGAATTTTCCTCGTTTCAGCTACTGGTCCTTAACCAAAGTGTATCTACATATGCTGTCTACATACCCCCCGAAACTCTCAATCATCGGTGACACTCGCGGGGCTCAACGTTTGTCCACTTTTTCTCTCTCAGCTCTCTGATCGTTAAGTCTTTGTGGGAGTCCTTAACCTCCCGATTGGTAACTGGAAAAATCTATATTTTGAAGGTAACTCACGGCTTCGATTCTTCGCGGATAACCTAATAAATCAATTCATGATCGTGCTTACTCGAGTGAACAACCAACTTGACTGTGCCCTCTCCAACAAAGTGGTTTTCAGATGTCCAATCTCGGGAGAGCTTTCATAATCTCGATCACTGTCAGGAAACTTCCTTTATTCCTCTTTTATCCTTTATCTTTAAAGAAGACACTCAATCATTCAGGCGGTTCACCAACAGCGAAGAGTTTCGCAACTTATTATCTATTTTTCAAAATCTCTATACTTCTCCCCACACCTCACACACACTACTTCCAAATTCTTGAAATGGGCCCGTCTGACTTTCTACAAGACCACTCAAACTCACGCAATTCAAGATCTATGTCCTACACCTAATTTCATTTACTAGCGAATTCTACAGTCCTCTCATTCTAGCCTCCTCGTACACCATCGAACAGATCTCCTTCTGATTTCTATAGCGAGCCTTTCTTCACATACAAAATTATCGGGAACGCCTACTCCTGGCAAACCTTCTACCACTTTGGTTTACTCGTCATAATCAAGTCATTTCTTTTATTCATACAATCCCAACTTGTATATCACTGTCAAAATTTGTTCACCCAAGTCACCGCTACGCCATACGTTCTAGCAAATCTTCATTCGAATCTAAACATTCTCCCAATATATTTAACAAAATCTATTTCTTTTGCAAAGCCACTAGTGTCTTTAACGCACTTTCCACAGAAATAAAGCTCCTAACCAAGCAGGAATTTAAAATGTTGGCCCATAAATGCTTCCTTAACAAATTTCAATGTGAGACGACCAATTGGAAGCAAAATTGGTTCCTTATTTAATCATAACATTTCTTTCACACCCTGGCTTATCTCCTTACTAGTTTTGGAGGGTAATATCCCTGTGGCTGAAATCTAATTGACACTTTTCACCTCTGGTTATAAATCTCTCACTCTTAACTTCCTGATACCACTTCTATTCTCATTTTTTCTTACTATCACATCCATATAGTGGATACTTTGCCACATTTTCCTAATCAAATCCTTTTCCTTTCGTTACAGCGAACGACCAGAAACTCAATAGCCTTCTAGAACACCCGACTGTTTATATCAGATATCCATTCCCCCTCACCTAACATCAGTCATAACCTCATTTATAGGAAGCCAGTGAACCCTGCACGATACACAAGCTTCAATCTAGTCGACTCCATCCTAGTGAATTCTACACTAAAGAAATTCAATAACCACGACAAAGAACTCTGTCGGTCGACGTCTGCATTCCGTCCGCCATCACTTTCGATCACAGACTAAAATTCGTCTGCTCGACACCGGCCTACCGCGCATTGATGCTCGGACACTTCATGGACTGAACTCCAATTGATTCCGTCACGTCAAATGGAAACTCTATTTTCACCAGATTAAATTATCATGAAGTTGATGAAAGCACTTATCCTCCTCAACTGCTCCCTCCCCTGTTGTTAAATACCTTGCAAGTCACAATTTCATTCACGTCCACATATCCTATCTTCGATTTTTTTATTTCAATGTTAGGGACTTGTGGACTTTGTTGCCAAATAAATGTTTATTATGAGTATTACATATATATTATTATTATTATATTAATATATATATATATACATATATTATTATACATATATATATATATATATATATTATTATATATATATATATATATATATATATATATATATATATATATATATATATATATATATATATATATATTACATATTAGTAGGTAGTAGTAGTAGTAGTAGTAGTAGTAGTAGTAGTAGTAGTAGTAGTAGTAGTAGTAGTAGTAGTAGTAGTAGTAGTAGTAGTAGTAGTAGTAGTAATAATAGTAGTAGTATTAGTAATAGTAGTAGTAGTGCTAGTAGTAGTAGTAGTAGTAGTAGTAGTAGTAGTAGTAGTAGTAGTAGTAGTAGTAGTAGTAGTAATAGTAGCAGCAGTAGCAGCAGCAGTAGTAGTAGTAGTATAAGTAGTAGTAGTAGTAGCAGTAGTATTAGTAGTAGTAGCAGTAGTAGTAGTAGTAGTAGTAGTAGTAGTAGTAGTAGTAGTATTTAATTGATTCTAGCCATAATTTGATTCCAAGGTGACATAGACTTATCCAAGGCTTCGTCTACAGAATCTGTGACAATGCTATCATAAGGACGAGTTGCTCTAGCCACATTATAATTGTCAATGAGCATGTGGATAATGGAGCATCAGCATGTAAAATATTCAATATCTCGTGGTTGGGTAAACCTAATTTATAAGCATTTCACAATAACAATGAGAAATGATAAAATTGGCTGAAATTAACTGAATGTTATTTATACATATTTAAAAACGTGTATAAATTGGATTTTAAGCGAGTTATAAGTTTTGTATAGTCCTTTATATCTTTGATTATAGTTTTATTATTTCGATTTACATCACACCAGAAGAATGATCAAATTAAAATTAATACTAGCAAAATACTTGAAAAATTTATATGGTTACAAATTGACTCATTATTTATATATAAGTAAGATTGGTAATAAAAATTTGAAAGTGAAATTGATGTTTGTTTTTCACTATGCGAACATCAAAAATTCATAACAGTGGTTAATTAAAAAATATTTCAATGCTAAAACATTTAATCTTTTAAAATTTGTCATTCTGAACAGTATCCTCTTTTTAGTCAGGCTAGATATGATTTAGCATATTGTGTTATGTATTATGACACCCGGCCGTTACTTGAAAAGTTAATAAAATGTGCAGTGTCCATACAATTTTCGAGAGCTAATTATTTAATGTAGGTTACGTTGCACTAACATATACATGCAATCGTGAATTTGGTATTGCGTACTTAGTAATAAATATATACAAACACGAAAAGAAGGCTAAATTATATTCAACACAATCAAAATTTTTAATCCATTATATTACCTTAATTTTTTCTTTCCTATTTGAACTGATTTTATTACAAAGTACGCAGAAATTAATAAAAAATTATATATATATATATATAATTTCCTACATACCATAATTTAATTAATAAATATGTATTTAAATATTGCCATGAATACCGCGAAATGTGATAGGCGATTTCGAGGATTGCCTTGAATTGCTTGAGTTCAGAAATAGTTGTAATTATTAATTCATGCGAAATATAATCCATTTTGGTTTTTTTGGGCTTACATTTTCGGTACAAATTTTATTAATTTCGTTGTCTTCTATATTGTACATGCTCCTAGCAATGAGACCCTGTAAAATCTAAACTTATGTATACATTATAAATCAATTTTATTATTTTGTAAAGATGATATACACTTCCGGTTCTATACGAATGAATTTGTTACCAGGTACGCAATACCTAATTTACAATTGAATAAGCGTAGGAATTCCACGCTTCATTTACACAAATACGCAAAATTTTCAAAGAATTTAATTTATTGTTATCATGCGTTACATTGACTGTCTTACCAAGAATGTAAATCAAATAACAGGGATGGGCAGACAAAAAATATTCGTAAGAAATTCAAATATTCTCTCAAGGATTTTTAGAAAATTTTATTAGTAATATTAAGCGAGATTTAAAAATTAAAACTATTGCAATATTGTTCTGATTTAAAAGATGAATAAGGTACTCAAATTGTCGTTAAAGTTTTTTTCGGCGTGACATAAACTTGATTATTTTTTACTTGCTCTTTATTACACTAGGCTTTAACTGGATTTATCAATGATTAAATAAATTCGCATTGACATGTAAAACAATATGTATTCGTTGAGCACAACCAAATTCATAAATGTCTATCCAGATTTACATTTGTAATTATTTATTTTTGGAAAATATAACGAAGGCTAAATTTCGTTCAATTTATCTAAATTGATAATAAAGTTTTTTGTTAATTAGACAAATATTTGCAGACAAGTGATAGACAAGTCTGTTTGATTTTATTTCAAGATTCTTCTACACAGGCATAAAAGTATTAAATAGCAACCAATATTACTACATACTAGAGCAAGCTATTTCTGCTCCACAATGCAATGCAGTTAAAGTGCATTAAATATCATCAATCAATTACTATTTTCACCTGTATAACAGAATTTGAGACTGTTATTTTTAAAATATAATGCAATTAAATATGTGTGCAAATGAATATCCTGCGTGAATAAATATATTACTGTTGAAAACAAAATAATACCAATTTTGCTCAACTATGTCGAGTTAGAGCTAAAACATATTTTAAATAATCTATTATTGTGAATCATCTAAATTTGAACAATATTTTAATTTTACAACGGTGCATTGAGATTGAGCTAGAGATGATGACCGTAATTGATCTTAAGATTCTGTTTCATATTTTCTACTCGTTCCAAATGACTTTGATTGGTCATTTGAAAAACTATATTTGATGCGTTTTTTGTTAAATAAATATAAAATAGATTTCCGTTGTGCTCGTGCATTGCTAAAGAGAATATGATACCAGCAGAAATTATTCATTTATTGTCAATTGCGTACTTTGCGCGAATAGTGCCAAATCGGAACAAAACCAAACCACTGAATAAATTGCCTTGTATCCATTAATTTTTTAATTAGGTTAATAAAGAACTTAATAGAATGACAAAAATAACAAAAAGCAATGAAGCAATATGACCAAATTTTATTTAAATAACCCTCATTCCAATTGCAATTTTTAAAAATGAAGGAAGTCAAGAACATTATTGAAGTCATTTAACAAGGAAGTACTAGCAAATGTAAGTTTTTAGTTGAAATAGAAATAATTTGTAATATTTGACAATTTCAAATTTCAATTTAGGCATTTTAAATCTGATAGTTGGAAAAAGGAAAAATGTTTGCTCCAGCCGAATACGTTGTTGTTATATTATACTAAAGAAACCATGCGATTTAAATTTTGATTATAATTATCACTCTTTATGAAAACAAATTATAAATAATGAAAAGAACAGAACTATCACCGCCACAGTCAGGCACAGATTGTTTGTGTTTGTTATATGACATTTTTACATACTAAGAACGCAGTACAGAAAAAACATAGTCTGTCGAGTTAAACGAAATATTGTATAATGTTTTTGGGTTATTGTTGGAGAAATAGACTAGTTCAATATAAATTATAACAAATAATTAAATAAGATAGAAATATGTAGACACGGACAGAAAGTGAACTAAAGGAACAACCAATGAATTTCTTGCGAAATCTTCATTTCAGGGATTGGGCTTTCAATTTTTAAGAAGTAACATAATTATTATAATTGTTCGCACAAAATTTATATTTTTATACAGGTATATTATTCCGTATTCTTTTCAATATTCCAATAATATACGATATATAATTATAAATAAATAAAACGCAGTATAGTTATAATAACGAAAATACATGATTTTCATTAATACAAGCCCAAAATATTTAATCTCAGTGCAGACAGAGATGTGTAGTAAACAATTATTTTTCAACGAATACTACCCGCAGTTTAATAAAAATTTTTTTCATTATTCAATATTAACTATATAACTATTTGTTCAAACATTTTTTTTTATTTTGACGTAAATTTTATCCTCCATATATCTTAAAACGAAAATCAAAATTTTTGTTCGATACTAATATACTTTTATGGGAGTTACGCAATGTAATAGAAATTGTTAAGGAGAAGGTACATGTCGAAAACTAACTACAATGCGATTCAGTATAGGTAAAATAGTTGTATATACAATGTGATTGTGTTTGGAATATTTCTAGGAAATTTTATTTTATTCTTTTACTGCTATCGTACAAAAGCTAACATGCTCTATTTTGATGTCATTATTTTGCTTCACAATTACTTTATAAACTTCATTTTTTATTTCTAATAAACGCCGTCATAAATGTATTTGGTTATCTTTGACTACAAATAATAAATATTTAAGCAAATTAGTGATATTTTTTCTGTAATGAAAATTAGTTTTAAAATTATACACTAAAAGAGAATCAATTTTTTAATCTAAATGTTTTATATACATACTGAATCACAAAAATTTAAACTGTTACCATATTGTATTAACAATTTGTCATGCATTTTTACATTAATAATTGCGCAATGACAAACATAATGCATAATTTTAGCAACAATAATCGTCGCTATAAATTTATCCATGATACCCTCTGACTTTTGTTTATCCTTTAGGTCATATTTGAACTAATGTGTTACTAGATGCGAAATAGCTTTTTGCGCGATTGCATATATAAAAGTTGCCCGTTCATATACAGTATTAGACAGTCAAGTTTGTCGTTTTATCAGTTTTGGTTTTAAATTATAATTACAGTGACAATAACAGCTGAAAGTAAACTGTATTTTTTTATATTCCCTAAAATAAAATATTACTGCAATTATACTAAGGTAAAGATTCATCTGTTTATTACAGTATTAATATATATATATATATATATATATATATATATATATAAAATACTGCAATTACACTTGTGAGTCAAAAAATAACTCAAATATAATGAGAAAGGTTTTGAAAGGATATTAACACATTTGCTTAAATCTGCTGTTTTGAGTTTTGTGCTGTGTATTGTGGCATATTTATTGAGCCGGGAAGGAAACTCCGAAATTTTGCAAATCAGCGAAAATTAGATTGCACATCAGTTCCAGTTGTTAGTGTGGACGATGTTGAAGACCTCAGAAGCAATGAAGAATACTCACATAGCCTGATCGAAGACAAAGCATATGCGTACCTGGAATTCGGGATCTTTGCGAAACTGATAGCACAAAGCGCGGCCTTGTAACAAACTGATATTATGCTTGAACATTTTTTATTCGAAAGTATAGTGTAATTTATTTCTTACTTGAATCACTTAATTAAACAGCAAATATCGACAGGAGCAAATATAATATTTCACAAATAAAAGTAACAAATGAGGCTTATAGAAAGAGATCGGTTCATTTTTGAACAAACATGAATACCAACAATAAGGAAATAATAGTATGAATTATTTTCAAATCATACAACATTTCCATGCCGGTACAGATGACCAAAGAGATCACTAAATATCATGTTTTATCAGCATTTGCCTTCAAAATTGCAATGGAAAATTTGTAGTGTGGAGGTTAATTTATTTATTGGACATCAATAAACTCCTCATATAAAATTAATTCAACGTTTATTTTTCGATATTTGATGCCATCGCTTGTTTTACACAACATTATTGTGTTTTAAAACGTATTTTAATGTTTTTGGGAAGCTTCTATTGTTCTTATTTTTGAAGTTTTTGACTTGACTTGGTGAATGTCTATAAGAGAGTTTTATCGGAGTTGTTGAATTGCACGTACGATAAACCGCGTCGTTCTCTATGAGTATTCGTGGCTAATAAAGTATTGAAATATGCATTCATCTATCGCTCAGAATAGAAATTATTGGGAATGGTCTCGAATTTGCTTCAGGTAATTGATGTGGATATTTTTTTCAAGGTCAGCACCGTGTCACTCTCTCATCTGTGGAAATCAGCTTATTTGATTGAGCACACTTATTGTTATAATATAAATTGTAGGAAATCTTTTTCTAATATAATGTCTGGTTTACTAAATATTGAAAATACAGTGCATTTAGCAAGTGAACCTAAGGGATATAGTTTAAAAGATAGTTAAGAAGAAATAAAGTGCTCCAAATATGGTGATCATACGGCATATATGGATTATCCGGGCCTGGCATCTCAGAGGCTCTCTTATGGTATTGACAAAACGGCATCGTTAATAGTATAAACCTATTCTCGTATTATCTTCTTATTATCTCCAGAAAACGGGTAAAGCTGTGTATTTTACAATAATTGATTGCGCGGGTGGTGGTAACAATTCTTTAAATAAAGTTTGCGAGCTTGAAGTAAACACCAATCCCATTGTATTTAACCAATCATCGAACAATATAACAAAACTACCGCCAGCCGCAACGCACTGACGCGTTTCGAGCTTCCATGATCATCATCGTAGTACTACGGCAAACTGTCTATCCAGGACCAAACCGCATTGAATATAAATGGAAATCAATGTTAGATATGCGGCTCTCAACTCCAGCAGTCTCGCATACATTGAACTTGACTGGAAATGTCGGCTGCACAATTTTTATGCAGTCACGAACATTAACTGTTGCCTTTCATATATATATATATATATATATATATATATATATATCTCATATATACTCTATATATAGAGCCAATAGTTTTTCAATAATTGATTGCGCGGGTGGTGGTAACAATTCTTTAAATATATAAAATAACATAATAATATAACATTCAAACCACATATGTATCATCAAATGGATAATAATATTGAAAAAAGTACAATCTAAAAAAAGATATCTCATCACATAAATATTTGTAATTAGTCTCTTATAGATAAGTAGTTTTCTCTAGTTTAATGTACAATATATCAATGTCGGAAAATTTCGGCTGTAATATCAGTGCATGCGTCATATCAATTCTGATATAATTATTATGATATAGGAAAAAGAACGGTCTTATTAATTAATCGCATTTGTAAAAGAATCGATTATATGAATAGTTATAGACTAAATTAAGGTATAATTCAAGTGTAACTTTAAGCAAAAAATTGTAAATCATGACTATCAATGGTTATATTTAAGATTTATATAGAATATAATGGAATAGAATATCTTTATTTGGATTCAAACCACAATTGTTCGATCAAATAATAAAATTGGAAAATGTACAATATAAAAAGATATCACATCACATAAATATTGGCAATTAGTTGTACTGTACAATTTATCAGCACCAGAAATTTCGGCTGTAAAGACAGATAGATTCTTCATAAAAAATAGGAAAATTTAAGGTATAATTCGAGTGTAACATTTTGCAAAAAAGGGAACCATGACCAATAATTGATTGTATGTATTGTTGATTAACATGATGATATAATGCATAACATTTCGGTTTCAATAATACAAAACTTGAAGATAGAATCTCGAGAAGTTATGCTGCTGAAAAACAATTAATCCTGTCTTTTATTTAACCATGAGAAAGTATTATCATAATCAAAATTAAAAATATCAGCAGGATTGAACACTTTTTCTAGTTCGGTAGATAAAAATTTAAAAGACATTTTAGATGGAGGCGTTTCTCTAAGCCCCTTTGGCAATTGATTGTAAATTTTGTAAATTTTTGAAAAAGAGAATAGCTTGCTCGCAACATTCCCCACCAATGGTGGAGATATTGCAAAATGACCAGATCTAGTTCCAATTTCATGACTCTTTCTTATTGGATTCATATAGGCACCAGTCCACTGGTTCAAATGGAAAGCTTTTATGCAATAGCACATCCTCCGAAACCATAAAGGATGCAGTGATACAAACTGTAATCTAGTGGCGTATATAGTGCAGGAGATAGGACTAATTTGTTTCACAACTTTTCTTTGTACAGCTTCTATCTTATTAGACAAACCCTTTGTTAAAGGATTCCAAGTAGCGGCAGCATATTCTAGTATCGGTCTAATCCATATTATAAACATTTTAAATTTTATTTCATTCGATAATATATTTCTATTTATTAGTGCCCATCTGTTCTTGGCACTGCCTACTATCCTTTCAATATGTCTCTCAGCAGAAGCCGTACAATGAATAGTTATGCCTAAATCCTTAATTTCTTGCATAAGTTTAATCTCAAAACATCATTAATCTCAGCATCATGAAAATAAACATAATTAAATTCTGTTCTGTTACCTATTTTTAATGCTGTCGTCTTTTTACTGTTTCTTCTCAGCCCTAGTGTTAACAAGTATCTACTTAAATCATACAATTTAAGTGTTACATTGTTTTTGGAGAATTCTACATTTTTTGGATCAATTAGAAAGATTATTTTTAAATCATCAGCGAATTCTCAAACTCGACCGTTAGGGATCTTAGTTTCCAAATGTGCAAATACAATTTTAAATAATATTTGCCCCAAACTTGATACCTGTGCAACTCCACTTCTTACCCTTTTCGATTTAGATATCAAATCGTTTACTTGAATACTCCTTCTTCGATTAAATAAATAGTATCTAAGTAATCTAAAAATATTCGGATCAATATTCAATAAATTAATCGTATTCAAAATAGCATCAAAAGATATAGAGTCAAAAGATTTTTGAGATATCTATAAATACAATTAATGCATCTAACTTTTTCTCATCTAATGTAATTACATGTTCGCACATAGAGTGCCTATTAGTATTTGTCGACCTGTCTTTCGTAAAGCCGTGTTGGTGTAGAGAATAAATTAATTATTGGACACCAATTAACCTCTCATATAAAAATAAATAAATTTTTATTTTTGGACATTTGATGTTATCGCTGGTTTCGTAAAACAATATTGTAATTTTTGAAAAATATTGTAATTTTTTTTGGAAGTTCTTTTGTTCATATTGTCGAAGTTTTTGACTTGTCTTGTCGAAGGTGAAAAGAGAGTTTTGATCTGAGTTGCTGAATTGCACAAGCGGGACACTGCGTGGTTCCATCTCCGACTCTTTGCTAATAAATCATTGTAATCTTCTTGTCGATTGTTCTTTTTAATTATCAGCGAAAAGAACCACAAATTTGCTTTGGGTATTTAAAGTGAATATTTGTTTAAGGTCTCAATCATTCTGATTCAGTAACCTGTGGATATCAGCGTATCCTGGTAAGCTTACTTATTTAATATAATATATAAATTGCAAGTAATTTAATAATATTATGGCTGGTTTATTAAATACTGACTCTTTGCTAATAAATCATTGTAATATTCTTATCGATTGTTCGTTTTTATTATCAGCGAAAAGAACCTCAAATTTGCTTTGGGTATTTAACGTGAATATTTGTTTTAAGGTCTCAATCATTCTGGTTCAGTATCCTGTGGATATCAGCGTATCCGGGTAAGCTTACTTATTTAATATAATATGTAAATTGCAAGTAATTTAATAATATCATGGCTGGTTTATTAAATACTGAGGATACAGAGCAGTTGGCTAGTGGACTTAAGGATTGTAGCTTAAAAGATAGTTCAGAGGAACTTAAGTGTTCCAAGATAGATGATCATTCCGCATATATGGATTTTCCGGGCCTGGCATCCAAGAGACCCCTTATGGTAGTGACCTAAGGGCCTCTACATTGGCATATATCAAAATCAGCCGGCAACATACGTTCTAAATGATCTAGTATCAATCAATCTATTATCTTCAATAAGGAAGGGATAATAGAGATTAATCTATATTCACTGGCGCACGTTGGCTTACTTACTTTTGGCAAATGTTTAGCTACTATCGTTAGTATATTGATTGGTAGTTTCCCATTCTTCAAAATTCTATTTATAAATTTGCAGAGTGCATTTATAAAATTTAAAGGTAATTGAAGTACGTTATCAATCGATATACCAAGGTGATCTTTTTGTTTTTTTTTGATTTTATTTTTAACATTAATTCTATCAATGCATCACTGTCAATAACAAGTCCTAGATCCTGGTTTCCCAAAGGATCCGGTAGATCAATGAAATTGCTTTCTTTCTGTGGATTACATAACAAGTTGTCAAATACTTCATCCAATTCACAGAGAAATTCATAATCAGTTTTACCCACAGGTAATATAAGCTTTAATTCTTCCTTATATTTACCGTAGTCTGTGAGGAGTTTGTATCCTAGTCTAGGATTACTCTTCAGTTTGGCCAAAATAATTCTCTCTGATATTTGACGGATTATCAGCAGTGATGAATTAATTTCTTTATCGATCAAATCTAACCTCATTTTTTAATACTATTGATAAGATTACATTTCATTATATTATCTCGTTTGATTCTTAGCTTACATAACTTCCTATTGATTCGCTTTGGTATAATATCCACAAATGTATATACCCTAAATATATCAGATAATAACAATGAAACAGAAGAAACAAATTCGTCATTGTTCATGATAAAAAAACATTCATAATCAATAGATAAGCTTAATTCTCTAAAAAGATTCCAGTTGATTCTGGAACATTGCACGTGTGCATTTTCAAAATTAGGTTTCTGTGCTTTGCTACTCGAAAGGTTCCATTGTAAAATAATTTGTTTATGATCCAATTCTTTGAAGTAATTTACAACATCATAACTCTATCAGTTCAACGCTTCAACTTCTAAATATACATGATCTAAGCATTCCAAACCTCTAGTTGGTTCCTTTATAATCTGCTTGAGATCATGACTAGAAAAAAGATTGATTATTTCACAGTCATGCAGCTTATTAAAATCTCCTACCACAACAATATAACCATGGAAGTCCAAAATAGATTGAAAAGAATTGGTAAACAGTTGATCATCATGTAAATTAGCATACGGCGGTATGTAAACCACGGTTAAGATCTGGTTATCAATTTGTATAATTAAAAATCAATGACAGTATTATATTCGCTAGTATGTAACACTGTCGCATTTAATATCGATTTACTATAAATATGTACTCCTCCACTCTTTTATCCAGGGATCTGTCTTTCCTAAATAAAAATTAATGAGGAATGTCAAATTCATAGTTTTCAATGTCCTTCTTCAGCCAGATTTCTGATAAAATTATGAAGTCAAAATTGTTACTTATTATAAACGTATACAGCAAAAAAAGTTTTATTCATAACACTTCTACAATTAGCATGAAATAAAGTATATGTACAACACAACTCATCTTTACTGTTTTCGATAGTTACTGATTTAATTCTTTTGGTTTCCTTATAATTCGTTTGTTGGGTATCGTAGCTATAGTTCGTAGCTGTCCACTGTCCACAACATTAATTAATGATACTCCGTTTTTTGTGATTTTATTATCAATTGACACACCCTTTAAGGTAACATGTTCCGGATTACTTAATCCATGACCTCAATTCTTCTTCAACTTTTTTGCTGCTGATAATTTTCTTTGGATAAAGGTCTTGTCTCTGAAGATGAATTTATTGTGTAAGTTATGACACTCTTCTTTCTTCTTATTAATATCTTCCACTTGCTTGTTTGTCGGCCTCTTTAATAGTTTTATCACAACCGGCCTGGGTCGTTCAGAATTCTTGCCAACCCTATAACATTTCATCATGTCGGCCTCTGTTGTATCTCTGATTAAATCATTTAACTTTTCAACATCATTTGGGTCAGCATTTTCATTTAGAATAAATGAAATTAACTGCTCCTGTTTTCCAATCCTTGCAGAAACTTCATTGGATTTAATATTCAATATTTCTTCACCTGAAGAATTGCTTTTTGTTGATATTGTGTAAGAAGATAAATCCTCCGCCAAATGTAAAATAACAATATCTGACATATTTAAACCACCATGCCTGATAGTAACGAATTTTATTTAAAAAGATTTTTTTCTTCTTATTTTCCAGAACATTCTTTGTTTAAATACTTGACTTTGAATTGTGCGCCATTTTCAATTTTCCAGTGTCTCGCACCTCAACAGGTCTTAACATCTTTTGGTCTGCTGCATTTTTAACATTTTCTCTCTAGTAAAACGAATACATCTTAACCATATATTCCTACTATAATTGCCTTTTATTCTGATATTCAATCAAACATGGAAGGGACTTCCTGGAGCAGGTAATTTGATTATTCTGTTGTTCACGTATATCTGCTTCTAGATTATTTGTTCGGGAATTATAGAGAAACAACTTTCGCATTCCAATTGTTTAACATTAAGTGTCGATTTAATTGTTAAACTAACAAGACATGGAGACCGATATTAAATTTGAGGACACTAGTAGGCAAGTGCAGGATATTGCAGATTTGAATCTAGCAGATGTGAATGGAAATATAGGCATATCAGACTCTACTGTAATTTTTAGGACTTAAAGCGATCTACCATCTATGGGGCTCTCAGACTCAAATAGGTTAGGGGCCTCTACAGATATATTGTCTTCTATGGTTATTTCAGCTAACTCGATCCATGGCTTAACATCGACCCTTAATCTATCCATCTTATCATTTCACGCGATGGTCAATTCTTCAAGTTTGGCCCTTAAGTTTTCATTTCTCATTTCTGCTAAATCTAATTTTGCTGAATATTTGCTAACGTCCAACTCCAGCTTAAACATTTTATTTTTAATAGTTTTGTTCTCCTCCCTTAGCTCCTTCGTGGAATTTTGAAGGTCCGTAATAATTTTTCAAATTCAGTATTCAAAAAAGTCGGAACCATTTTAAACCGCGCGCGTCACCCAATATTCAAAATTAAAACTTAACACAACTTATACCTTGATTTTTCGTAAAGTCCAGGTCGTGGGCTTGAAATAAAATACATTGTGATGTTTTGTGTTTCTAGCCTTACAAAATTACAAAATAAATTAGTATCTAATCGTGTGACACGTTGTGAATTTAAATGTTCAACCACACATTTCAATGATGGTCCATGTAACGGAAATCATCCAAACAGTGAAATTACAAATGATTGGCGCTTTTAATCATTAAATAATGTTTTCTTTATTGTTTGTTAACGTAAGTGTCGGAATAAACTGATGTCGTAAATTATTTCCTTAGTTTCATTTAATTATAAATTGCTTATAAGGGTATTTCTTAAAATTGTAAGTAGCGTAATTTTTTAAGTAAATACCTCAGGTAAATGAGGATAAATTTTAAGAGTTTTTATAATTCTAATTGAACGGGTTCTTTCAACAAAATGCAACTCCAAAGTTCTAATACTTTTGTTTTGCATTTCGTTTTTATTCTGAATTTAGCTCAATGCAAATCAATTGAAATGAAATATTCATGAAAGGACAGGACGCAGTACAACATTGCTTATTCATACAATTTTAAAGAATAATAAACAATAATAATTTATTACAAATCAGCAGAATTCCTTTGTGTAAAATACGGCAAAAACGAGCCCTGCTATCTGATTTTTATTAGTTAATAAATAAAAGTTAAATTTGAGAAATAGTGCTTCGGCTATTCTATAAAAAATTTTAATAAATAACTATTTCTTCTCATTAATATTCAAATTAATTTCGCTTTTTCTTGCATTCTAAAAAATTATTTAAGCTGTAATTTCATTAATTTATGAACACTATCCTAACATAATAACCGTGTCTTCGTTAGGATGCATGGTAACGCATTTCCATTTGCCACATCTTTTATCAATGCGTGCAAAAATACAGACAATTTGAAATCAAATATGAAATGCGAAGAAATTCTTTACCACGCCTATAAACATTTGCTCTCTCACACGTGCTGTATTAAGATGAACATCTGTGGAAATTGTATGTAGAAACAAACATTTAAAAGAAATTTTTTTGATTTATTTAATTATGCATATTCCATATATATATATATATATATATATATATATATATATATATATATATATATATATATATATACCCTTAAAAGCCGTACTTCTGTCGTTTGCAAACAAATCAATTTTGAATTTTTTTAGGCATTAGCTGAACCAATGTCGTTAAGATAAATAAACCATGTTGCTCCTGCAAAATCTGCTTGCTAATATGTTCAAAAAAGTTTTAATTCAAGTATGTTTAAAAAATATATATATATATATATATCATTGAAGAACCAGGTTAACCATATCGCCAATAATGGTATGCTAGTTATGCTGGTCTTTTCATTTTGTTACATATGCCACTTGTACTTATGAAATTATCCTCACAAATGAACGGTTTGTACTAGCGTTTTACTGCATTTGTTTATTTGACATATGCATATATAAGTAATTATATGAAATAAGTATGTACCAAAAGTAGCATGTGAATATCTGACGCCCATCATCGCGGGCATCTCATAAAAAATATAATATTTCATATGAGCATTATTTTAAATGTTGTAAGTCTTAATTCTAGATCTTTAGAAATCAATTTATGTAGTCTCATAATATTAAGTTAAAGACGCATTGTAACTTATATAAATGAATAACCCATATGCAATTTGAAACTATTTTAAGACCGTATCTAATACTTAATTTCAGGTATTTTTCCTGTTTAAATATTTAATATCAGATGTTTATACAATACATCAATAACATTCTAGATATTCATGAATAAATTATCAGGTATATATCCACGTTCCTATTGTTACGCTGATAATGTTATCACAATCTATGATAATTTAAAACGGCATGTAACAAACATCAAAAAGACCCAAGCACGTATTAATAAGTTTGGTCTTGTGTTAAACATGAAAATGCGCGTACAAGCACATTTATAAATGAATTACCATTGGCATTCGATCAGCCACGACGTTATAGACAACCTATAAGTCATAGTGCAGTCTATCAGACAATTCTCAATACTGACAACCACAAAAATCTGCGACATTTTCTTTGTATATTCCAACAATGGTAAAAATAAAAACATGGCTGACAAGACAACTCCACGTGCTGTAGTCATATAATTCATGCAAATTGAAAAGGTAAGTTGGTGGCATAACGTTTAACCCCCCCCCTAAATAAATACAACAACATAAAAATTTATCGCAATGGCGCGACATATAAACCAAGTAACACCTGGGTAAAGAACTTTCATAATAGCAACAGAATTACCATATTAAAGGTGTTTTAACTCCCGCAAGCATTCTGCTGTGATAAGTTTCAGATTTTTGTGCCAAGAACTTTTTTTCTGGCTGCGACCATTTGTCGATATATTGTCAAGTGTTTTAAAATATGCCGTTTATGTCAGTCCTCAAAAACATGCGACTCATTCTTTCTGAATTGTGCCATTTCGAGCTTTCTAAAGTTGGTTTAAGATTTATCCATTTTCATATATTAGTTGTTCTCTAATTTTGCGGATTCAGACATTGCAAGCCTATTATTATTCAACAAACGTGTAGCTAAAGTTAAAATTACATCAGGTAAAAATGGTAAGGACAGTATTAATTGACCAATTGCCCAATTTGATGAAACTTGTTTTCACAGTTAATCAAAGTTTCCCGAGAATTATTGTGCGTAGAGCAACGGCGTTTAACCATATTTGCATTTATGTGGTGAAAAAGTATATCAAGAATTATTGGTGTATTTTGTGCATCTTGCTAGCAGTTCGATTGACTTAGAGCGCTTCAATAAATATTTCTTATAATACCACCAATGTATCAGATAAGCAAGTTAAAATTGGTAATATTGGTTTTATTGCTAGTTTGAACTATGAAAGTTTAAATGAATTCATATAATTTGGGCTTTAAATTACTAGCAGTACTATTTTATGTGAAAAAAATATATAGCTAGGAAACAATTAGAACATATATATGTCGCATGACACATGTCACACAGCCCATTCGTAGGGGCATATATATTTCCCCATTTATATATAAATATGTTTATTTTGGCTCATCTTATTAAATTATAAAGTTTTTCATTTATGTAAATAATAAATTAAGTAGACCGAGTTGTTTCGCTTTACAGCAAACAGATTTATTCGGGCGAACATTCCGTTTACAGTGTAATTCTACAATTTCTCTGTAGTGTCTATATGTTTGTGGAGTTCACCAATTCAAACTGCAAACATTTATAATTCCTGAAGCCATGTGTGATCATAACACAATTAACTGGGGCAGTATGAAACGCGCAGGATTTTTTTGAACCATACTTCGTATACCATTCGACACGCAAAATTTAAATGTACCTTCTTTAATTAACAAATCACATCTTTTTGCCTTCATATAAATTGCATCCACATTACCTGTGTGATAAACATTGAAGTTGCTTTAAACAACAATAATTTAAACAAAGGTTTCGGTTTTCATATAATACCTACGTCCATTAAATAGATAAAATTGCAAACATGAACTAAATATTACTAAATGTAGAAGATGTAATAATGGCGTGCGACATTGGGATTTAATGGTTAGCATCTGACTTGCCCGGGTTTGAACATTGTCCACTGTAAATTCTGGACAGAACTTGAAGAGTTCCCTATAAGGACGCAACCTGCCTTCTGAAACATTTGTCTTTATTGCATAATACAACTTTAATTTTTATTGGATGTTTTAAGTAATATGAGATTGGTGTATATATAAAGCACGCAAACTTGATATAATTATCGTAATCATTACATTAGGTGAAAATCGTTTACAAACTTTAATTTGGCATTTATATTATCTTAGGCACCTCTTCGTTATCGCGAATATAATGATTCAATTCAAAACATTGCATTGATTATTTGAAAAACATCGTCGATAATCTATGTTTTGTAGTAGAACTGGACAGATTCCGAAGCCTGACTAAATTAAGTAGTTTCTGAACAGATGCCTAGCTGACAAATGGCTAGTTAGACAACACTTTTAATACACATTTTGTCGGCATATTTAAACGGCTACTTATTAATGGTTTTTGCGTTTAGTTTACGAGAAGTATCCATATGTTTTATTTTTTGGCGTAGAATATATTGACTTTACCTTTTATGGAGCTCAGAATTATTGATTGTTTAAAAGTTCGCGCGCGGATTGAAATGACTCCGATTTTGTTGAATACCGAAATTGAGAAAATCGTTGCTGACTTCAGAACACTGTGAAGTTGTTAAAGGAAGAGAACAGGCATTTTAAAAATAGAATGTGTAAATTGGAAACAGGCGTTGATTTGTATGCAGCAGAATTGGAGCAAGAGGAAAATAAAAATGAAACTTTAAGCGCGCAAATTGTAGAGTTGACGGAAACGCTACATGCTCAGCCATAGGTAGAGTTGGCTGATATAAAAGCAGAACACGATACGCCAATCAAAATAAAACATCAGGCGAAGAAATTCTAAATACATTAACGAATGAAGTCTCGGCGCAGAATAGCTAACAAAACCAGATAATTAAATTTAATAATGACGAAAATGCCGAAGTAAAAGATGTTGAGAAATTAAACCTTTTGATCAAAGTCGCGACGGAAGCTGATATTGCTAAGTGTTATAGGGTGGGCAAACGGTTTCATCGTCCAAAACCTGTTGTGGTAAAATTATCCTAGAGGCCAACGAATATGCAGATTGAAGCCATCAATAAAAAGAAAGGTGAGAACCCTAATTTTCCCAGCATATTTATTGAACTTGACAAAACATTTCTCGAACAGAATACTTAGGACCAAGTACAGAACCCTTGGGAACTCCAGATTGAACAATGGTTTGAGCTCGAATGATTATTATAACTTTTACAGTTGTGTAACTTTTCGATGATAATAACTGATAAAATTGATGATGCTGCTGCAAATACCACTGCTCAATAAGGCGGATTGAATTGTCGAAAACGACAATGTGTCTAAAGCCTTAGATATATCTAGGAAGAAGTGAATGCATTCACTATCATTAAAAATAAAGTAGCAATGATTAAGGACACTATCTTAGTGGAAGTTAAGCCGCAATTCAGGAAGACATGTTGATCGTAGAGGAAACAGAATTTATCCCGAGATTTAATAAAAGGGTAGACTACGTTATTTCAGACTCTGCGAAGATTTTATTGAAAGAAGGTACGATAATTATTTGGCGGATATCTTTGAACAAGGAGATTGACGATGTGTCATTATTTTGGAGAGGAGAGATCGCGAATTAAGCCATACTGTGGGCAGATATGTAGTTTCGAGGCATAGGTTGAGAACTTTAGCAACTAGGGAGCAGTGATTCTAGCCAAGAATGGCAATCTTGCTGACAGATCTTGAATCCGGGCACGTTTGCTCCGCAATCTGGTGCTCTAATCACGGAGCCACCCTGGCGCACACTTCACTACGAACACTTTCTATTATATAATAATTAATGGAACTGGATTAGCCTAGTTTCCCTTAGATAGAGCTCATATGTCATACATTTAGATTCAATGTTCCAACTAAACATCTCCAATCTGTCATTACCGAACAGACATCACAGTTCATGGAAAAGTGGAATTTAAATAAGCATTTATAAAATTAAAACAACATTTGTCGCGCGGGCCCTAATAAAAATTATAACAATCAAGGTTGCGATCTTGATATATATAACTGACTCACTAATTTCCTGTATATATCAGTAAAATTAAGAATTATATAGTTTAAGAAAATGCTAATTATTCAGTAGACCGGGTTCATCCTTACTGATAGCTCATCAAGTACTGTACTGAATTTACTGCGGACAGGCCTCTAACCTGGGCATTTCTGCTTCGAAATCTGGTGCTCTAACCACTGAGCCACTCTGCCGCACACTACACTACATAGAGTTTTTAGTTATATAATAGCTAATATAACTTTATTATACTATTTTTCGTTTAAATGAAGCTCTTATTGCATCCATCCATCCAACCATCCCAAATCTGATATTACTGAACAGACAAAACAGTCCATGGGGAAGTGGTATTGAAATGAACATTTATATATTTAAACGAACATTGTCGGCGAAAGCGGTGATAATATGTATTACAATCAAGTTTGCGATCTTGGTATGAACATCCATGCAGTGCGGTGTCTATACACTAATGACAGATTAAAGATAGTTATTTGGAAATTTTTGTCTAAATGGATGCCATATAAACTCCACCTAAACGAAAAACAAAATAATCAAGTTGCATTAGATAGTATATAACTGAAAAGTTAGTCTATTTTTTGTGCAGCTGGGTGCCTCATTCATTAGAGCACCAGATTCCACAAATATACGTGCCCAGGTTCGATCGCTGTCCGCCGCAAATAATGGATAGTATGTGATGAGTTCTCAATAAGGGCGAAATCGATCTACTGAATGAATTGCTTTTTCTAAACCATACAATTCTTACTTTATACTGACATATGAATATAATTATTGGGTAAGATGCTTAAATTATGATGGCAACTTTGATTATACTAAATGCTGACAAAGACACGATATGGATGAAATAGATGGGTATATTTTATATCTTTGAATGCTTGAACGGCGGAGGTAGGCGAAATGTCCAACCAGAGTAGGTTTTCATATTAAACGTTATCGGGAATCTCAACAGTTGGAGTGGGAAAGGAGAAGGAGTCCAGGAGATGATTTAGATAGTCGCCGGTAAAGCTGGAGTCATCCGAATGAGAGAAGTTTATGTATCAGTTTTTGGACGATTGTATAAGTTGGGTTTTGATAAATGCGAACTTATTTAGGAGTTATTCGATATTGATTATCTATTTAATGAACCCATCTATATGTCGGTGTGTGAGAGCCTGTTCAAATAATGATGTGCGTAATCTAAAGTTGCCCGCGAGGCTGCATCGTGCGTTAAACAAGGTGCTCAACGTGGTCCTCGCTTGAATGTGTCAAATAGATGAGGCAGATTTAAAGTGGGTGGAGGGAGGAATAGTGAAGGTTACCTGACAGTGGTCGAGATTATGGAAGTTATCACGAGATTGAATATTGGTCAGATTTATGGTGGAGAGGACGCAATAAAGTTGATTTTTCACTCAGGTAGGAAAGTGCAAAAATTGATTTAGTAGGTTGTCTGCAAAGAGATGAAGCAATATTATATTATATTATATTATATTATATATTATATTTTTGGTTATATCATTTTCTGATGGTTTCCTAGAACTAATGCCTGAATAATTTTATGTTCGCTGTAGTTTTCTTGTAAATAGTTCCTGGATATAATAAGTGACTGTGGAGGTTAATATTAAGTCTTAAAAAGTAACAATATGAAACACTTTTCGAATATTTCCTACAAATGATGCATTTCCTGTAATTGACTTCAAGATCGATCACTACATTTGTATTTATATACATGCATTTTTAATTTGCAAACAAATAGGTTTCCCCGTCAAATATTCTTCCTTAAGCTAAAAGACTTATAAATTTCACAGTTATTGGGGTGAATGGGATTTTAATTACATAACTGATATGTGCGATCAAAAATATTGTTCTTAATGCAATGGATTAAGAATTAAATTTTGCTCACTTAAACAGGTCTGGAATTTTTGTTTTTACATATAATACAAACACAATCGCTAAGACAATATTGATTTATTGTGTAACGATGTAATTAAAGAAATTTTGCCCTTTTTTTCTTCCGCTTAAAATCTTAAGTCATGTATTTTTTTGAAATTATAGAGATATGTCATGCTAGTAATAAATTAAGATTAATATTAATATTCAAAAATATATATTTAACGTAATTGCTGTGTATATCAAGCTAGTAATATTTATTTTAAAAGAACTCATCACGACCAGCCCAATTAATAATTGGTTCCGATATGATGAATCTTACCGTGTCAGAATGGTACCTGTCATCTAATAACTTATTTTAGATAGCGTGTGGAACATTATTTCGAACGACATGTTGCATATAATCCATTATAAGAAAGGCTAGCAACAGAAATCATTAGCAAAAAACGAAAATATTGTGCCGTGGGCGGAAGAATGGCTCAGTGGTTAGATTCACACAACAAAATCAGACGGGCCCAGGTTCGATACCTGTTCGCCAAAAGTTCTGCAAAAAATTGAAGAATATCTAAAGCAAATGAAACCTATTTTTTGGATCATTTTCTACACTTATTTAAGAGCTGTTTGTATCGAAAATCGTCTTTGTACAATGAAACTTTTGCTTACATCCAGCTAGTTATCTTGACAGAATTATTGGTTTTTACCTCTTATGCAAACAATGATAGTTTGGCTAGTAGAAAATTAGATCTATTGGAATGCTATAAGGGTCTAACTTAATGAAAGCGTTAAACGAAGGTTGACATTGTTAGATAAATGAAAATTATCCAATATGCGAACGTGTGGCTCATTAGTGGCGCATATTCCAGCAATGTCCGCGGCAATTTCTATTCATATGTTGCTGATTTCCCTTTAGGTAGGGGTTCAGTCTACTGGATATATTCTTTTTTCTGTATTATACTAAAATTTCCTGGCTTTGAGCGTTAAGTCATATAAATCCGCGCGTTTGTCTTTTATTGTTAAACAAACCCCTATTAATTACAAAGAAATTTGCTGTTCATTTTATCTAAATTAAAACTACTTGAAACTAACAGAGATTGTTTCTAAAATGACAGTTAATATAAATATTGTGTAAAACCAGAATTAGCATATTTGACCTTAAGGAAAACCGTATCTGTTGAAATTGAGCTTCGTTGGGTTGTAACGCGGAGCGATAAGTTTCAATATTACACATTTTGACACGCATAACATGTTTTCAAATTTTCTAAATTTTATCCAGTTATGCAGTAACGTATTGAAGTTGACATTAATAAAACATTCATTATGGAAACCAAACATTGTTAAAATTTATTTTATTGGATATTTCTAATTGAAATTTTTCAGGATATTTATAGCAAACTAAGCATATATGTTAAGCCGCAGATTAAAATTGTAATTAAGTCATATAGTCATCGCGTATTTAATATGATATCAAAATTTCTATGACAATGAAAGCACTAGATCCTCACCTTGCTGGCAGTTATAACACAAAATTGGCACGTGATTCAAGATGAATTGATCTCCAATTGTAATCAACATTTTTCACATAATGAGGAATAAATTGAAATGATATCAAGGACAATTTTACATATTATTGGTGTTAATTCGTTGTTTTACAGATTACCATTATTTGGATTAAACATCTTTATGGTAAAGTGAACATAGCGTTAACTTGCAAACAATAAGCGAGGTAGCTAAAACGTTAAAGCAAATATTATAATAAAAGGTGGCTAACTATAAAGGGTTACTAGAATTCTCCTTCAACAATTTCTTAAAACATGATGCAATTCCAACTTGCTACTTCTCATGTTTTGGCTGAGTGTGCTACAATCGCCGTTATACTGAATTCAGGTCAAACAAAGTCAACTGAAATAATTTTTCCAGGAAACGACAGTACACAGTAAAATATAACATATTCATGAAGTTGGAAATATCCATAAATGATTAAAAATCTATCTGATTATCTTAATTGAATTATGTATTAATCGGCATATACAAGGTTTGAAGCTTGGAACCGCTTACGATAGAATTACGACTTCTAAAAAATTACCTGTAATTGTGCAACAAATCATTGAAACCTAGCACGTACGTTCTTCAGAAATATCATTTAAGATTATTATTAAATGCAATGTCAGAATGCAGTTAGCCAAAAACGACGCTTTGTGGATTAGAAAACTGCAGCCAGATTTGTAGAAGCAAATGTAGCTCGTTCTGGCATTCAGCTTGAACTGGATGTAACGCACGAAATATAATGGGTGTTCTCATATTTAGAATAGAATAGAATATCTTTATTTGGATTCAAACCACACATGTTCCATCAAATAATAAAATTAGAAAATGTACAATATAAAAAGATATCACATCACATAATAATGTGCAATTAGTTGTACTGTACAATTTATCATTATCAGAAAGTTTGGCTATAAATAGTGATAGATTCTTCATAAAAAAATGGAAAATTTGAGGTATAATTCGAGTGTAATATTTTGCAAGAAAAAAAGGGAACCATGACTAGTAAATGATTGTATGCATTGTTGATTAACAAGGTGATATAACTCATAACATTTCAGTTTTAATAATACAAAATTAGAAGATAGAATCTCGAGAAATTATGCTGCTAAAAAACAATTAATCCTGTCTTTTATTTAACCATGAGAAAGTATTATCATAATCAAAATTAAAAACATCAGTAGGATTGAACACTTTTTCTAGTACGGTAGATAAAAATGTAAAAGAAATTTTAGTTGGAGGCGTTTCTCTAAGCAACTTTGGCAATTGACTGTAAATTTTGTAAATTTTTGAAAAAGAGAATAGCTTGCTTGCAACATTCCCCACCAATGGTAGAGATATTGCAAAATGACCAGATCTTGTTCCAATTTCATGACTCTTTCTTATTGGATTCATATAGGAACTAGTCCACTGGTTCGAATGGAAAGCTTTTATGCAATAGCACATCCTCCTAAACCACAAAGGATGCAGTGATACAAATTGTAATCTAGTGGCCTATAAAGTGCAGGAGATAGGACTAATTTGTTTCAAAACTTTTCTTTGTACAGCTTCTATCTTAATAGACAAACACTTTGTTAAAGGATTCCAAGTAGCGGCAGCATATTCTAGTATCGGTCTAATCCATATTATAAACATTTTAAATTTTATTTCATTCGATAATATATTTCTAATTATTAGTGCCTATCTGTTCTTGGCACTGCCTACTGTCCTTTCAATATGTCTCTCAGCAGAAGCCAGTACAATGAATAGTTATGCCTAAATCCTTAATTTCTTGCATAAGTTTAATCTCAAAAACATCATTAATCTCAGCATCATGAAAATAAACATAATTAAATTCTGTTCTGTTACCTATTTTTAAAGCTCTCGTCTTTTTACTGTTTATTCTCTCCATTGTTACATTTGCTATCTTCCTTGGTCTAATTATTAATATATATAGATAAGTGTTTATGTGTAGGTACTTGAGAAGAAGTAGAGAAAGAAGCTGTTCTTGCGTCTGATCATATTTCTATTTACGTTTACACATGAATAGAGCCCGATAAATTATTTTAATAAATTCCTCAATCAAAAGTCACGTGTGAAGAAATATATATTTATTTTAATTATTTAGTTATTGAATACTTGGCCACGCAATTTTTATCAGAAATAAAGTAAATAAAATGTAACCAGTATCTAGTAAAATTTATACGCTGCTAAACATTATATGGAATATAAATTATATTCTACTCACAAGGCCTCACAAATTTTCAGAACACCAATAGGTTGGACCACACTAATTATTGTCGAAGCGTCATTATTAATTATTAGTTTGATAGAAAAGTATAAACCATTCACCATGATATAATTTTGCACGTTACATTTTCGAATTGAAATCATAATCTACAAAAAGAATTAATTTTCTCTCTATTTGGTAGCACGTCATCTATAAAGTCTATATAAGCATTTTTTAAATTGATCAACATATTTTGTAAATAAACATTTCGCTAAAGTAATGATTTCTTTCAGCAAAGCCTTCAAATTTGACGAGTGTACCTTTGTAACACGCGGCTCCGCGTTACAACCCAACGATGTTCAATTTTGACAATTATAGTTTTCTTTAAGATCAAATAGTCTAAATCTGCTTTTACACAATATTTCTCTTAACTGTGATTTTAGCAGCAATCTATGTTAGTTTCAAGCACTTTTAGTTGAGATTTCTTGAACTGCAAATTTAATTGTAATTAATAGGGTTTTTGTTTAATAAATATGCGCCCACGCGCGCATTACGCAGGTAAAATGTAGTGGATTTTTATACCTCTCTGTTCAAACAATGAATTTATTTACTTTAAGTGCATTAAACACATTTTACACAACCGCTAACAGTTCAGTTATGATTCTTCTCATCATGATATCAGGTGTTTCTCAACCTCTTTTCCAAAACTCTTTAGTTCAATGGATTTATATAATTTAAACATTCAAAACCTAACAAACAGTGGAATAATTATTTGTGATGTTTTTTAAGACTGTTTTTACACGATTTTTATCCATTTATTATCAGTGAGGATATTTCCTGTGTTTCTTCTCATCCATTATCAGTGACTTTAAACTAAATTGCTAATCAGTCTGGATTTATATCATCGTACTTTTTCAATCATTTACATGAATTCATTACGATTCAGCTGATTGTGTCTCTAGTGATTACTTGTGCACAAAATATTCAATTCTATTGACCATATATTAACTTGTGACCGTCTAGAGAACCGACTTTTGGATTAACTGTGAATTGATTCATGCATTGCGACATATTATTCAATTAAATACTGTTTGTTGCGAAGAAATAATATATATGCAAGTATGTATAAGGTTTTGCGAACCTAGTAACAAATTAATTCAATTGTGACCAGAAGGATAAACCAAAGGCAACATGAACGGAAAGTATAATCTCATGAACATTCGTTTCGTGCATACTGGCGACTCATCAGTATGAGCCGGTATTACGCCCTTTAACCACTATATATTTGGTAGAAGAATGTGGAATAGGAGATTGTACCGTCCTATTATTCCACATTCTTCTACCAAATATATAGTGGTTAAAGGGCGTAATACCGGCTCCTACTGATAAGTCGCCAGTAAGCACGAAACAAATGTGCATGAGATTATACTTTCCGTTCATGTTGCCTTTGGATTACCCTTCTGGTCACAACTGAACTAATTTGTTACTAGGTTCGCAAAACCTAATACATGCTTGCATAATATTCACTTAATGTCTGATAACATGTACGAGTCCTTTTACTTTACCCTTCATAAAAAAGGTCAGGGACAGATCATGGAACGAGTGGTGATAACAGCCCCTATGAAAATTCTGCTACCAATCGGGAAAAAAATCTAATATTTCTAGACATTATTGACGATAGAAGTTTAACATAGCATAGATTCTATGCTACTGGTGTAGTTTCTTGAGCACCTAGTTACAAATTAGAATGGGTTTATTACTTTAACTGGTATACTGTTATTCGATCTAATTTATACAATATTTCCCGTCATTCAAAAAAAATGATTTTGCTCTCGATTGAATAATAATCAAATCTGTTCCTGCTCTGAGCACAACCTATCTTCATACATAAACATTTTTATCTTGATCAATTAAACATTGGTTTATCGTTAATATAATCCATTATATACGGGCAATCTTTATAACTTCCCTCATACAATCGCTGGAAGGAAAGGCAGAATTCCTGAAAATAAAAGATATGCGATCGATTTCATATGACTTTTGTTGAAGAGTAACTAAATAATATAGACAGCACAGCATAGTCATTACTCTTTCTAAAACTCGAAACAAACTAAATCTTTTTATTTGTATAATACTATTGCAACAGACTTGCGCTGACAGCATGGCTTAATCGTCCTAATATTATTGCCGCTTTGCGATAATGAATTCTTTATTTATAATAAAAATATGTTCTGTTTAACGAATAAAATTTGCAGTTATTGCCATTTGTAGCGGCGTAAACTTTTTATAACGAATATCTAATATTTTAATTTCTAGTGGCATGAACTATTTTATGCAAAAATTCAGTGTAAATCGTTCATTCAATTTTTAAAATTTAATTTATTTTTTAAATTTTTTTTGCCGGAGTGCCAGCTTCATATATTCCAATGCCGCGTTTTGCGTTCGCGGACTGGATATGTATGATAAAGCTGTATAAAGTTACCACATTTGTTAGATTTGATTTAGTTAATTCGACTTAGACGCGTATGAAATAACTAAATTTGAAAAAAAATTACGTAGGGTTGAAGTAAATTGTCCTACAATATATTTTTTTTAAATACAGATTTTAATCATGCAAATGAGAGCACCATTGGGAAAACGTAAATGAGGCCGCTTTGACACCACATGTTAGTGTCGGAGAAGTTGTTTCTTTGGCGGAAAATGTTCCTATCTGTCAAATATGTTGCACCCAGACAACTTTAAGGAAAAAAACTTCCCATACTTGTTTTGAATTCGTCAGTGAGACAAAGTTGCGGTCATTTTAGATAAGTAAATTTATTTATATAAAGGTTTATAGGAAAGTAGTCTAATCTCAAGTAATCTGTTCAAAATGACAAGTCGGCAGCTTCTATCATATGCATAAATACGCTCATGATAATATTGCTTATGTTCGTCACAACGAGTATTCAAACCTAATCAATACAGTCATATGTAATTGAGCTTGACACGAAATATAACAGTTCTTACCTCCGGAGCAATGGCCGATGCATATGCATGACTTTACAGCACATGATTTCGACATAATTGGAAACCGTGGATGGATTAGGCGACAAAAAGTAGTTTTTTGGCTGGGCTATTCTGGATTCATGTAATAAATTGTCTAAAGGGAAAATAAGACCACTCACTGATATTTATCTATCTTGTTAATGAAATCACTTCAGACAATGGCTACACTGCACAATGCGCGAAAACATCGGATGCCACAGCCAAAATCCATTATTTAACAGCAAAAAATTCACAATAAATAGCACTGAACTGCATGTCTACGACATTATGTGTTTCCAAATTTAATTTGAAAGTAAACGATAACAAAAACATGACTTATTTTACAGTAAAAATTCGGAGAAACGAAGTCGGTTACATATGTCCTAGAATAACCTGTCATATTGACCGAAAGTGAGATAGGTAAAACTTAGTCAGTAAGCTTTAATCAAGTTCTATGATTTTCTCTTCACATGTTCTTAGTAAACGTTCCCGGTCTAACGTCCTTCTATTTGCTAAGCATTGCAAACCTCACTAAACCTGCCTGTGTATGTCCGGCACTTACTTTATGAGATTGCGTCCGATACCAAGAATTCTGCATAAATCACCCGTGCACACGTGAAAGTTAGATCCAATTCGTGCAATCTTTGCAATAATATTGAATAATTTTCTGTGATATGAAACAGACATTTGATAGCCAATTCAATATGTAGTCTACATTACTACTAAGAAAGAAAAAGTAGAATCTCACATTGACAGCAATTTAACACAGAAAGTTATGTATAGGAGGATTTTGCTCGTAAATTAAACGCTAGGCTATTGCGTCATGTAACCAGGAGCAGTAAATGAAACAAAATCTATATTAGCGCATAAATATGACGCCTGCTGACCTCCAATAATCATCAAAATTTTTTAATGATTGAAGTGACACTGTTGAATATTTCAACGTTAAATATGTGCTCTACTTTCCTTTATTCCAAAACTTTATTTTAATGAGAATTGCGTTCATTATGCAAATGTTACTGCCATAAGATTTGTTTTCTCTCGTGATGTATGATAATATTTATAAATTTTCAATGTTGCACACGCATCGCCAGTAATTGACAAAGAACTAGATGCGTCGTATCTTTCAAAGGAAGATTTCAAATATTTGTTTAAACCATTGTGGTCTTACACTTTGTGTATTTGCACATTTTGCAGAGAAAGTAGAATGCATTCAGGAACATAATTTATTTTCGATATTCGCTATTTTTTTGACAGACTAGGCATTTGGGTATTTAGAATAGTGTGATATAAGTTTGTTTAAAATTAAATTTTCTATAAACATAGTGTCTAATATTTTAAATAATCACAAATTATGCTACTGTATACGGGCACGTTTTAGCCTGTTTTTAGTAAAACTTACCAAAGTTTGCATAACTAGAAAAGGTTGTTAGAAATTTAACGCCATCTGACTGTAGTTAACCAGACCTCAAACAACATAGCAAAACTGCCGTCAGTTGCAGCAATTATGCGTTATAAACTTCCATGATCATCATCAGAGTACGTCAGAAAACTGACTAGCGTGGATTAAACCACAATGCATGTATATGGAAAGCAAAAGTGAATAATCGTCTCTCAATTTTGCTTTAAACAAATTCATAGCGGTTTGATCCTACCAGTCCAGTTTACCATCGTAATCTAATGATGATCATGGAAGGTCGGAACACGTCGTTGCCCATGAATGCCGGGAGTTTTGCTGATTTTTAAGACTGGTTAAATACAACTGGATTGGTGTTTACTGCAATTTCGCAATCAGTGATTATTTAATTCATTTATATATATATATATATATATATATATATATATATATATATACATATATACATATCACAGTATAACACAGACAGCTCCTTTTTTGTGTGAAAATCCTGTTAAAATTTGCAAACGAAATGTTTATTCGATCTGCCCACTCTCAGTATCTGGCGATACATGAGAGATTTTTCTCAACTTATGAGAGTTAAGGAAATATAGAGCTAATCTTCGATGCCCCCATCATTACTCCCATACAAATTTATATGTATCTGCATCAATGACTTCAGCGATAGACAAAAAATAAGACTTACAAAATATTAAATAATCGACATATTCCTGCAAAATTGTATACAGCTCGTGCACAAATATCAGCGATTTGCTAACATATAAAACTCACAGTTTTCACTGTCAGTGGTAAATATATTTTATTCTATAAAAGGCAAAATCTGAAATAATGCTTCCGTCTTCCGAAGCTTTCGCGAAAATGAAGCTCGGTCATTGATTATATGTGCAATATAAATTTCAAGCAATAATAATTGTCTGGAATAGAAACTTCGCACGTAACTGTCGTGTCTTAAAATTTCGGCCAACATATTAATTGCGTACAAATTAAAATTTCATAAATTGAAGACAAACGTAGCTAAGATGTCATAGTTTCGGATGCATGTACATTTCTGTTAGGGTAAACGAATCAAAAATATTTTAGAAGGCTAAAGAAAACGATATTTCTATGAAAAACATGAGCAGGTCTTCTTCGCAATAAGTAGGACTAAATAGAGTGTCACCCTGACACTCGCTACAAAATTAATAGTTATTTACTAACTTATCTTTCTTGGTTAGTCTTTTTTTGCTTGAGACAATATAGAAAATCTGTAGACCTTAAAATTCTACCGTCAATCCATAAGATGTGATTATAAATTAGACACTATAGTAAATGTGGAGGTAACATTGCATTAACAATTAATATAAATAGAGGAATTCCTCATATTATGGCCAGAATGTTATAATATTTTACACATAATGACAGAAGTACTCCAGAATTTTCTATTCTAAAGAAAACATAACCTTTTTAGCCTTGCAGACGCTCGTATAGATATAAATGACAATTCCATCTAAGTCATTAGTGTTAGTATAGAAATATATTAAAGCCAATATTTAAAAAAAACTATTATTAATTTGTAATCTATGCACATTAAAAATTGTCTAGATATCCCACATGCATTTGTCAGTATAAGCTAAAAATTATTTAGTAAATAAAAGAAAATTCATCCTCTACAACGGTTTCAACATTATAGTGAACCCATCACAGTCTGGCTAGAATTTGTCGCAGACAGTGCTCGAACCTCGGCATGTTTGCTTCGGAATCTGGTGCTCTAACTACTGAGCCACCCTGCCGAACACAATACAAAATTTTAAATCATATACTAACTAATGTTTCTCCGTTAATTTTTTCCCTTTAGTTGTGGCTCATTTGGCATTTAGAGCAAATGATCCTAATTATAATTCCCAATCTGGCATTACTGAACAAACAAAGCACTGCATGGAAAATTGGTACTGAAATGAAAATTTTTATAATTAAAAGGATATTTTTTGTATATACAATCATCAATGTATATATTTTTGAGGACGACCCTTTTCTCAGTTTAGAAATCTCACAGACTAAGTGACATAGATAATGGAAAAAAATGGGCCAATAGAAAGAATGATTTCTTAACGGCTTTATCAGGTCCAAGAAGCAGAGTCGATATAATCCGAATGGGTCCTATATACGCTCTTTGGCATAAGGATGTCAAAAATATCTGTTGGAAGATGGTATCGAGTGTAAGAGAAGGTGGGTTAAAGAGTTAGTTGATGCAACGTTTATTGTTGTATAGCTCGTTATTTTCTTCCGCAACTAGTGTCCTCATTATTATACTCGATTTAGAAACCAGTGATAATACAATTCTCGGTATTTTCAACTAATTTTCATTTCTAACCTGTTCCGTGTTACAATTAAATTTAATTATGCTAAACCTCATTTTCTGTTCATTAAGGCTTATTAGACACTGCTTTAACGAAAAATAACATTCATACTTAGCAGCTCATTATCTCAGTAATTAAAACCCCCTATATAATGATTTTGTAACTTTGCACGTGGTGGGAAATAGCATATTTTGCGGTGAATACTCAAGTATTACCTTTTCTATACGCCTACCTTTGTTTCTTATTCCACAATTTGCATTTAGTCTTGTAATCAAAAGCTATAAATCTCCTTTATTTCATATTTCATCGTATATTTCACGACGCAAAACTTTTAAACTTCAATTTTATATTTTTCTCTATATTTCTCATATCTCTGATTCAAAATATAGCAAATTTCATCAATAAATTGCAGAAACCGGTTTAGCTTTAGCAGTTTTATATATTCAACGTGAGCGCGGTTTGAATATATTGCGAACCAAAATTTAATAAACGTTTGCGGACCTTCTAAATTCATTGAATGGTTGAAGGATGAATATAACGCTTAGAATTTGACGTGAACTTAGCGGCTCTAAATAAGAAAATAGATGAAACAAAGGATGACTTCAGCCATGGGTAACAGTAGCAGATATAACAACAAACAAAAGTATTTCATATAAAAAATAATAAATTGGGTGAAGGATTTCTGACTATATTAGCGAACGAAATCATGGCACGTAATAGTAAATAATTTCAGTTAACATTATTTAATCTTGATGAAAATTCTGATACGGGCCATGCGGAAATTGTGAAAGATATAATAAAGGTTATGGCGGAAGCCGATAAAACAAAATGCTACAAGGTGTGCAAATAAAATTTATCTAAAAAATATCTAGAGACCGACGAAAAACAAATCGAAGCAATTATCCAAAGTAGAATGAATACTCTAATATTCACAATATGAATAAGACATATATAGAACGGATATTAGAATCAGCGAAAAATTTGAATAATAATCCGCATTAGAGTTCATAAAATTCAGAGCAAACTAGTAAAGAACTCCGCCATTTGACACTAAAATTTCAAAAATAGACGAACATTGTGGACATTGGAGAGAAGAATGGCGTAGTTTTAATGCCCAACTAATGAATTACAAATAATCCAAAGAGTTTAAATATTTAGGTATAGAAAACGTTCGATATGGAAAAAAATAGAATATAATATATTTTTTGGATTCAAACCACACATGTTCCATCAAATAAATAATGATATTGGAAAATGTGCAATATAAGAAAATATATCACATCATATAAAAATGTCCAATTATCCTTATATAGAGAAGTAACTCGCGTTACTAATGATATACGATATATCAACCTCAGTTAATTCAGCAGTAATATTACCGCAAACGTTGTATCAATTTTAATACATTAATTATGAAGGAGTTAAAAAATCGGACATTTAATTTAATAAAAATATAAAATCTGGAAGTAAATATTTCTAGAAGGTATACTGGTGATCACAATTTTCCTTCTCTTTTATTCAACCACGAGAGAGTATTACCGTAATCAAAATCACAAATATCAGTTGCGTTGTAGATTTTTTATAGTTCAATACATTAAATGTAAAAAACATTTAGATAGAGGCATTTCTTTAAGCCCAACAGAGGAGAAATCACAAGATGTCCAGATCTAGTTCTAACTTCATAATTCTTTGTTATTGGATTCATATAGGAAAATTTCCACTGGTTCAAATGAAAAAAAAATCATGCGATAGTACATCCTCCGAAACCATGAAGTTTGATGTGACACAAACAATAATCTAGGGAGGTATATAATGCAGGCGGTAGGGCAATTTCTTTCACAACTTTTCTTTGCACAGCTTCTATTTAAATAATTTTTAAAAGATAAATCTCGCTGCGTAGTGCTGTCCTTCTTTTTGGGGATTTGACCGCATTTTTCTTGTGCGGGACAATTGATGGCACTCTTTGGTCGGTAAAATCTTGAATTTTCATCATTTTAAGGTGATGTAATTTTTGGACTCAATTGATGGATTCTCACTTGTCCCTTCTTTTATAAAACTTCCATTAGCTGATTGTCTGAAAATGACGTGGGAACCAGATTTTCCATTGTTCTTTTACCAAATTTCCAGTCTCATCTTCAGAGTTGACACAATACGCGCAGGAATAAAACACAACTTGTGGCAAATGTGGTATCCTCATTCAAGACAGACATATTTATATTTATTATAATTTTAAATGTATTTTTTAATTGTCTTCCTAATATCCGGTCTTCATACCTAGTCTCTAATACTCAAATGTACACAAAAATTTATCCTTGTCCACCTCCGCGCACACAATCAATTATAAACATGTGTATTTTACTAAAGTGACATTTTTATTAAATAAATATAAGCACACAAAGTGGATTGACCTACACGCCTATCAATGATGTATATATTTTATTTTCTGTTCCAGACGCACAGAAAGATCAACAAAATTTTGATTTCAAAATTGCAGTAATCCTCACATGCCCCCAGTTTACCTAATCCTATCCAGCTTGCAATCGGTTATAGACCGAGAAGGAGTTTAATAAAACTGTTGAAAGAATATATAGTATTATTATCGTTTAGACAACACCGAATACGGAGTCTACACTAACGAAATCGGCTCTCAACCAAATAAAAATTAGGTTCTCCATTAAAAAATCTGTGCAAAATTATGTATATACTTATATAATAAATTAGTATTATTTTATATTTATTTAAATTTTATTTATTTACTTATTTATAATTATATACATACTTCTTATAAAAACATCCATTTATATATAATTCAACACGCTACATATTATATATATATATATATATATATATATATATATATATATATATATATAAATAAGCATGTAAGCTTCCATGTGGGTTCTTCCTACGTCTTTAATATATATATATATATATATATATATATATATATATATATATATATATATATATATATATATATATACGTGTATACACCATATATATAATATGAATATCATACAAGCAACACTGTGAGTCCCTCAACGGATAAATTATATCAGTCAAAACGCTTTTGATAATATTTATATATCTATTTTTATGTCTATCTATATACATATATATCTAGCCCTATATATATGTATATATATGTATCTATAAGCAATGAAATGGGTTCTTTGACCTTCAATGACTTACAATTCACCCTGGGTGTATAGTATATATACTATTTTTACTCACAATTTATATGCATATATAAATATCAAAACATTTATATAAAAACACGTCTACACCAATTATATATATATATATATATATATATATATATATATATATATATATATATATTACATATAATGCATATCTCCATTTACATAAGCAACCATGTGAGCTCTTCTCACCTTAAATGGGTTCGTTGAACCTACAGTTCACTCTGAGTGTATAGAATATTTACCTTGAATATATATATATAATTTATATATATATATATAATTTATTTATACATATTTATAACCATATATATATATATATATATATATATATAATATATTATACATATTTATAACATATATATATATATATATATATATATATCTACATCTATATATATATATATATATATATATATATATATATATATATATATATATATATATATATATATATATATATCATAATCCACATAAACAACCATGTGAGCTCTTCTCACCTTGTATATTAAATCTAAATATTCTTCTATATACATATTGTGAATATCTCAATAAGCATTTAAGCAACCATGTGAGTTCATCCCACATCTTATATGAATATTTCGAGTCATTCATGTATATTTCTCTGCGTTATATGTATATAAATAAAGATAAACATATCTGTTAAATATATTTAGATAAACATATAAGCAACAACGTGAGTTTCTCTCACATCTTATATAAATCGAAATTGTCATTATATATATATATATATATATATATATATATATATATATATATATATATATATATATTTATGATATCCATGCCGTTTTAATTAACACAGTATTCTTATAATTAGGAAAACAACACATAAATAACAAAGTGGATAAAGGCCATTTATTTCGTGAATACTAAACATCTCTTATACAATCATACATATTTATACATTTTGGGTTTTCAATTGATTATGTTATTGGTAACAAATCTGACTCGTTATTACTGTTGTTTCTTGTTTTGACTAGTTGGTGAGTGTGTATGCGTTTGTGCTTGTGTTGTGTATGCGTGTTTGTATGTAAAGGTCATTCTCGCAGTATTGCGAAGTGATGTCTGAAATCTTGTCATTATTGTTTTGGTATCTTGAGAGTTAGCCATTTGTGCACATTGTTCACTGTTACATGTACAAGTGCTATTTTTCCCAGTATAGTTGATCGTTTCAACCCGCTGCGCAAGATTGCTATTTTCGCTTGGTAACAACGCTAATGTTGATTGCAATGTTAAACGCTCACATTGTTTGGAGACTTCTGTCATCGTATGCGCCTCTGTTATTTCCACTTCACATTGTTGCCAATCCGATTGTACGTTTGTTGATTCTAGTAGAGGGCCTAATGGTTCTTGGCTGGATACTAGTAGATTGTTGTTGAATTTTGTTATTCTTGGCCAGTCGATAAGGATATCATGTTGATGAAACTTTTGAATGTTAAGGTCAGGTGCTTGTTGTTTTATGTAAAGTGCTTCGTAAATAAATAATAAATTTTCGGATTTTGCTTCATGTAAAATTGTGAAATTGGTCGAATTGACAGGGTGCCCCGTTGCCAATATATGATCGGAAATAGCTGATTTTCCTGACGGTGGCAAGCCTTTGTTAATCAATTTCTGTGGCAAATGTTGCTGGATTCTGCTTATCAATTGCTTCTTCGTACGTCCGATATATGTGCTACCGCACATACATGAGAATTTGTAGACTATGAATGATTTGGAGAGAATTGGCAATTGATCTTTGGCATCCAACCTCATGATTCTCTGTGTACTGAATGTCATATTAACTTTAACACTGGGAAAGTTGTCCTTAGTTATTCTATTCAGCCGCCGTGCAATTATTGAGGCTGGTATGTCGCCTCTAAATGGTAAGTTCAGGAAAACCTGCTTGCCGGTATCCTCTCTAGTACGAATCTGCCGTGGTCTGATGTTGACATCAATGAACCGCTCTGGGTAGTTGTTCATTAGCAAAATTTTCCTCAGGTAGCCCAGTTCTTCCTCAATCTTGTGTTCAGAGCAGATCTTCCTGATTCTGTTTGCTAGGTTGTTTACTAAGTTTCTTTTGTGGGATTTTGGCACACTACTGTTGTAATGAATGTATTGTCCGGTGAAAGTAGATTTTCTATGTATGGCCAGTGTTAAATCTTCGTTTTCTTCTCGAGTGAGTTTGATGTCAGGGAATGGGAAACTGTCGTCTTTCTCTCTTTGTATAAGAGATGTTTAGTATTCACGAAATAAATGGCCTTTATCCACTTTGTTATTTATGTGTTGTTTTCCTAATTATAAATATATATATATATATATATATATATATATATATATATATATATATATATATATATATATATATATTACTCTAACTATAGCCAAATTACCTCTTTCTAATTCCATCTGATTTGTTCTGTTTTTTTTATCTCAGATGCATAGACTCGGTCTCTTATTTCGATTTATTCATTAAATACTAGGCATAATAATTTTTCTACACATGACTTATTAATGGCGTTCATTCCTGATTTTATTTCAATTGATTCCATAATCAACCTGGTTAATCTATTTCGGTTACATAGTGCAATCCGTTTACAGCTATCCCAGTTTATTTCATAACCTGCCTCCATTGAGTGCCTGGCTAGATCTGATCTATTAACATGTCTGTATTTGCATGCTGTTTTATGTTCACTTCTACGTACCTTTATTGGACGCATGGTTTCACCTATATACCTAAGATTGCAATCTTTACAAGGTATCTCATAGACCCCTGATGTGTTGAACATTTGTATTTTTCTTTCTGATTCGTGTAAATTATTGTCTACTGTAACTGATTGTCTTAACACTGTTCTTATGGTGTATTTCGTTGCTAATATCCTAATTTTTATACTCAATATCGAATCTGGTAGAACCAAAGTTCTTTGCTTATCTTCAATATGATTATCTAAATCTCTTACCCGTTTCTCCTGGTGTATTTTTCTATTAAATTGCAATAATGTCTCCTTTATGATTTTCTCATATAATTTTTCCGGATAACCATTTATCCTAACTATTTCGTTCAAATTCATCAGTTCTTTGTCCCTATAATTTAAATCCACTATTTTAAGACTTCTTCTTATCATAGATTTTATAATGCCTATTTTCATCCCAAACGGGTGATTAGAGCAATAATTCAGGAGGATACCAGAATAAGTATCCTTCCTGTAAATATCTTTCTCTAATGTCTGACCCATTCGTTTTAATTTTACATCTAGAAACGATAATTCTTCTTTGTTTTCTTTTTCCAAAGTGAATTTTACCTCTCCCAGTTGATTAGCTAAATACAGAAAATTCTCCAACTCCTTGTCCCCGTGATTCCAAATTAGGAAGATTTCATCTAGGAATCTTAAATATAAGCTCGGTTTGAGTGGAGATCTAAGTAGGAGATTTTGTTTCTAAATAATGCATATAGATATTAGCGCTTGGGACTGATAATGGTTGTCCCATAGGAACAGCTTTAACTTGAAGGTATAATTTATTTCTAAATATAAAGTATGTTGAGGACATACAAATTTTAAACATTTCCATAATACTCCTTAACAACATTTTACTCCCTTCTAGTATTTCAGGGTATTCCGTTAGACTGTAACACGCGGCTCCGCGCTACATCCCAACGATGTTCAATTTCAAATAATCTGACTCTGTTTTTACACAATATTTCTCTTAACTGTGATTTTAGAAACAATCCTTGTTAGTTTCAAGTAGCTTTAATTGAGATTTCTTGAACTGCAATTTAATTTGTAATCAATAGTGTTTTTAATTCAATATACAGACCCGCGCGCAATACGCAGGGAACATGCGATGGACTAGAGTGTCATAGTGGATTTATTTCTATTTGTTGGATTATTCGCAGTTTATACAAGTGATTTACTGTTCGCATCTAATTATACCTATCCGAATTTCAGAGTACAATGGATTATTATAATTAAATAAGTTAAAACCATAGCAAACAGTGAATTAATTATTTGTGAAGTTTTTTCATTGAAGTTTTTACACGATTTTAGATCTATTTATCACCAGTGACAACTTTTACCAGTGACTTTATTCATATCATCATATATTTTCAATCGGTTACATGTATTCACCACAATTCAGACATTTGTGAAAGAATAATTGCTTGTGTATAAGACATTCAACTTTGTTAACAGTGTTTCGTTTTGCTGCCGTCTAGAGCACGGACAATTTTGTTTAACTGTGACTTGTGTATAAGACATTCAATTGTGCTAACAGTATTTCGTTTTGTTGCCGTCTAGAGCACGGTCAATTTGGACTAACTATGAATTTTCCATGCAACATTGTGTACAATACATATGTGATCATTCGAATTAGACTTCTCACATCACCCATCGGGAAAAGGCCGGGGATTGATCATAAGCACGGATCTCCACAGCCGCTACCAATTATATGTAGGGAGATAAGAACCCCGCAAAATACCCCTACAAGACAACGTTGGACACACTTTAATGCAACCTGTACCGGAATGTTCGTATAAATAGATACCACATCCAGGCTTGCCAGCTTATCATTCTCTAATATTTTATATTTATTAATAATATCAGTGAACTGATACGTGTTCTTTAATGTATAACCTTGAAAATAGGTTTATTTTCGTATTCTATGGCACAGAAATTTGGACATTTTGTAAGTTGGAGAATTCTGGAAATTGAAAATTAATCTAAGTGGATTATCTTGTTTATGAATTTTTACTAGACCATACACTCTGGGAGAGAGTGTCTCTTTGTATTAATGATTTACCAAGCACTGAATCTAATTCTCCAGATCCAATCATTTGTTTAATTAAAGTTTTTACCTCGCCTTGTAATTTGTCCGTTGGGTCCTCATTTATTTTATGGTAAACTTCTTTATTATTTAATTGTACATACATCCTATCATCATAAAGCCTCTGTTTCATTAGCACTGTTGCTCCACCTTTATCTGCTTTAAGGCATATTACCCTATTAGATAACAAATTGATCTCAATCTTTTCAAATCATAATTCAGTTTACATTTATCCTATCCATGTTTTTAACACCAAATTGGCAACATCCAATTCAAATTTAGATTTTTCTTTTCCTGGGAGGAATTGCGCGATTTTAACTGTCTCGGTAATAATTTCAATCTAAGGTGTGTATTCTATAGAAACAGCCGTGTTCAGTCCCAGGTTAGGTATTCTCTTTTCATTATCCTTGGAATCCCTAGACGATAAATTAATTATCCGTTTAGACACAAAAGAATTGTTTGGAATATTTCTTGAAGGCCTATAGATTCCCAGGTTTACCAGTTACTTACCATGTCTCTTTCTAACATTTTCAAAGTTCTTTATTCCTAACCTTATCAGTGAATTCCCATATAGATTTAAAGTCCATTGAATGTAATATCAAGAGCAACATTGATCTTATTTTATTTACTTCTCTTATTAGTTCATATTTTCTAATATGCTAATTTGCTAATTTATTATATATATATATATATATATATATATATATATATATATAAGTGTATCTATATTTATATAAATATTACGGAGACATATGTATCAATGATTATAAATATTCATATAGATGTGAGGTGAACTCACATGATTGGTTAAATGCTTATTTAGATATTCACAAGATATATGTAGGAGATTATTTATATTCTATATATAAAGTGAGAAGAGCTCACACGGTTGCTTATGTAGATTGAGATATGCATTATATGTACATATAAATAAATAAATATATATATATATTTATATATATATATATATAATTAGATTGTGAACATGTTTCTATATAAATGTTTTGATATTTATATATGCATATAAATTGTGAGTAAATAGTATATATACTATACACCCAGGGTGAACTGTAAGTCATTGAAGGTCAAAGAATTCATTTCATTGCATATAGATACATATATATATATATATATATATATACAAACATATACGGCTAGATATATATGTATATAGATAGACACAAAAATAGTTAAATAAATAATATCAAAGCGTTTTGACTGATATAATTTATCTGTTGAGGGACTCACAGTGTTGCTTGTATGATATTCATATTATATATATGGTGTGTACAGGAATATATATATATATATATATATATATATATATATATATATATATATATATATATATATATACATATATATATATATATATCTACAGATTATGGATATATAGGTATATATTAAAGATGTGGGAAGAATCCACATAGATGCTTACATGCTTATATATATATATATATATATATATATATATATATATATATATATATAGCGTGTGAAATTATGTAATAAATGGATGTTTTTATAAGAAGTGAGTTAGTATATATATATATATATATAATTATAATTAAGTAAATAAAATTTAAATATATATATATATATATAAAATAATACTAATTTATTATATACATATATACATGATTTCGACACAGATATTTTGATGAAGAAACTAATTTATACAGGATATGAGTATTATTGTGTATTTGGTTGAGAGGCGATTTAGTTAGTTTAGACTCCGTATTCGGTCAAAACGATAATAATACTATACATTCTTTCAACAATTTTATTAACCTCTCTCTCGGTCTATAACCGATTGCAAGCTGGATGGGATTAGGTAAACTGGGGGCATGTGAGGATTACTGCAGGATTGAAATCAAAATTTTGTTGATCTTTCTATGCGTCCGGAACAGAAATTAAATATAAACATCATGTATTGGCGTGTATGTCAATCCATTAGGTGTGCTTATAGTTATTCAATAATATGTCACTTTAGTAAAATACACATGTTTATAGGTGGTTGTGTGCGCGGAGGGGGACAGGCTAAGTTTTTTGTATACATTTGAGTATTAGAGACTAGGTATGAAGACCGGATATTAGGAAGCCAATTAAAAATACATTTGGAATTAAAATAAATAAAAATATATCTGCCTTGAATGAGGATACCACATTTGCCACAAGTTGTGTTTTACTCATGTGCGTATTGTGTCAACCCTGAAGATGAGCCTGGAAATTCGGGCTCGAAAATTTGGTACAAGAACAGTGGAAAATCTTGTTCCAACGTCATTTTCAGACAATCAGCTAATGGAAGGCTTAAAAAAGAAGGGACATGTGAAAATCCATCAATTGAGTCCAAAAATTACATCACCTGAAAATGATGAAAATTCAAGATTTTACCGACCTAAGAGTGCTATCAATTGTCCCGCACAAGAAAAATGCGGTCAAATCCACAGCTTCTATTTAGATTGACAAGCTTCTTTCCTCGTCTAGTGTAATTATATGTTTTCATATAGAAAGCATATTGGTAATTGGCGATCTTCATTTCGAAATGCCATCTTGATTTGTATCAATATCAACCGACAAAATACATTCTAAATGATATAGTATCAGTCGTTCTAGTATCTTAAAAAGATGGAAGAATAATAGAGATTAGTCTAAAATCACCGGCGCAAGTTGGCTTACTTAATTTTGCAACGATTTAGCTACTATCGTTCGAATATCTATTGTTAATTTTCAGCTCATCAAAATTATATTTTCAAAATTGCAAACCGCATTCATATAAGTTAAACGTAAGTGAAGTGGGTTATCAATCGGCATACCAAGTGGATATTTTTTTTTTCAGTTTATTTTAAATATTAATTTTATAAATGCATCACTGTCGATAAAATTTTCTGGTTCGTGGTCACCCGAAGAATCATTTAGATACACGAAATTACATGCATTATATATCAAATTGCCAAATACTTCATCCAATTCACAAAGAAATGCATACTCAGTTTTAACCACAGGTAATATGAGCTTTAATTTCTTCTAATATTCACTGTAATCTGTGAGGAATTTGTATCTTAATCTAGGATAATCTTCAGTTTAACAATATGATTCTTTCTGTTTTTGACGGATTATCAGCGGAGATAAATTAATCTCATTGTCAATCAAATCTGGCCTCCTTTATTTAAATATTATTGACAAGACTGCACTTCACTATATTATCGATTCGTTTTGGTATAATGTCCGTAAACTTTGATGTGTGAAATAAATCATTTAATAATTTTGAAACAGAAGAATCAAATTTATCATTGCTCATAATTGAATGTTTTCATAATCAATCATTACGCTTATCACTTTGAAATGAATCAACTTCATTTTGGAACATTGCACGTGTACATTTTCAAAATTAAGTTTCTGTCTTTTTTTACTTCATTTGTTCTATTTTACAATATTATCTTGTGATCAAATTCTTTAAAATAGTTTACAAATTCGTATCATGACCAGTTAAGTATTCAAATTATAAATCTGCATGATCTAAACATTCCGAACCTCTAGTTGGTTTCATTATAATTTCCTTTATATCATGATAAGAAAAAAGATTGGTTACTCGTCCGTCATGCATTTTATTAAAATCGCCTAACACCACGTTATAACCATGGCAGTCCAAAAAAGATTAAAATGAATTGGTAAACTTTATATCGCCATTTAAATTACCATACGGCGGGTTGTCAAGCGCTGTTTTAATCAAATTATCGATTTGTATAAATACAAAATCAATAACAAAACTATTGTAGGAGGATTTGTAGTTAGATTAATAACTTTTTGCGGTGGTAGCTATATATTTAGCAACTATTTCCTACAATTTCATGATGGTTGTTATCCCACCCGTTACATGATCAGTCCCTGATATTTTCCGAAGAGTGAAGTAAGAAGATTCACCTGTTTTCAGGCAATTATTAGAGGCAAATGAGCAAAACATGAATCAATTCACAGCTAAACAAAATGGACCATGCTCTATACAGCAGCAAAATGATATATTGTCAACACAATTAAATGTCTTATACACAAGGGTTTATCTTGAACACAACAATCGTCTGAATCGTGATGAATTCCTGTAAATGATTGAAAAAATAAGATGATATAAATCCAGCCTGATTAGCAATTTAGTTTAAAGTCAGTGGTAAATATTGTCACTGATAATCGATGGATAAAAATCGTGTAAAAACAGTCTTAAAAAGCATCACAAATAATTTTTCCACTGCTTGCTCGGTTTTGAATTTTTAAATTATAATAATCCATTGAACTATAGCGTTTAGGACAATGTATTTCGAGAACTACCTAAGGTTTGGATATGTATGATCATGACTGAACTGTTAGTATTTGTGTGGTTAGTGTAAAAAAAGTCAATAATTCCATGGTTTGAACACAAAGGCACTATAACCCACCGCATGTTACATGCGTATTGCGCGCCGGTATGTATTTTTATTAAACAAAACCCCATTAATTACTTTTAAATTTTCAGTTCAAGAAATCTCAATTAAAACTGCTTGAAACTAATAGAGATTGTTTCTAAAATCACAGTTAAGTGAAATATTGTGTAAAAACAGAGTTAGACAATTGACCTTAAACAGAACTATATTAGTCAAAATTGAACATCATTGGGATGTAACGCGGAACCGTGTGTTACATAAACCCCCCGACAATAAAAATTAGTACACAATGAAGGGGGTTAACCTTAAAGCAGATGTTATGGCTCAGCCGTAACGAGTAAATACTGATGCTGGCACTGTCGACAGTGATTCTGGTTCCTCTATATCTCGCGGCGGCATGACGGCATCAGTTGGCTCGATTGCTGGTGAGATGTCGGGCGTCAGCCCGTGGTAAGCATAATTGTCAAGAGGTGTAGTTATCGTTTATTCGCCGCCTGATAGGTCAACACCAAGGAACAGCGGGTCATTTGGATCACCTTGCTGTGCTGCTTGGAATTCCTAAGTACTTATAGGTGAAGAGCAAATAATAGAAGCACAGAGTTCTGCAGGACAGCTTAGAGAGTCTGCAACCCCGTTTTCTGATCCTTTGACATGAGTGACTTTATATGCATACTCGTGGATTCGTGCAAGTTGTGAGTTGAATCGTCGTGAGTATAAATACTCTTTCTTTCCTCTGAGCATCGGGAGTAGAGGAAGGTTGTCGGTGTAGATCCTGAACTTTCGGCCATTCAGATAGGTGTGGAAGTGTAGGATCAACCGGTATGTTGCAAGTAACACTTTCCCTAATGTATCATATGGCCTCTCGCGAGGTTGTAGTTTTTGCGAGTAGAAGGCGATAGGTCGGTTTATGCTATTGATGGACTGTTGAATTACTGCGGCTATGGCAACTTCGGATGCGTCAGTGATCAGCCACCGGCACCCATGCAACTTACTGCTGCCTTGCAGACTGCGCTTGGATGTGCAAAGGCTAGAGGTGCGTCCTCGATCAAAAAGACGAGTGGTGAGGTGACATCACTTGTACCAAATTTCCAAGAAACTCCAATAAATGTGGAGCCGGCTTATCCTGCAAAAGGAGCCAGCCGCAGTAAAGAAAGAAGTAAAGAAGAGTGATCAATTCAAAAAGATTGAGACCAGACCAGCAAATGTAGCATAGTCGCTTTGCATAAGGCCCTTTTGGCATCCTCGTAAGTCTGCATGTCGTCCATGTTGAGCTGAATCAGTTGTGATCTTTTGACAAAACGGCTATCTGGCTCGAGATATTTGTGAATAGGTGCCAGAGTCTTGGCAAGGCAAGGTACGAATCGAGAATAGTAGTTCATCTTGCCCATAAATCGTCGTAATGCTCGAACGGTAGTTGGAGGCTGTAAATTTTGAATAGCACGAACCTTAGCCGGTATAGTTGTCATGCTTTTCTCGGAAATTTGATGACCGAGAAATTCAATTGATTTTTGTGCAAAGACAAATTTATTGCCATGAAGTCGGAAGCCATAGTTTGCTAGACGTGTGAATAGAATGTCAATATGCCGCATATGTTCAGAAATGAGTTGGAGAATAACAAGATGTCGTCTATGTAGTGAATTACAAATGATAGACCATCTAGTAGTTCGTCCATAACGCGTTGAAAAGTTTGAGAAGCATTCTTGAGACCGAAATGCATGTAATGATAACCGTGTGTGCCACCTCCGGTGAAACTGAGTGCAGTATATGATACGGAGTCTTTGTTCATCGGTGCTTGATATTAAGCTTTCATTGGGTCAAGTTTTGAGTACACAGCATGACCGATAGCGGATCTAAATAGGTCAGCTGGATTAGGCAGGATGTGCGAATCAGACTGTGTACAAGAATTGAGAATACGATAATCCCCGCACACCCTGAATGGTGCTGGTTCACTCTTTGGTACTACTACCACAGGCGACGCATAAGATGAGCTGGATCGTGTACAAATGCCTTATTGACGTAGCATGACGAATTCTTGCTCGCCCCTGTAGGATGATGAATTGGTTTTGATAAGATTATACGATGGGCTTACTTTTGAGATCGGTCATAAAGGAGATAGGTTTGAAAATCTCTTCATGCCGTTTCAGAAACTCGTCCAGTTTTGGTAGATGAGGAACTGGAGGAATCAGCTGTATGGATGAGACGGCTTCGGCGCGAGTCGTATGTTTTAGCAATGACGAAAGCAACTCATTTTCTGCAGTGTGTATCTCTCGTCTTCTTGGACGAATAGTAAGGTCCAAGTGTTCGAGAAAGTCAAGTCCAATGATGTTTCTTGTCGTATTGGCAATGATGAAAGGATAATTGAAACATCTTTTTGATTTGAAGAACGAAATTGTATGTACTCGTATCCGAAACGTCGCTGTGTTGGAGCCATTGGCGCGGGTAAGATTGCTGGTGTTGACTGGGTGTGTAGGTTCGAAATAATTGTGGCGTAGTAAGCTTACATCTGATCCAGTGTCCATGAGAAATAATTCGTCAGAGTTTGCGTCACGGATGAGAAGGATGTTGTTAGAGGCAACTGACGATGGGATTGGTTGCTGGCATTTGGGCGTTTGAAGCATGACTTGATCGGAGCCGTCGCTGTAAATACAATAGTTTGATTGCGCTCTACCACGAAAGCTTCTAGCTATCAGACGTGGAGTGGTCAACGATCTTGAGGTACTCAACCTCTACTGACGCAGAGGAGGCTGACCCCAGCAGTTTCCCGTAACTTCCATGGGCAGATCCTCCTGAGTTGTTGAAGTTGACCGCGCCCACTTGAACGTCGCGTCTGTGCGCAGGAATGTGCAATATCATTTGGATTTTTTGTTCATTTAAACAGAATACAGGTATTAATTGTCATTTAAATGGTAATGACACTATTGATTTTTCTTTGATAATAATATGTATTATTTTACTCAAATGGTTTACACGATCATCAGCTATTGCAATTGGAATTCATTCGAACAACTTTGATTCACACTTCAAGAGACATTGCGTATGGAATCACTCTTTGGGCAAACTATGACATTGCTGTTGCAATAGCTGTACTGTCCAGCCCAAACATAGTGTCAGTATATTTTCCTTCTTAGTCAGTTACGTTCCTGTCCTAATAGCAATATGCCTTAGATTGGCAGTGTTCTAGAATTCCAGTTACTTAAGACACAGAAAAACTTAATGTGATGATCGTCTGTAAATTCTTTGAGTATTTCAGTTTCTCGTTATTTTATTTATGATTATTAGGTTATCATCAACGTACCTCAGATATGTATGGCAGTATGTTTTCATTTAGAAGTTGTACAATTTTTAAATATTCCTCAATAAGCGACTGTATGTTTCATAGGCAGCGACTCCAACGTTCCTACCTTTGTAAGGATAATCACTTAATTTGCGATTATAAAATTTTATAATGGTATGTAATAGGTCTTTTTATAATATCTGTGTTTGTACATGTGATATTGTGCCAGAAGCTAAGGGATACAAATTTTGCTATATCACTTCGTTAATGCGCACATGCTCGGTATATTTCAGAATTAAAATTAAATTACAAGTTAGTTATCAAGTATTTGAGCTTGAGAGGAAATATGAATTCCATTATATCTAAGCAACATAGGGAACCACAGTTATTCACACTTGTAGATGTTCTATTGTCAAGAAGATGGAGAATTATAAAACTACTGAAGAGAATTATACTGCAATGCATGTATAAAGAAACTAACATAAGTTATGCCGCACAAACGTCTGTTGGTCTTACATACATTGCACTTGTTTCTAATTTCTGGAACACATTTATGTGCTGTAATGTTAAATAACTATTAGTAGCTTGTGTTACACATACATAGGTTACATAATTTAGCATTCACCGATTGAGCATATGGACAAAATGCTTTGTAAAAATAGTTTTGATATTTTGATATAAGCAACCAATCTCTGTGTAAATGACCGGTCAAACTACGTAAGAAAACCAATGAAATTTAAGCGACTTACGTGTTTTTATAATCTGTGGTCAACATCACATGGTGAATAAAGAATATATTTTACCGCGTTATGCCAGCTCGTTAAAAACGTAGAAGGTCACGACGAAATGCACTCATTTATAGTCTTATTCATTTTTACTGATAAACTAGGCAAATCGTCATGATTCCATTTCCATGAGCTTAAACCTTTTTATTTCAGGTCCGATGCACATTCGCAAATTACATCACGGTAATGTTTGACAACAAAATTAATGAAAAGACAATTCCAAGCCAGGTCGTGCGCTTAAAATTAATACCACAATTATATTTTCTGTTGCTAGCCATAGAAAATAGCAATAAAATATTCATGAACATATTTTGGCACGTATTAACCTCCATTGTTCATTCTCACATAACGTGGAAGTTACATGCACCGGAAATTACATAAGCAGTTAATTTACGCAAGATAAAATCTACACCAATTTACAAACTACAATTTATTTTCTATTAAAGCAAGACTTGCTAATCCGCAATTTATGGATTAATAATCTTCTACTTCAACAAAGTACTTCAGCAGAATGAGATTCAAGCCTCCTACTTCATTTGTTTTAGCTTAGTGTGCCACAATCGCTGTTTTTACGAATTTTGCTCAATCCAAATCAACTGAAGTCAAATATTCAGGAAATGACTGTACGCAATACAACATCACTTATTCATATAGTTGGGAACAACCATAAATACTGATAATTTTAATTGACAAAAATAATCCATTTTTCTAACTTACTGCGCATACGAGCTTTGCAATCTGATTTTTATTTCACAATAAAGAAAATGTTAATTTGAATAAATATAGCTTTTTCTTAACTAAAAAAGCTCATGTTCATCCGAATAAGACAACAATTCTATGAAATAATTATTTCTTCGCATTCGTTAATAACATATTTTCACTTCTAGATCTACATGCCAACTTTCACATATCCATTATAATGTAGATTGAAACTATTACTATATTTTTTCATTAATGACACTAATAGAAACTAAATAAAATATCGATAAAACGATTTGTAAATTTTTTTTATTCAAAATCATTTCGTAAAAAAATATTGCCCAACTGAAATCATATATGACTTGCGGCGCAATTTTTCGTACTGCAATAAGCCGCCGTTGTGTAAAACTTACTTAATTTGTATGGACACCTACCCAAACGGTATACATACATGAACGTGTTTTCTTCTTATTTTTTGTCATTTATGTACAGTTTGGAAATTAGTTTTATTGTTTAAAACAGGTTAAGTTTTATATAAATGAATTTTTACAACATTTTTACTAACCTTTAAGTAATCGCAAAATATGTAGTACACTTGTGGTATATTTTGAAACCGAATTCTATTATAAATATGGCTATTATTTTATGAATATTTCATACTTTTTGAAAAATATTTTTAAATTAAATCCGTTATTATCTTGTTTGCACACGAACACGAATAAATCATATTTTTATCACTTGCACGCTAGGCTCTAAATGAACGATTTTCAAGAAGGTAAAACAAACCACATTTCTCATTCTATCCAGTTTGTCAACATATCCATACAAAATTTTATAAATTCAAGTATCTCCTAGTTAAATTATATATGGCGAATGGTAATTAAGTGAACCATATCGCGTATAATTTCACGGTTAGTTTTGTCACTTTTAATTAATGAAATAAGTTTAACTGATATGCGCGTTTTTCATAGGTTTTACTGGATATATGCATTTGGGGCATTAAAGTGACTAATTAATTATATGCAATTATGTGACAAAAATATGTACCGAAGGTGGCGTCTCAATAAATGTCGCCTATCGCCAGGAACTTATTGTAAAAAAGAGATTATTTCATAATTTCATAATGTAAATTATTTACTGTTTTATTTATGTACAATTGAAATCATTTCTAGCTGTTTCTTTCTGGTAAATTATTAAACAATTTTTGCTAATGAAATTGTAAAACTGCAATTAAAATAAAAGATAAAATATATTAAATGTGTATTTAAGAGTCCGTCCCTGTTACTTTTCGCATATAAACATTTTAAGTCAGAAAAATCTTAGTATAAAGTTTACAGTGAAGATTTAACGTTGATCATATTTAAAATTAAGGTTTTTTTTCTAACGTAAATTGAATAAAATGAATAAATCATTTTTCAGGGTTGCTTTAACTGCCGTTTGATCATTTTATACTTTCAAAAAATTTGATGATATTCTTCATTTGATAAAATATCTGAAATCTCATTTGCCAATATTAGGTTTATCTGCTACTTAATAAGATGGTTGATCATTTAAAACAATTGTTAGATGGTACAAAATTCAGACCACCACAAAAAATTCAAAACCGGCAAGCCATCGCGTAGTCCGCTCTGGGCAGTCAGTAATCACAGCGGCCGGACGGTTCCTTGCCAAAGTCATGAGTCCAGTTTTTCGCGCAAAATCAATTTCACAATTAAATTTGCTCATTTACAAGTAAGTGAGATAATCAATACTTTACCAAAGATTATGAATATTAAATATCTCACCGCATTTGTATAGCTAGATTAAGTGTGCGGCAAATTACTGCAGACAAAAGCCTGTCGTTATACGCCAAAATCGACAACCAGAACGGAAATAAATACAGGTTTTCGAGGCCGTTTTTGATTGGATGTCGGATGCCGTCATTTGTTGTTCTTCTTAAGTTCTATAGATATCGACGATCTAAATGTCCGCCAAGCAGCACGTTGTTGGTTTAATATTACACCGCGTTCATCGAATGTTTAAAAGTATTAAAATAACTAATCGTGTTGGATTATAATGGGTAAAATCTTTATAAATGAAATTTATCAGTGTAAATCGATCGGTGTGCGTGAACATACGTAAGCTTACGGTCAGACGGGCATAAAAATTTGCAACCAAGCACAAATTCATAAGGTTCTTAATAAGACACGGCGTAATAAATGAATTACTTGTCAAAGTGTAGTGTAATAAAAATTTTATGTAATGATAACCACCAAGCTCTAGGTCTGTCATTCCAATGATGGTGCATTTAAAATCAAGATTGGAAAGCATTCTCCACGTGCAGAAAACTTTTAGTCTAACCCTCGTTCGTGCTGGGGTGCAGACGAATAAAATGTCTGATTGCACAATATAACGATCTATTTGTTGTTTAGCTGAATGTACTGTTGAAACTGCTCACTGGCGCAACCGATTTAGTCCTGGGCGTCCCAATGGAACAATCAGACTGTGGAAAACTACATCCCACTGAATTATATTCCAGCATGTTGAACCCGAATAAGAAATACGGGGCAATAGATAAATGACACTTTGCCCCGCACAAAACTTCCTTTCTATTTGTACGATATCTTTTTTGTCATTTCTTTGATGTAAACATCTCCAGTGCACCGCTGGTGGAGGCTTCACAGAAGAGTTTCCAAAGCTATCCGTAAAGGGATGATTCGAATGATGGTCTTAATTAATTAATCCAACTTTATTGTTTCTCATGTAAAAGACCAAGGATTTACTTTAGCAGATTGCTTATCTCATATGGAAATAAATTAAATCATCCAAAAATACCAAATTGTCAATGTGCCGTAACATTCATAGGGAGAAACACGTAGCAAGACGGATTTGCTCATTTTAGGTTAAGCGATGCCAATTTTTTTGCGTAAATTAAGAAATGAGAGTTAGCTCGCACCACAGTATTAGCCCTTTATTTGATAACTATTATAATCTCATTCAATCTACTGTTAAAATTATAGTTATTTGCCCAAAGAACGTTTCTTCTGTACGATCATTCGTAGAGATATTTCCAAATTGTTTAAAGTATACTGATTATGTCAAAGCTTAAATGTCATTCCTTTCATTCATTTAGAGTTTTGCGCTGCCGACTTTCCCAAGCCTCTTTTCAGACTTACACTTGCTGATATTATCGCATTTTCATAAATACGTGGCTTAAATTATAAGATGACTATTATTGATCAAGAAACAAATAGTGAAGGGTAATGCCAGTAACTAAATGTGATGGTACGAGATAAAGAATTAACTGAACAACATGTCTAATTTTTGGCTCATATTTGCAAAGAATATCTGTAGTTCCTGAAATTTGATAAGCGAAGAACAACAGCATACAGTCCCAAGTGCAATGGTATACTGGAGTGCATACATCGCGAATTAGAAGGGCTTTAAATGAATCTCTCAAGAATTTCAATTGGCTTACAACACTCCCTTTTGTAGTTTTTAGTAGACGATTAATTTATGGCGAATATATAAGGGAATCATATACTTAATTCACAATTGGTAAAAATCTGTAAATCTCAACAGGTCTAATGAGAGGTTTTGTAATTATTGATGAGCCACTAGTAGCGGATGTAAAACAGCAACATTGAATACTGCATTTGTGCATTAGAATTCGACGCTAATTAAGCCATCATGTGATCTAGAAGGAGGGCCATCGTCATGTCAAGGGCCAAAGTGTAAGTCAGATAATTAAAAGCAGTGTAGCATGGCAGCAATTAAATCAATTCACATTCAAGAGACAAGGACAAGAACCTGCCCAGGACGTACATTAAAACTTGACATTAAAGGCGTCAAATTTGGTGTCGTGAAATATATCACAGAATAAGACCATATAATCTGTGTGAAAATTATTTTTATTTGTGCTTATAAGGATATATTAATCATTCCAATTTGCAATTTATTTGAAATTTTTCCAGATCAGTCCGACATGTTTGTTTAATGTCTTCATTCTTTCTTATTTGCTAATTTTGACAGAGTTCGTGAGTGTTTTTGCATGAAACTGAATTTATATATTTGAGGCATTTGTTTAACGTATGTATCTTTCAGTAGAATTTTACAAAACTGATGAATTAGATTAATAATGCCTGAATATATAATCTATATTGAGAATTTTTAGGCATTTTATTTTAGTAAGTCCAACTTTGATTATTCTTGAGGAAATTTTTTTTCTTGACGTCGCTGCTTAACACACACAAACACATATTAGTGTGTATACATATTATTATGTATTCATATGTGTCTATGGGTGTGCATGTTGGCATATAAAAGTTTTTCTTGTTGTAATGCATAGTGATGTCTTAGATCTGGTCATTATTGTGTTGATGGCTTGAGAGTTAACCAAATTTTTTTTCATTGTTTGTTATTACCTGTACGGCTGATATTTTCCTGAGTGTACACTTTGTTTTGTCCTTGTTCCGCATTTTTTTTCTCCACTTGGTAACAGCGCAGGTGCGGATTTCTATGTTGAATTCTCTAATTGTTTCTAAATTTCTGTCTGAGTTTGTCCGGCTGCTTTCACCTTCCGTTTTTTTACCAGTCCAATCGAGTGTTTGTTGCATCTGGTCGGGTAAGTGCTCTGTCTTGCTTGGATGCTAGTAAATTGTTGTTGGATTTTGAGAATGGACAGATATATGACATCTGTTTGCAATAAAGCAAGAAAGACTTTTACATGCAAACAGGTACACTCCCACATACTCATACGGAAACACACTTACCAATGAGCCCAAACAAGAAATAGATATAAAATCGAATCAGATTTGTTGCCACTCACATAATCAAACGAAAACCCAGGATATATGGGTGCATGTTTTTGTTAATTGAATAACGTACAACACATTCAGTTCTTTTAAAGAAAAAACACGCGGCCAAACCCAATATTTTTTTCTTGACTAAATGTTATTGAGAAAACTAGATTGTAGACTTCTGTGTAAAATACGCCAAAGAATGGAATTGATTAGGTAGTACTTTCATTAGCACATCGTAGTACGAAAATATTAAACAAAAATTTGGTGTGCGTATGATCATTCAAAATAAGGGATATCTGATCTAGATCATTCCCGTGACAGTAATTTTGTTGTATGTAAATCTGTAAAATAAAGTACTTCTCACACACGGAAAATTGCAATATATTTAAATATGAAAACTGAAAAATATATTGAAGTTATAGCCAAGAAAGTACATATAACGTAACATCTGAAATATTTACTCGACTATATAAATAAAGCGTTGACTGTTAAGATGACAGAAACAAAATATTTATTTGTTTATATACCTGTCAAACATATATCTAAAGAAATAAATCAAGCTTTAAAGTAAAAAAATTTAATAGAGCAGGAACAACCAACACAATTGAAAATATAAATAAGTTTTAAACCACAATTGAACGTGATATTAAAATCTGGCAATTTAAAGTTGGGCATTTAAACAGAGGATAATGTATGAAAATAATCTTGTATTATACAAAAACAGTTAGAGCCTGATATTTATAAACAATGTTTCCAGTTTTTATTCGCACAGAAACTTTTTTACAAGCAATCAGCTGATTTGGCCTGCATTGCTAATTGTGGTCCTATTGTATCTCTATAAATAAATAATGTATGGATTAATCGGATAATAAATTGAGAAAGCGTTTAGCTCTAACACGTTTGTGTCTAAATGGTATATTTTCTCTAAAAATTACAATATCGCGTTTCAATGGTATTATCTGAAGAACATGAAGTGCGCTTGGCTGAGAGTTTTTACGTTCAAAGGAAAATCAAATATCACGTTCCAGTTTACTGACATAAGCATGCCAGTATAATTTTCCACTATACTTAATAATCAAATTCAACGTTTTTTGCAATTTCTTGAGTACAAAATTGGACTCCTTTTTATAAATTAGAATCAGCTTCATAGCATTTTGAAATGGGGAACAGGAATTTCAGCTGCGAGAGCGGCAAAACATCCAAAATTTAATAAAATTCCTAATTCAACATATTCTCATATATATTTCATTTCGGCTACCCTTCTTACCAAATTCTCCAGGTTCTTAAAGATCTTCAATATACGGAACTATCGTCAAATCCATATAAATTTCTTTCATTAAGATAGAATTTAGATAGATATTTTTAATAGAATCAGACGCGCATTAGTGAAGACAAACACGCATAGTCCTATATAAACATCTTAAGGATTTTTTATTGTCAAATAAATCCTTGCGAAGAATATTGTTTTCTCTTTCGATGGCATTGATTGCAATGAAATTATCAGCACTCGTAAATACTCTGAATTTGCTTGGACGAAGTATCGCGCTATAGGTTTCTGATGAAGTTATCCGGTTGTCTATATTCGAAATCGATAGTTCTGTGCTTCCTTGCATTCCACATCTTGTTACGTAATTCGACAAATGGTTAAATGTAGTAGGATAGATGATATATTCAAGCTCGTGAAATTGATTTAAAGAATTGTGATGCGTAAATGTTAAAGAAATACAACAGTAGTGAAATAATGCGATATGAAATGGTAAAAAGTTGGATGGATGTTTAAATATGATTAAATGAATTTGAAACAATAAATTAAGAAAACTGTCTGCACAAAGAAGGGCCATAAAAATATTATATGTATAGAAAATATTTATAAAGTATGTCTTTTAAAGGATGATTATTTAAAAGTGGTATAAGCTTATGGTTAAGAAGTATTAAAAAATATAATTGTAAACTATGGTAAAGATTTTCTTCAAAAGTTTACATAAATATATAAATGTTATGAAACCAAATATGAGCTTACTTTAGTTAATGTTATTTATTAGTTTGTTCGAGCAATTTTCGAATATCATTTTGTACTATCTTAGTTACTACCATCAATTAGTGTGGTATTCCGAATAGACGCAGTCTATTTGCCTACCACCAATTTATTTATTAAGCGACCCATCAAATTATTTATCCTATGTTGGTCTATTACCTCCGTATAAGGCTAACCGTCGACAATTCTACCATTAAGATTATGTCTAATGTCCAAGGCATGGCGAAAAATATCATTTCCAGTAACATTGCCATGTCTGCCTGCATTTTATATTCCTTTTGTCTTTTTTTAACTCATGGTTTCGAAATGATGAGGTAATAGACTTTGCATGCAATAAAATATAAAGTTGATGTGTTTAATTGTTCAAATAATTCTGTGCCATTATCAATTTTACTACCATGAATAAATGATTTTTAAAGCGGTTTCGATGTTATATTTTGTCGTTAGCAATTTTAATTTAGTGTCCAATAATGTCCTGATCTTATGTTCCTTCTTTATTTTTTGATTTGGCACAAATTAATCTCACTTTTTCATTGATGATAACAAATTCGATGCATAGAATAAATAAATATGTTACTTCTTAATGCTGCATATTTTCAAATATTACTTATTTGAATCTGCCTATTTTATCTTATTCAAATTGAGAAATAAATAAATTTAAATAAAAAAATGGTAATATCCCACACTCTTAATACATATTCAACTAAAACTCTACCACTTGGAAATGCACTTTATGTGATATATGGATCATGCATTTATTAATAAATATTTTGTGGGTAAAACGGTTAACGAGAACAATTGCATTGTTCAACAAAACTAAACTCTGATATTAGATATATTCCTAAACAATTTTTAAACGCCTGGGTGACGAATTACAAATAAAAACATTTACTTAAAAACCAAACGATGTTTAGGATGCTGCACGCAATCAAAAACACGCAAATTTGAAAAATAATTGCCCAATTTGTCCGCAAGTCATGAACGGATTGTTTTAAAAATTAAGTTGAGAATTAACAGTAATTTAAGTTGCTGTCCTTTAGAAAATTCGTACTTTAATGCAAGAATTATTTCTGCATTCATGATGAAAACTCCAAAAAAGTCTGGAAGCGTATGTTTACCAGAATATACGTGGCGTGTGGTTCATTTGTTACGCTAAGAAAAAAATACATAAATGTGCTTAGTTATAATTGCAACATGCATACGAAATAAAAGTATTTCAACTTTTGTGCAAAGAAAATGACCGCATTTTTCAAAGATTTCGCAATTTCTTATGTTTAAATTCAACATTCGTTAAGATGACAATGTTAGGTTTATTAACATAGAATGCAAGGAAGCATAGAACTAGATATTTTCAAATGTGAATAACTAGACATCAGCGTTGCAAACGCGTACTAAATTGCTTCATCCACGCGAGGTCATATTATTTAAGGATGTTGATTATTTCTTATTAATCAATGCCATAGTATTAATCGCAACGATTTATTTGATAATCAAAATTCTCGCAATTGGCGCAGCGACCAAGTGTTTTTTCGATCGCATTTCTTTCATCCTTGGTGGCTGATTTACAGTGTGTAAAAATAGAACATATTTATATAAATTTGACGATAGTTTTTTATATAGCACAAAGATCAGAACCAGGCGACTTAGGTCAGATGTCAGGACGCATTGAAGAGTATAAGTGAAAATATAACATTAGGAATGTCATAAGATTTTGAATACCTGTCCGTCCTTGAATTTGAGTTACCCGTTTCCGATGTATATAAAGGAGTACAATCCGGTACTAAAGAAATCGCCAAAATTCATTGAAGTTTGATTATTTATTTTAGTGGAGAAATACAATTTTGCATTCTTATTTATGTGTGTTTTAATCACATTTATTTTAAAGTATGGCAATTAAAAGTGATCTGTAATCAGTAGGTTTAGCAAATGGAGGAGTAATTTCACAGAAAACGCCTAATTTAAAATAGATATTATAATATTGTAAGCAAATTTTTTAAGCTAGCAACATACAGTGAACTCATCCCAAATGCAGTATCTATAATAACTTCAAAGTGGACTCATTATTCAAATTATATTATCGATGAGTTGAATTAGCAGTTACAACTGACTTACTGTGATTTATTTACACAAGAAAATATTTGGTAATTATACATGCGAAGTTTAAACATCTGGAAATCGAAAGGTGTGGCATTGTTTTTCTATACAGATTCCACAAGAGCAATGAAGGCCAAAACAATCGAATGCTTGAGGGCAAATCAAATTGCGTATGAAATCTGAAAACTTTGTTTTAAAAAAATCACCCTCAAAACCTTGCGTATATCCATGCGTATTTTACGGTATGCAATGTAGATGAATTAGAGAAAACAGAATTTGTTATGCGAAAAATCGTCAATTCTCAGCTTAATACACAATACACAAATGATAAAATTGTTTGTCTGTGCCTATTTGCGTGCCTTATCATTGAAGGTTCCCCAGTTCTATATTTTTGTATAAAGTGTAAATTTTGTCTTACATTATCCACCCTTTTATTAAAAAATCCATATAATGTGCTAGATTTTAAAGAAAGGTTGATGTCTGGCCTAAAGCCAAATTAAATTTTAAACTATGCTGGTCGTATCTACTCCAGTAGATTTGTATACTTAATTTATTTCTCGGAATTTGTTTAACAAGCATAGTGACAAATAAAACTTTTGTGTCTGACATTTGATAAACCACCGATTTTTTTAAATTATTTGAGTAAATATTTCTGATGCAATGTCCATTTTGAAAGCAATGATGATTGACATATGTAATTTTGGTAAGATATGTCTTCTGTGTATTTTGTCAATGTTCATATTTATTTTTTTGCTCCAAAAAATCTTTATGAGAATGTTATTTTCTTCTACAATTTGTACACAGCAAAAGTATTTTTCCATTATTTTTTCATTATTTTGTATGATCAATTGCACACAAAATATCGTTTAAAAATTTGAGAGAATGATCTGTTTATGAAAATACTACTCAAACTATTCCTTCCCTTGGCGTATTTTTCATATAAGTCAGCTTTCTCAGTTTCGCAATATCAATAAATCAAGAAAAGACATTGGATTTGGCTGCGTGTTTTTTTATTTATATGGATACTGAATATGATAAATTGCTTAATTAAAAACATTTAAGCAGGTCATTCGCTTTTGCACAAAATTTATGATTGTGAAAGCGTTTTTAAAATAGTTTATTTCCTTCATTGAACAGTATCGATAGATGATTTTTGATAATGAGAATGGATTTTTTAAGCAAAGTAAAAATTCTATTACTCGTAAATGTCTGAGGTAGCAGCGTCATATACACCCCTCTGTGCGTCAGTAGATCGTATATCTTTCGATTAGTTTATAAACTTTCTAAATAAATAGCTTTTGCAAAATCGGTAAATTTTCTGTTACATTGCTCAAATTATTGTTTCTAGAAATTTTTTAAATATGGATTTAGAACAATATCTTTTTCTTAAATTAAACTAATTATAGGAAGCCACTTTCCGAATGAAAACATTTTGTGTCTTAGGTGAAATTGCCGTGTTTTCAAGTTATTTACGGCATTCGATCTATTCTAAAAGAAAAACTATTTATGTTAGGTGTACTGAAAACAGCTAACTTTTACAAACATTACACATATTGAGACTTTTAACTTCGGCCCAAGCACATTATAATAGGCTAAAACAAATAGCAGATCTCGAAATCCGGAAACAGAACTTGCAAACGAACAATGTCGATATTTAATTATCAGTTTTGCATACGTGGGCATCATTCATTCGTTCTGGTAATGCTGTTTTTTTAATGGAATTTGTGCGAACTATACTGAAATAAAATGAAAAATTGCACTAAATGTTTTTGAAAAGGAATCAATATATATAATAATAACTCTGGTGTATTTATTTTCAGAACATCATTGCCACAATCAGACCATAAGCATTGTAGACTATATATATATATATATATATATATATATATATATATATATATATATATATATATATACACTGAATATGTGTTCTTATTTTAAAGGCCTTTATATAATTTTCAATAAGGATGGCTGTGCTATATTTCACGCCACCAAATTTTACCTCATCTAGGTACGTCATTGACAAGGTCTTGATTTTGTGTCTTGAAAATAAATTGATTTAGGTTCAATCATGTCACTCGTCTATTACGTAATCAAAACGAACAAGATTTAAAGTTTCCTATAACCATCAATCTTGGTACGATCAAGTTTGTTGGGTTTAACAAAAGTTAGGCATTCCGTCTTTGTCGGTAAATGTTCATTATTTGATTAGTTTGCCGGGTGATTTTAATCATCGTAAATTTTGTCGACTATGAAACGATTTGTCTTATGTTTAACTGTCGCATTATATGCTGTGTTAGTTATTGTGAGATTGGTGTTTATTACATTTCTCTGGAGACCAGCTGGCAGGACTGACGTATTTTATTGCTTAACAACGTAGTATGAGATGGGTAAACTCATCCAGAGATTGCTCATGAACAAAGACGAAAGACGAGTTACAGATCTCAAAATATGTTACAAGGAATCGCAGACAAAGCTTGAGTTTCAAGATGATTTAATTACTCTTTGTTGATACCCTAATAATTTTAAATAAGCTGAACATGTATGAGAAACCTGTGTGTCGTATAGAAGGAACAGTCTCAATAAACATTGACGAAAACAAAAGTAAAATGTGTCATTCCTTAAATATAAATCACCGTTCGATCCAGGTTAGTCACATTGTTAACTTGGTCTGAACATAATCATGAATATCATAGCGCGTTATTACATATGTCAACGGTTAGTTTATTTGTTAAGAAAGAGCGAGTTCATGTTTTGCAATGGCGCTCAAGAGTTCACTCTTTTAGGAATGTGCAGAATTTCACAACCTGATGTGTAATAACTAATGATGTGGAGCAAAAGCACATTTCATTAGGCGTGGCATACGCAAAAATTTTGAAGGCACTTAACAAATTATCAACGACTTGAAATTTAATGAAAACGATTGCACAATAATTTGAAATGGACAAAAAAGAAACAAAAGGCAAGTGTTCGGCTCGATTTTATGCCATTCCAAACGTAAACAAAGAAGATGTAAGGAAAATAATATGGTAGTGAACACATCTCTAAAGCAAAAATTGGTGCAAAATCCGAAACATTATCCACAGCTCTTTTAATCAAGATTGCGAGCTTGAAGTAAACACCAAACCCATTGTATTTAACCTGTCGTCGAACAACATAACAAAAGTACCGCCGCCTGTGCGTTGCGGCTGGCGATAGTTTTGTTATGTTACTCGATGACAGGTTAAATACAATGGTATTGGTGTTTACTTCAAGCTCGCAATCTTGATTTGAAGAGTTGTTACCACTACCCGCGCAAACAATTATTGTTAAATTATCCACAGCTATTGGAAATCAGTATGAAATAAAATTTTGTTTGTGATTAACTTTACTATCAAGTAAAATGATAATGATTTTTTGTGTGAATATTCTGTTTATAATCATCGCTCTCACTTTATTTATATTTTTCACATGTTAATACAACGATTTGGTTTCATTAGGCATTTTCCAGCAATTCATCAACTAGTTAATAACCAAATCTCAATTACTAGTTTTGCAAATATGAAAGTTGTGTTGAATTGAATATTTAGAAATAATTTACAAGCTTGAATGTTTAAACTGCACGTACTATCATATTTTGATTATGTGAGTTCGGCAGCACATACAGCCTAATAATCTATGCTTCTTTGGCGATCTAAAATTTAGGCCGTATACTAGTTCTGTGCAATGAATTGATGGAGAAGCCTCATGAGAGAAGAAAAGATCATTTATTTGCACAGCGCGGTTTAAATTGCCCTTAAGAGGAATATTTATACATAATTTATGCTTTAATTTATACTTAATTTCGCTAGGAGGAATATATATAACAGGTTTCGTCTGTCTCCAAAACAATTCAATAGTAGAAGACCGCAAAACGCGAAGTATTTTTCAGTAGAAAAAATGATTTAGAACTATTATTCGCGACACGCAATGCACACGGTTTTGATGCAATGTCAACACATATAAAATTTCAACGATATTAAATACGAATAATTGACACGTTTTAATTGTCCCGTGATCCTTTTATCTTTCACTCTTATGCTTAAATACTTATGACTCTCAATCATGGTCCATATTCCTCCTATTTGTAGCTTTTAAAATCATGCAGAAAAGCTGAAAGAGAGAAAAAAAGAAAAGAAGATTATAATCTGGAGATGATATACTGTTTATGTGTTAAATGAAGAGTACATCGGTTGCCTGAAAAAAAGCTGTACAGTTAAAAAATTAAATATATTGTTTAGTTACCAAAGAGATTCTCACTTTTCACAAAACAAACATTAAAAACAGAAAATGTCTATCGTGACATTCTATTGCTAATGTGAAAACTAGAATCTGATACACAGCACAAAAAATATACACTAATAACTATTGTGTGCAATGTACGGCAAGGTAGCTGAAAGGTTGGAGTAACAGATTGCAAATCAGACGTGCCATGGTTCGAGCCCTTCTAGCGGAAACTATTCCACATTACGCGATGAGTACCCAATATATTTCTGATACAAAGAGAACACGTTTTATATGTTTCTTTTCTAGCATTACTTACATAAACATTAAAGCTAATCTTGCGTTCGAAGACTATGACAATTTAGCTCAAGATATTGTTAGCATAAATTTGATATATACATGATAACCATCCTATCAGACACCTATATGCACATTGAAACTGGATCGGAAATGGCATCTCATGGGCTCCCTACTGGTTGGGAAAAAAGGCCTCTACAAAATAAAGTGAAGCCTTAAACACTCCAATGCTACATTCCTTACTTCGATGAAATATATTCGTAACTAAATTTTATCCATCAACTAGTTGATTCTTTATTAGTTATGCTTTCCAAATATGCTTTTTTGTACTTATTTGAGATTCCTATCGCATTTGTATAGAATGCTTGGCATAACAATATTTGTGGGTTAAAGAATAATTCAAGTTGTAAACTGCTGTTTTTCGGAAAATGCCAAAATTTTGAAGAAATTGATTTTCTCTGATCGGAATAATTACTAATCTTTTTACGAAATATATAATTCTAACAAATTTCGTCTTTGAAATTAAAGCATGCATTCAAAATTTGTTCATTTTGATTAATTGAGTTTTGCGTTATTTCATTTTTGGACATTTTAACTTTGACAAAAATTCAATAATGACGTGAAAACTTGAAATTTTATTTTACATTTATGAATGGTTCTAATTGATTAATCTACAGTCCTTAAAATTACGGACCATGCATCATTAAATGGCCAATTTTTCAACAGGCATATAATGTTTATACGCATGTTGTCACATGCATAAATTTTTGACTCAACAGTTTTAATCAGGTATAACTGCAATGGAAACTGAGATATAAACGTCACAGTCTAAGTTTTTTGAAGATGAACGCACTAAAAATAACATTTTCAGCAGTTGTGCTCTTGATCGCCACGTTCATATGTTGCGCAACGTCCAACAGTAACTTATTTAGTAGTTCAACTTTATTGGAGGAAATAGTGGATGGATCCAGCATAAGCATTGTTTAATAAATTATTATTTGATATGATTACTTTCTTATGGCACACAGTTTTTCTCGAATTATTATAAATATCGAGTAAAGCTAGTGTGCCGCGTAAGTTTTCTTAATAGATTCAGATTTGCGTAACAGCCAAAATATAACATCTACGAAAGCCTGGCTTATTATTGCAATTCCACGAACACTTGCACAAAGAGATTTAAAAAAAACTAATGCTTGTACAATTTTATTGCTAAGAATTAGTTATCTAAACAACTAATAAATCGTGGTGTTTTTTGGTTTTGTGATGATTTAAGTTAATTTCCAGTACCAAATAACGAAGACAATAAAATAAAGAAATGTACACAAAAGGTCATGCGAAAATTAAATTAATCTAAAATTTATTTGGTTAAACATTAGTGATAATAGAAACATATGTACAATTATATTTTGAGCAGATTAGCACAATAATTAATTGTGCTTCTGGTGGTAACAATTATTTAAATCAAGTTTGCGAGCTTGAAGTAAACATTAATTCATTTCTATAATCCAGTCGTCCAAAAACACAGGAAAACTACCGCCAGTCGCAAGCTATGACGCAATTCAATTTTCCATGAAAAGTAACAGCGTACGACGGCAAACTAACTGGCGACGGTCAAACCACAGTGCAAAGCAAAATTGGTTATGCGCCTCTCACATCTAGTAGTCTCACATACATAGTATATTACTAGAAATATCGGCTGCATAATTTTTATGGAATCACGAACATTAACTGATTGCAGCTCTTGTAATAAATATGTAAGTAACAATTCTCTAATTTATGAAAACGAGCTTGCATTAAGAACCAATCCTATTTTATTTAGCCAGTCCTTGAGCAACATATTAAAACAACCACCAGTTGGACACTAACGCGTTTAGGCCAACCATGATCATCATAAGAGTACGACGGCAAACTGACTAGTGATGATCAAACCGTAATGCATATATATGTAAAAGAAAAATAGATATGCGGCTCTCAACTACAGTTGTCTTGCGTACATTGAATTTCACTTGAAATTTCACCCACCCAATATTTATGCAGTCACGAACATTAACTGTTTGTAGCTTTCGCCACACACAAATATAGAAAATTAATGAAACCATAATTGTTCCCGCTGGTGTTGATAGCAATTCTTTGAATCAAGTTTGCAATCTTGAAGTAAATACCATTACCATTTTAATTAACTAGTCCTCGAACAAAATGGCACAACTACCGCAGGTCGCACGAAATGACGTGTTTAATTTTTTGTATATGTATATGCATGGCGAAAGCAACTAACATTAAAAAATCGTGATTATATAAAAATTCTGCATTTCAGGTCACCTTCAATGTATACAAGACTACTAGATTTGAGAGACGCATATCTAATTTTGATTTTCATATATACGAAATGCGGTTTGATCCTTGCTATTCAGTTTACCGTCGTACTCTAAAGATGAGCACGGAAGTTCGAAATCCGTCAGTGCGTGCTACTGTCAGTAGTCTTGCTATGTTTTTCGACGACAGGTGAAAAAAATTAACATTGGTGTGTGCTTCAAAATCGAAAACTTGATTGTTACCTCCACCACGCGATCAATTAGTGCTTATTTTATTGCTTATACATTTATTTATGACGAAAGCTATAAACTGTTAATTTTCCTGACTGCTTAGATATTGTGCAGCCGATATTTCCAGACAAGTTCAATGAATGCGAGTCTACTAGATGTGAGAGCCGCATATCTTCATTTTATTTTCATAAATTTGCAATGCGGTTTGATCCTCGTTAGACAGTTTGCCGTCGTACTCTGATAATGATTGTAGGTCGAAACGGAGCAGTGCGTACGACAGGCGGTTGTTTTGCTATGTTGTTCTACGACTGGTTAAAAAACACTTAATTTTCGTGACTGCATAGATATTGTGAGGCTGACATTTCCGGTCAAGTAAAATTTATGCGAGACTACTAAATGTGAGAGTCTCATACCTAAATTTGCTTTCTATTTATTTGCAATGCGTTTTGATCTTCGCTAATCAGTTTGCTGTCTTACATTGAAAATGTTCATAGAAGATCGAAACTCGTCAGCGAGTGCGTCTTTCCAAATATTGCTATGTTAAATAAAATGGTATTGGTGTTTACTTCAAGCTCGCTAACTTGTTACCACCACCCGCGCAATCAATTATTGTTTAATTTTATTGCCTATATATATATATATATATATATATATATATATATATATATATATATATATTTATACATGTGTGTGGTTGTGTGCCAAAAGCTACAAACGTTTTATTATTATAATCAAGGTCGCGATCTTTATATAAGCACCTGACCAAAAGTTGCCGCGGAGGGGGCTTGAAATTGGGCACTTCCGATTCGGAATTTGATTACAGACTGTCCTCGGAACAATTTGGCCAGTACATGATGAGTTCACAATAAAGACGAAACCGGTCTACTGCATGAATTGCAAATAGACTAAACAAGTTATATTAGTTAGTATTTAAATAAATATTGTGTCTAGTGTAGTGTTCGGCAGAGTAGTTCAGTTGTTAGAGCATGAGATTTCGAAGCAGAAATGCCCATGTTCGAGTCCTGTCTGCGCCAAATTTCGGCCAGTGCATCAGTTCCCAATAATGACGAAACCGGTCCACTGGAGAAATTGCCATTTCTACGTTATAAAATTCTTAGTTTATACTGACATATGTAAGTGAGGTGCTTAGAACAAGATCGCAACATTGAATTTAATAAATGTTATCACCGCTCGCGAAATCACTTTCCTTTTAATTATATAAATGTTCATTTCAATATCACCCTAATAAGTACCTTGTCTTTTCAGTAATAACAAATTTGGGATAGTTAGCTGGAACTTTGTGTCTAAATGGATGCCATACGAGCACCACCCAAATGAAAAATAAATCAACAAATTAAAAATATTTAATATACAATTAAAAATTGGGTCAAATGTAGTGCGCTGCAGGGGTCTCAGTCGTTTGAGCACCAGATTCCGAAGCATATGTGCCAAGGTTCTAACTCTGTCCACGGAAAATTCTGGCCAGTACATGATGAGATACCAATATGTACAAAACAGGTCTACTGTACGAATTAGCTTTTCTACACAATACATTTCATAGCTAATACTGACTAAGTAAGTGCTTATATCGAGATCACAACCTTGATGATAATAATTCTTATCACAGCCTACGCAACCATTAATCGTTTAATTGTACGAACATTTAATATTAGTGCCTGCATAGAAATTGCATAGCCGACAATTTCAGTCACTTCCCTTATATGCAAGCTAACAAAAATGTGATGGGTGATAACTACAAGCTCGCAAAGTTCATTTAAGGAATTGCTACCTCCACACGCACGATCAATTAGTTTTTAATTGTACCGTGTAATTATATGTGTTTGTCAAATGGTACAAACATTTAGTCGTCATGATTGCATAGAAATTGTACAGCCGAAGTTTCCAATTGTGTTACATGTTTGCAACACTGCCAGAGATGAGAGCCGCATGTCACATTTTGATTACCATATATATGCATTGCGCCTTGATCCTCGCTAGTCAGTTTCCAGACATACTGTGATGATTAACATGGCAGGTCGAAACGCGTCAGTGCGTGGGACTGGCGTTAGTTTTGCTCAGTTTTTCGACGACTGGTTAACTACAATGGGTTCGTTGTTTACTTCAAGCTCGAAAACTTGATTTACATAATGGTTACCACTGCCCGCAAATCTATTATTGTTTAATTGTAGTGCAATATAACAATTTGCAATTTATTTCAATAGAAATAAACGAGCAGTAAAATAATCAAATAAGTAGGATTTGGAAATATGCAAAATTATAAGACACCCGTTATACTTAATCAAAGCTATAATCAAGGTCAGCAATTAATTATAAATGGAGATTGAAATAGGACAAATGATGTAAAACATTGTAGTAGCGTAGGATTTTCGCAGTAACCGACACCAAATTTAAAATGGTATCATTAAAATAAAACATGAAATTTCTTAACAAAAACCATTATTCCTGGCGATTAAATCAAAAACTGCACAAAGAAAATTGAGCAAATAAGCACATATATAAGGTTAAATAAATTTCATATTTGTCTTTTCACATGCAAAATATAAAAAAGTTGTCATATATTAGAATCGCTTCTTTCTCATTTTCGCTGCTTACAAGAATCGACATTTTGGTTAATTAAGCTTTAAAAGTCAGCGAATATAGAAAAAGCAATTAACGTTTTCGTGTGTAATGGATATTCTAGACAACAAAATTGAAAATATTTTTAAAACGGTACGTAAACAACATAAGATGTATTACGGACTAGACAAGAAAGCATTCTACAAGAACATCTCATTTAGTCTGAATTTAGTTTCTCGCGTAGTATAAAAGAAGTTGCGAAGTAATTAGCACGAAAATTTTATATAGATAATATTAGAGTGTTGTTTAAGGTTTCACAATTGTCCATACCAGCAATCAAATAGATACAACTGTTAACGTCGACGTCAAATATTTTTTACCAATATACATGAGCAAGTTTTCCATCAACTTACGTAAGTCGATCGATCAGGCGGTTAATTCGACGAATGAGAGAGCATCGTAAATTAATCTGCTGTTCCAAATCAAATCATAAATACACGTCTTCAATTGCGCTTCACAAATTGAAACCAATCACCTAAGCTTTTCAGATGTAACATTTAAAATAATTACTAAATGCTACAACAAAAGGGAGTAAGCCATTTAGGAAGCTTTACGGATAAACTAATTGCAGTCGGATTTATGCAAGCAGAAGAAGCATGTTCAAGAATTGAGCTTAAACTGTTGTTGACACACGTAATTACTTGTTTGTTTCCATATTTCGTTCCCCACATGTTCACACTGGAACTTTGTTTCGAATTCCTATAAATTAAATAGGACGTCTGCGCAGAAATTTATAAAAATGTAAGATGGTCCTTACATCAGACCGATATTACTTTTATTTGTGGTAGGAAACAATACTTATATATATATATATATAAGAGAGAGAGAGCATATATATATATATATATATATATGGCAGAAAGAGCATGTGATAGCAATGGGAGCCTGTACAACTTAATTTTAAATACCAAGAAAATAATCTCCAATTAATTGTTGATTTTTTTTATGTGTTTCTTCCCAATAAAATCCTAATTTTAATTAATGAATTAAATTTTAATACACACCTCAAATATTGTATATTTTCTTAGTACTGTAGGCAATACCCTTGCGCATATCATACAATGTATTCGTGTGCTAGTAATTTACTTAATCCATTCTCTGCACGTCATAGCGCGGGAAACATTTAATCGCAGTTTATGTCATAATAGATAAGCATCCCAAAGTGTCTAACACAGAAAATAAAAAGCAAAGTTGCAGTTAGTTTTACGTACTGACGTCATTTGATCATATATTGCAATTCTCAAATCCCAGAAGAAACAGATTAATGAGAAAATATCCGGTAGGCTTATATAATTAGACAAAATATTTCACGTTCATATACTCTCAAGTAGTATCATACAAAATACTCATTTATTATTTGTAATTTCATTGAATGATTATCAGCTAAATTAAAATAGCATTGATCGGTTGTACCTGCAATAAATAACGTATTCTCGTAATACAGTTAAATCTTGCAAGTCAAACTCGATGTCAAGAATGGATTTTTCTTACGAATGGAAATAGTACGAATAATCAAATTGAATCGTTGGAATGTCAAACTGGATAGCGTTGAACAAATAGTGAAACCCAATCCAGGCGAATGTCTCTTTCGGTCTTTGCTCCGGCTCTAAAGCCTTCCCAATAGTTCAGAAATGTCAACTTCTTTTAACATATCATTTTCCGCTGTGCGTGGGAAGCTCTGTATTTATTAGGGAACAACCGACGCATTGATTTGCGCACTAATCACGCGTGCAGCTTGCCACACGTGTATAATTTCCAATTATATTCACCACCCGCTATCGCTGTCATCAAACAGAGATATGGACTAATATTAAATAATAATTGTCTCAAAATAATTTTCTTCAAATAGGCGGGAACTTTTATATTATTAATTTGATTTTACAAAAGAATATGGAAAAGATATTTATTGAAGATTTTTGTTCAGAAATCGCGAATAAAATTTTGAAATAATATATATTACCATCACTAAATAGATCTGCCACTAATTATATATATATATATATATATATATATATATATATATATATATATATATATATATATATATTGGTGTGCAATTAAGCAATGTGGCGTATACAATAATTTTTCAAGCTTAAGAACACACTAATCAAACTATATCTAAACGTTGAATTACATGTCAAAATTACGGTTACTGACGGAAATTTACCTCATTATCGGGTTTCGATCCGATTTGTTTGCATCGGCTGTCTTCCTGATCTTTTCTCCATAATTTTCGATATCCGAATGCGGATATCTTTTTCAATGGTTGTCCTACATATATATGTAATACGCGGCACCGCGTTTCAACCCAACGATTCTTAATTTCGTCAGATACGGTTCACCTCGGGGTCACATATACTAATTCTGTGATTAGAAAATATTTCTTCTAGTTGTGATTTAGAAACAATCTCTGCTAGTTTCAAACGGTTTTAGTTGAGATTTCTTGAACTGCAATTTGATTTGTAAATAATAGAGTTTTGGTTATAAACAAGAGAAATGAGCGAATAACACACCGGTGGCATCCAGTGAATTACTGTGTCTAAGCTATCAAAGCCAGGAATTATATTTTTTGTGCTCTTCATAGTTTATCGATGACTCTAAAATATACCGCAACGTACTCTGGATTTATTTATCGTGATTTATGACTTTCTGTTTTTGTGCCTAGATATTAACTTTGTGTTAAAAATATTTGTGGATAAAACTTATTATGAATTTCTCTGTAAATTAAATAAAGTATTTGGCAATTTGATATGAAATCCACGTTATGAAAGCAATTTCATGAATCTACCTGATCCTTTGGGTCACTAGGAATCAGGACTTGCTTTTTGACAGTGATGCATTGACTAAATTAATGTTAACAATAAAACAAAAATATCAACTTGGTATATCGATTTATAACCTACTTCAATTAACTTTAACTTTTATGAATGCGCTCTGCAATTTTGTAACTAGTATTTTGATGAATGGGAAATTACCAATCGATATTATAACGAATGTAGCTAAACCACTGCCCAAAGTAAGTAAGCCAAAGTGCGCCAGTGATTATAGACTAAACTCTTATATCTCTTCTTTTTTTAAGATAATAGCACGATAGATACTAGATCATTTAGAACGTATGTTGCCGGTTGATTTTGATATAAGTTAGCAGGGCTTTACGATAGATAGATCGACAATTACTTATATGCTTTCTATGTGAAAACAAGTAATTACACTAGATGGGAAAAAGTTGAATGCATTAATTTTATTTATAGATATATAAAAAGCTATTGACTATATACATTTTGATGCTATTTTAAATGCGATTAATTTAATGAATATTGATCCGGATATTTTAGATTACTTAGATACTATTTGTATATATTACAGTTAAATACTGTTTGTTGCGAAGAACTAATTTATATGCAAGTATGTATTAGGTTTTGCGAACCTAGTAACAAATTAGTTCAGTTGTGACCAGAAGGATAAACCAAAGGCAGCATGAACGGAAAGTATAATCTCATACACATTCGTTTCGTGCTTACTGGCGACTCATCAGTAGGAGCCGGTATTACGCCCTTTAACCACTATATATTTGGTAGAAGAATGTGGAATAACAGGACGGTAAAATCTCTTAGACGAATGTGTAAACCTGTAATAGTGAAGCTAATATAATCTAAAGTCAACGACAATACGACTTCAATGCTAACTTACACTATATAATATATATACCGAGTCTGTAAAGGATACTAACACTATGGCCATTGTGTTAGTAACTGATACTTTTTTTTGAAATCGATGAGTACCGGATACTAACACTATGGTTTCCGAGTCGGTACATGATACCAACCTGATGGATATATATTTATGCTAAAGTTCACCCAAATTGAGAATTACAACAATTGCCGAACACCTGTTACTCCAGTTAAACCATACACTCTGACCTTCATCGATATCAGTTGTCGCATTTCGCGGTAAGCATGGCATCATTCAATTCAATATATTACAGTTAAATACTGTTTGTTGCGAAGAACTAATATATATTGGCGCGCGGTTTGACGTGGTTTCGATTTTGTCGCATTCCGATATTGAAATAATTGTTATGGATCTTCAGAACTCCATGAAAGTGTTGAAGGATGAAGACAACTATTTAAAAAATGAGATGTCCATATTGAAGAATGATGTAGTTGTGACTGCAATGAAATTGGAGCAAGTGGTGAAAAATAATGAAACATTAAGCGCGCGTATAGTTGAACTGAATGAGACATTACTTGTGAATTTAGACAATATACAGACTGATGTTCAACCATGGATTGAATTGGCCGATTTAACAGTGGAAGGCGATACGCTAGTTAAAAATAAATCATCTGGTGAAGAAATGCTAAATATATTAGCAAATGAGGTTTCAGCACGTAATAGCAAACAGGATCAATTAGTTTTATTTAATCTGGATGAAAATGCCGATGTGTAAGACGTCGAGAAATTAAATACTTTAATAAAAGAAGAGACGCATGCAGATATTGCTAAATGCTATAGGGTGGGGAAACGAGCTGATCGTCCAAGGCCTGTAATTGTAAAATTATCAAAAAGGCCAACAAATATGCAATTAGAGTCTATCAATAAAAAGAAAGATGAGAATTTGAGTTTTCACAGCATATTTATTGGACGGGACAAAACGTTCCTCCAACGGATGTCGGCAAAAGTAAAAAAGTTAAAGAACAATCAGGAACGGAAACCGTCAACGTCTGATCAAGCTGTTAAACGGAATCAACCGAGTGAGACTGCAACATCAAAAATCGATGTATCGTTACTAAATGTTGTGGACAGAGGGGGGAGAGGAAGCATGGCCTCAAAGCCCGGGAAAAGAATAGTAAAGAATCCAACAAGGTTGAATCAGTAAAAGTCGACACTTGTTTAGATAAGCCGCTTTCGACATTTACTCTATTTTATGCTAACTTTCGAAGTGTTAAGAATAAGAACTTTTTACTGTGTAATTTTATAATAAGCAACGATTTCGATTTTATAATGTTATCTGAAACCTGGCTTAACAAGGATATTAAAAAACATGAATTTGATATTCCTCACTATTCTTTATTCAGAAAGGACAGATCGCTGGATAAAAGCGGTGGAGGAGTACTCACTTATAGTAAATCTGTATTTAAGGCGAAAATTTTACATACTAGTGATGATAATGCTATCATTGATTTCTTAACTATACAATTTGATAATCTGATCTTAACAGCGGTTTACAGACCGCCGTATGCTACTTTATTTGATGATCAAACATTTACCAATTCTTTTCAATCTATCTTTGACCACCATGACTATAATGTAGTGGTAGGTGACTTTAATAAGTTACAGGACTGTGAAATAACCAATTTTTTTCTAACCATGATCTCAAGCAGATTATAAATGAATCAACTAGAGGTTCGCAATGCTTAGATCATGTATACTTAGAAATTGAAATGGTGAAATCGCACAGTTATGATGTTGTCAATTATTTCAAAGAATTGGACCATAAACAAATTATTTTACAATGGAACATCTTGAGTGGCATAACACAGAAATTAAGTTTTGAAAATGCACACGTGCACTGTTCCAGAAACAACTGGAATTTTTTTAGAGAATTAAGCATACTGATTGATTATGAGAGTTTTTATTTCTTGAATACTGATGAATTGGTTTCTTCTGTTTCAACGTTATTATCTATTTAATTTCAGGCATCTACGTTTACGGACATTATACCAAAACGAATTAATAGGAAATTTTTTAAACTAAGAATTAAACGAGATAATATACTAAAGTGTAGTCTTATTAATAGTATTAAATAAATGAGGTTAGATTCCATTGATAACGAAATTAATTCATCACTGCTAATAATTCGTCAAAGATCAGAACGAATTATTTTGGCCAAAATGAAGAGTAATCCTAGATTAGGATTTAAACTCCTCACAGAATACAGTAAATACAAGGATTTCTCTGTGAATTGGAGGAAGTATTTGGCAATTTGATATGCAATACACAGAATGAAAGAAATTTTATAGAACTATCTGACCCCTTGGGAGCCCAGGAACCAGGACTTGTTATTGACAGTGATGAATTGATAAAATTGATGTTAAAAATCAAATCAAAAACACAAAAAGATCACCTTGGTATTTCGATTGATAATCTGCAAAAATTACCCTTAACATTTAGGAATGTGCTCTGCAACTTTATAAATAGAATTTTGAAGAATGGGAAATTACCAATCGATATATTAACGATAGTAGCTAAGCCGTTGCCAAAAGTAAGTAAGCCAACGTGCGCCAGTGATTATAGATTAATCTCTATTATCCCTTCGTTTTTGAAGATAATAGAACGACTGATACTAGATCATTTAGAACGTATGTTACCGGCTGATTTTGACTTATGTCAACATGGCTTTACGAAAGGTTGATCGACAACTACTAATATGCTTTCCATGTGGAAACATGTAATCACATTAGACGAGAATAAGTTAGATGCATTAATTGTATTTATAGATATCTCAAAAGCTTTTGACTCTATATCTTTGGATGCTATTTTGAATGCGATTAGTTTGTTGAATATTGATCCGAATATTTTTAGATTACTTAAATACTATCTATATAATCGACGAATGAGTATTCAAGTAAACGATTTTATATCAAAATCGAAACGAGTAACGAGTGGAGTTCCACAGGGATCAAGCTTGGAGCCAATTTTATTTAAAAATTGTATTTGCAAATTTGGAAACTAAGATCCTTAACGGTCGAGTTTGCAAATTCGCTGATGATTTAAAAATAATCTTCCTAATTGATCCAAAGAATGTCGAATTCTCCAAAAATAATGTGACATTAGATTTGTATGACTTGAGTAAATATTTGATTACGCTAGGGCTGAGAATAAACAATAAAAAGACGAAAGCTTTAAAAATAGGGAACAGAACAAACTTTCACTATGTTTATTTTCATGATGCTGTTATTAATGATGTGTTTGAGATTAAACTTATGCAAGAAATTAAGGATTTAGGCATAACTATTCAATGTACAGCTTCTGATGAGAGACATATTGAAAGTATAGTAGGCAGTGCCAAGAAAAGATGGGCACTAATAAATCGAAATATCTTATCAAATGATATAAAACTTCAAATGTATATAATATGGATTAGACCGGTACTAGAATATGCTGTCGCTACTTGGAATCCATTAAAAAAGGGTTTGTCTAATAAGATAGAAGCTGTACAAAGAAAGGTTGTGAAACATATTAGTCCTATTTCTTGCACTATATACGCCTCTAGATTACAGTTTGTGTCATTGCAATCTCTGTGGTTTCGGAGGATGTGTTATTGTATAAAAGTTTTCCATTTGAACCAGTGGACTGGTGCCTATATGACTCCGATAAGAAAGAGTCATGAAGTTGGAACTAGATCTGGACATTTGGCAATATCTCCTCCTTTGGTGGGGAATGTAGCGAGCAAGTTATTCTCTTTCTCGAAAATCTACAAAATTTATAACCAATTGCCGAAGGGGCTTAGAGAAATGCCTCCATCTAAGATGTCTTTTAAAACTTTATCTACTGAACTTGAAAAAGTCTGCAATCCTGCTGATATTTTTTATATTTTGATTATGATAATACTTTCTCATGGTTGAATAAAAGACAAGGATAATTGTTTCTTGAGATTTTTATTTCCAAGTTTTGTATTATTATAATTGAAATGTTATGCACTATTTCTTCAAATTAGTTAACATTACATACAATCAATTGCTAGTCATGGTTCTCAATTTTTGCATAATGTTACACTCGAATTATACCTTAATTGTTCCTAATTTGATGATGTATATATTATTCTTTTCAGTCGAACATTCTGATATTGATATATTGTATTGTACAACTATGAGATATACCTATCTACATGAGATTAATTGCACAATTATTGTGATGTGATAATTTTTTAATATATATTGTACAATTTCCAATTTTATTATTTGATGGAATATGTGTGGTTTGAATCCAAATAAAGATATTCTATTCTATTCTGTTCTATTCTATAAATCAGATGGCGGTTCTCACCTCAGGTAGTCTTGCATACATTGCATTTACTATAAACAGGGTTGCGAATTTGATATAAGCACCTAACCCAACAAATACATACATTTGTCAGTATAAACTAAGAATTGTATAGTGTAGAAATGGCAATTCATCCAGTAGACCGGTTTCGTTCTTATTGGGAACTCATCACGTACTGGCTAGTATTTGCCGCGGACAGGGCTCGAACCTGGGCACGTCTGCTTCGGAATCTGGTGCTCTAACCACTGAGCCACCCTGCCGAACACTACACATCACGCAATTTTCAGTTATATACTAACTGATGTAACTTAGTAAGTCTATTTTTCCTTTAGGTGGAGCTCATATGGCATCCATTTATACCCAAAGTTCCAACTAACCACCCGAAATCTGTCATTATTGAATAGACACCACACTACAGGGGGAAGTGGTTTTTAAATGAACATTTATTTAATTAAACGAACATCGGTTGCGCGGGCGGTGATAGCAATTATTATAATCAAGTTTGCGGTCTTGATATAAACACCTAACCCAATAAATACATACATTTGTCAGTATTAACTAAGAGTTTTATATTGTAGAAATGGCAATTCATACAGTAGATCGGTTTCGTCAATATTGGGAACTCACCACGAACTGGCCAGAATTTGCCGCGGACAGGGCTCGAACCTGGGCACGCCTGCTTCGTAATCTTGTGCTCTAACCACTGAGCCACCCTGCCGCACATTGCATTTATTTGGAAATTTTGGCTACAAAATGTTTATTCAGTCGCGTATATAGCGAATTTATGGCTTTCGCTAAGCGTAAATGTTATACGAATGCTGTTTAAATGGTAAAATAAATTTGAATTTATTTTTATCTCAAAGTTGCACACATAATTTAAATTATTGTTATCACCACCAGCTTAATTAAATTTCGCTTAATTCCAAAATGATTTGTCGAGAATTCTCATAACAACTAGAAGTAAATATTTCAATTTGCAGAAATGGTTCAGATGTGCATGTCATCATTTACTTAATGTTCCATAAGGAGCACACTAAGTAGACCAAGGATATTATGATGAGAGTGTCATCTGTTTCATTTTCCAAAACATATATGTATTATGTAAATACACCTCCGGTGGAGATGGCACCTCTCTTACTGCAATTATTTTAAAGGTATTTTGATGATACATGTTATAAACAGAAGTATAGGAATGAAAATTTTAAGAAATACTTGCTTCTAGTGTATCAGATAAGTGGACACCAATTTATCTAGGAAAAACTGTAAGATAGTAGCTTATTGCGCTTAGATCTAAGATTGACTTTTTTGGTTGCAAATTTAGGATATATGTTCAAAAAGATATCTACTAGGGATTCTATTTACTTTAAGCTAATACCTTTCCTTCCGCACGATATCAAAGGTTTTAAATCAATGACGTTAAAGGGCCAATGAATGGATTACTCGAAACATAGGAAAATTTATTTAAGTTGACTGAAGAGATTTAAAATTAATGTATACCCATGAGAGATAGTAGAACCGGTAATGATAATTAATATCCAGTATTGCAAAATAAGTTTTATTTTAAAACTGTGTAATGACTATGATAGTTGGAAAATTTGTCTTGAATTACGATAAAACTAAGAAAAAAAGCCAAAAGATACTGCAAGATAGTGATATGCGTGATTCAAGCTTGGGCAGAAAAGTTACGGCATTTGCAGCAAAGATGAACATTTGAATTGTTTTAAAGCAACCACTTGCACCAGGTTGCTTACTTGACAAATAAACTAAGAAGACTGGCACTTTAGAGACACCAACATATGTTGACATATTCTGTGGTGACTGTGAACTGATGTATGTGTGAAATAGATGCTGTCAATTAAGGTAAGAATAGAGGAAACTAAAACAGTGTGCCAATGTGTTTATATAATTAGATTCGATCTACTTCATCACTGGGAAATGACTGGCCACGCTGTATATTGGGACATGATGCCAAAGCGCATCTATTTGATCGCAATTGAAATAGTAGATTAATAAATAAGTCAATCTAGATAATATCTGGTTTTATAATAATGAAAATACCGCAGGATTACTAAGGTAAGACAAAAAGAAGCTATTAATTGACATTGGTTTTCATAATTAAAATATGACTAGTCCACAACATTTTTGTAGACATTTATCAACAATTTCAATTAAATAAGAAGAATTCAACAATTTATTATCTAACAAGTAAGTGTAATTTCGCATTCTACGACGTAGGCTATTAGATATTTTATCAGTTAGAAACACTAGACTTAAACAATAATTCTTAGTTGGTTAATTGGCTTAGACACTTTTGCTAACCGTTACACTCTAGGTGCAACTGTACTTCTTTGTTTGGACATATTAATATGTGCAACAACAGATTCCTCATTAACAATCGTATCCATGTTCAATAATTTCACTTCCCATTTTAACCTCTTAATTTGGCATTTCATTATCCCAGTATGAACATATTTATTTTTTATTTGTTAAAACATCTTATAATAACATTCCGAAAATGGCTCATTAGAACAGTCGCTCGTCTTTTATTCGTATACAAATACAAAACAATTTTTGGTTTGAACGCAATTCTGAGAGGATGAACTTCATGAAAGGGTTTATATTTACCATCTATGCGTGGTTAAACAATTAATGTGAGACTACATTGACTGCAACCGTATACTGATCTTCAATAAATTATTTACGTATTGTACTTTATTCTATGTTAGTGAGTCCATCTTTTAGCACTGATGATGACCATTGAAAATGAAAAGGATTCTATATATACTCCTATTTCTGTGACCGGTTGCTTCCTAAGAGTTGCACATTTTCTCAAGTCAGCAAACAGGTTTCAAATGAAAATCTGAAAATATACTTCTAGGGTGACTGCCTCAAAATAGTGTATTCGGCTGCAAACCGAATTTAGATTTACAGTAACTTAAATAAGTCCTTGTGGAATGCGAGTTTTCATTTAATTAATAGTACAATTTCAAATTATAAGGATAAAAAGTAATTTTAACAGAAACAATAAACAGCTATTTCTTATTTTATCCTCAAGTATATAAAATGGCTATATTAGGTATTATATGTATATATATATATATATATATATATATATATATATATATATATATATATATTATGTCGCATACCGATCTTGAGAAAATCGTTTCGGACCTTCAGAACTCTGTGAAGGCGCTGAGATAATCGTATTAAGAATAGATTGTCAAAACTGGAAACAGACGTTGATGCGTATACGGCAAAATTGGAATTAGCGGAAAAGAAAAATGAATCTTTAAGCGTGCAAATTGTTGAATTGATTAAGGTGTTGCATACGAAATTAGATAAATTAAAGACTGATGTTCAGACATGGGTTGAGTTGGCTGAAATAACAGTGGAAAATGACACACCAATGAAGAATAAAATATCAGGCGAAGAAATAATAAACATATTAGCGAATGAAGTATCAGCGCGGGTTAGCAAACAAGAACAGCTAATTTTATTTAATCTTGATGAAAATGCTGATGTGAAAGTTGTCGAGAAATTAAACGTCCTGATCAAAGATGAGACGCATGTTGACATGGATAAATGTTTTAGAGTTGGAAAAAGATCCCATCTTCCTAGACCGGTGGTTATAAAATTATCAAAGAATGCAGATGGAGGCCATCAATAAAAGGAAAGGTGAGAATCCGAGTTTTCATAGCATATTTATTGGACGTGACAAAACATTTCTCCAACGAAAGTTGGCAAAAGCAAAAAAGCTAAAGAACAACCAGGAGCGGAAGCCATCTACTTCTGACCACGATATTATAAGGAATTTATCAAGAGAAGATACAAAAACAAAAAACGATGTATCGTTACTAAATGTTGTGGACAGCGGGGGGAGAGGAAGCATGGCCTCGAAGCCCGGGAAACGAATAGTAAAGAAGCCAACAAGGTTGAATCAGTAAAAGTCGATACTTGTTTAGATAAGTCGCTTTCTACATTTACTTTATTTTATGCTAACTTTCGAAGTGTTAAGAATAAGAACTTTTTACTTTGTAATTTTATAATAAGTAACGATTTCGATTTTATAATATTATCTGAAACCTGGCTTAACAAGGATATTAAAAACCATGAATTTGATATTATTCAGTATTTTTTATTCAGAAAGGACAGATCGCTGGATAAAAGAGGTGGAGGAGTACTCATTTATTGTAAATCTGTATTTAAGGTGAAAATTTTACATACTAGTGATGATAATGCTATCATTGATTTCTTATCTATACAATTTGATAATCTGATCTTAACAGCGGTTTATAGACCGCCGTATGCTACTTTATTTGATGATCTAACATTTACCAATTCTTTTCAATCTATCTTTGACTGCCATGGCTATAATTTAGTGGTAGGTGGCTTCAATAAGTTACAGGACTGTGAAATAACCAATTTTTTTCTAACCATGATCTCAAGCAGATTATAAATGAATCAACTAGAGGTTCGCAATGCTTAGATAATGTATACTTAGAAATTGAAATGGTGAAATCGCACAGTTATGATGTTGTCAATTATTTCAAAGAATTGGATCACAAACAAATTATTTTACAATGGAACATCTTGAGTGGCATAACACAGAAAATGCACACGTGCACTGTTCCAGAATCAACTGGAATTTTTTTAGAGAATTAAGTATACTGATTGATTATGAGAGTTTTTATTTCTTGAATACTGATGAATTTGTTTTTTCTGTTTCATTGTTATTATCTATTTTATTTCAGACATCTACGTTTATGGACATTATACCGAAACGAATTAATAGGAAATTATGTAAACTAAGAATTAAACGAGATAATATAATAAAGTGTAGTCTTATTAATAGTATTAAACAAATGAGGTTAGATTCCATTGATAACGAAATTAATTCATCAATGATAAAAATTCGTCAAAGATCAGAACGAATTATTTTGGCCAAAATGAAGAGTAATCCTAGATTAGGATTTAAACTACTCACAGATTACAGTAAATACAAGGAAAAGTTAAAGCTTATACTACCTGTAGATAAAACTGAGTATGAATTTCTCTGTGAATTGGAGGAAGTATTTGGCAATTTGATATGCAATCCACAGAATGAAAGAAATTTTATAGAAATATCTGACCCTTTTGGAGACCAGGAACCAGGACTTGTTATTGACATTGATGAATTAATAAAATTGATGTTAAAAATCAAATAAAAAAAACAAAAAGATCACCTTGGTGTTTCGATTGATAATCTGCTTGAATTACCCTTAACATTTAGGAATGTGCTCTGTAACTTTATAAATAGAATTTTGAAGAATGGGAAATTACCAATCGATATATTAACGATAGTATCAAAGCCGTTGCCAAAAGTTAGTAAGCCAACGTGCGCCAGTGATTATAGATTAATCTCTATTATCCCTTCGTTTTTAAAGATAATAGAACGATTGATACTAGATCATTTAGAACGTATGTTACCGGCTGATTTTGACTTATGTCAACATGGCTTTACGAAAGGTAGATCGACAACTACTAATATGTTTACCATGTGGAAACATGTAATTACATTAGACGAGAATAAGTTAGATGCATTAATTGTATTTATAGATATCTCAAAAGCTTTTGACTCTATATCTTTTGATGCTATTTTGAATGCGATTAGTTTGGTTGAATATTGATCCGAATATTTTTAGATTACTTAAATACTATCTATATAATCGACGAATGAGTATTCAAGTAAACGATTTGATATCAAAATCGAAACGAGTAACGAGTGGAGTTCCACAGGGATCAAGCTTGGGGCCCATTTTATTTAAAATTGTATTTGCACATTTGAAAACTAAGATCCTTAACGGTCGAGTTTGCAAATTCGCTGATGATTTAAAAATAATCTTCCCAATTGATCCAAAGAATGTCGAATTCTCCAAAATAATGTGACATTAGATTTGTATGATTTGAGTAAATATTTGATTACACTAGGGCTGAGAATAAACAATAAAAATACGAGAGCTTTAAAAATAGGTAACAGAACAAACTTTCATTATGTTTATTTTCATGATGCTGTGATTAATGATGTGCTTGAGATTAAACTTATGCAAGAAATTAAGGATTTAGGCATAACTATTCAATGTACAGCTTCTGCTGAGAGACATAGTGAAAGTATAGTAAGCAGTGCCAAGAAAAGATGGGCACTAATAAATCGAAATATCTTATCAAATGATATAAAACTTCAAATGTATATAATATGGATAAGACCGGTACTAGAATATGCTGTCGCTACTTGGAATCCATTAAAAAGGGTTTGTCTAATAAGATAGAAGCTGTACAAAGAATAGTTGTGAAACATATTAGTCCTATTTCTTGCACTATGTACGCCTCTAGATTACAGTTTGTGTCATTGCAATCTTTGTGGTTTCGGAGGATGTGCTATTGTATAAAAGTTTTCCATTTGAACCAGTGGACTGGTGCCTATATGACTCCGATAAGAAAGAGTCATGAAGTTGGAACTAGATCTGGACATTTGGCAATATCTCCTCCTTTGGTGGGGAATGTAGCGAGCAAGTTATTCTCTTTCTCGAAAACCTACAAAATTTATAACCAATTGCCGAAGGGGCTTAGAGAAATGCCTCCATCTAAGATGTCTTTTAAAATTTTATCTACTGAACTTGAAAAAGTCTGCAATCCTGCTGATATTTTTTATTTTGATTATGATAATACTTTCTCATGGTTGAATAAAAGACAAGGATAATTGTTATCGGAAACAGATTTTCTTGAGATTTTTATTTCCAAGTTTTGTATTATTATAATTGAAATGTTATGCACTATATCTTCATGTTAGTTAACATTACATACAATCAATTGCTAGTCATGGTTCTCAATTTTTGCATAATGTTACACTCGAATTATACCTTAATTGTTCCTAATTTGATGATGTATATATTATTCTTTTCAGTCGAACTTTCTGATATTGTTATATTGTATAGTACAACTAGTGAGATATACTTATCTACATGAGATTAATTTCACAATTATTGTGATGTGATAATTTTTTTAATATATATTATACATTTTCCAATTTTATTATTTGATGGAATATGTGTGGTTTGAATCCAAATAAAGATATTCTATTCTATTCTATTCTATTCAATATATATAAAAATAGTTGAGTAGACATTGAGAATGCAATGATTCTTGCTTCTGTTAAAATTTTTGGGTTTGCACGTTTGATTGGCCCTGCGAACCTTATTTCGATTAAATTAGTTTTAGTCAGATGGCCTCTGTGATCTTAATATGCCTATTTGTGTCGGAAACGCGTCAGAATTTTAATTGATTACCAATTTTTTGTTGTAGAAATTTATGCGCAACATTAGTGAATAATTGTCTTTTAATGTTAATGTGCGCAGTTTAGTTGAATAATTTATACGCCTACATTAAACTTAGTGAATCGCATTCACAATTGTTATTTCTCCGTGTATACGCTAGATTAAATATGAATGTTTACACGGATACATAAACCAGTCAACATACTAACGCATTAACTTTTTAAAAGCAATGCTACATAGATTCATTTACAAAAAGAGTACTAGTAAAATTAATTTGAAGACTCGTGCACATTTATTAATCCATATAAGCGTAAGAAACTATGAATAAATAAAAGTTACGAAAGAAATAACCTAGGATGAGAAAAATTTCATTATTATTTCAAGATCTTAACCTCGTTAACAATTATGTCCATTTTAAATTTTAGCGTGGTTTTCCTCAACCTACCACACAGCCTTGAGAAAAGAAACTGGTAGTGAGAATAGAATAATATTTAAAAAAACAGAGGAGGTCATCACTGTGTCAATATGTTTAATAATGTACTCTCAAACTCTCTAAAAATAAATTTGATACACATTTTATCCTACAGAATGAATTCAATCTGTTCGGAAGCATTTCAATGCAGAGAACTAACTATGCTGAACATAATTTAACCAGAAAACGTATTTCCGGACAAATTTACGGAAAACAATAACCAATATAAATGACAGCAATAATGCAATGAATTCGCACCCAATCAAATAGCAATATATGCTAGATTACTTTTTAAATCTGAAATGTTCACTTCACAAATTAAAAAAACAGCGTTTAACAGGATGCTTTATAAAAGATCAATGTTTGTCTTTATTGCAGAACGCATTCTTTACATAAATGTACAATTGTAATGTGTATTATAATCTATTTTGTACACATAAACTAGCTGCACAGAGCGCTATGCAGATAGGACTGGCGACTTACCGAAGAAGAACATCCAAGTGTGTTTTGTAGTAAAGACAGCTGGTAAAGAGCGTAACTTTCCCGCGAAAGCTGAACACACTTTTGCGAAAAAGTACTCCACATTAAGTGGATTTCTAGGTAAATGCAAGTGAGCTGTACATTGCAGAAGCTATCAGTGTCAAAATAATTTTTCTACTATCAATTAGAAAAAATTAATTTTTACATAAACTGGATATAAACTTGTTGATTGTATATATATGTGCTCTTCTGTATGGACGTCGCTTTGCTTCCGGTTTTTTGTCGTACAATGTTCATTTAGAAACTAACCTAACATCCCTTGTTTTTTTTAAAATTTGCCATATAAAAAAAGTATAATTTGTGTAACTTCAGATCTGTAGTATGAAAGGGCCGTACAAATTTGTTACATAAAAAAATTAAGCTTAAGTGCCAAAAGTATCTTTTAATTTATTTTACTGAATGCAAGAATCAATGATAATTTAATTAATAACATTTTGTTTGTAATTGCACAAAACCGCGTACTAAGGTAACGTACAGAACATGCAAAGGAGAAATGAGGAAAGGAAATGTAAATAATTATAATTCAAGTTATCCTTAAATCGATTATCACGAAATAATTTTAATTGATTGATGGGTTCTCAATGTTCCCGTGACTCTGAAGCCGTTCTTACACGGCTTGTCCGGAAATGTTAATGAATACAGATTTTCAGATTTTTTTCCGAATTTTCGGGACATCATTTCTAATCCCGTCTTCAGAGTTAACACCATACTCATTGGGAAGACAACTTGTGGCATATTTGATATCCTAATTCAAAACAGATCTATTGATATTTATTTTAATTCCTAAAATACTTTTCTTGCCTGCTCCAATATCCAGCCTTATAATTATACTCCTATACTTACATGTATACGCAAAACTACCAATATACTCACCTACAAAACAAACCTGTACACGCATATATGTGTACTCTAATCTAAATTGAAATTTATAGAATAAATATAAGTAAACCTTATGGATTGAGATACTCGCTTATCCGTTGTCAGAATATTTTAAATCAATTTGCCAGACGTGTAGAAGTATCAACAAAATATCCGCACGCGCAACCAATGTTCGTTTAATTATATAAATTTTCGCTTCAATACCACTTCCTCCTCTATTGTGGTGCCTCTTCTGTTATGAGAGATTGGGAATGGTTAGTTGGAACTTTGGGTCTAAATGGATGCCATATGAGCTCCACCTAAAAGGAAAAAAAATAACCGTAATACATTAGTTAGTTTATGACTGAAAATTGTGTGTAGTTTGCGGCAGGGTGGCTCAGTGGTTAAAGCACTAGATTCCAAAGCAAACATGACCAGGTTCGAGCCCTATCTGCGGCAAATTCTGGCCAATAAGTGATGAGTTTTCAATAAGTACGAAACCGGTCTACTGGATGAATTGCCTTTTCTACAATATACTATTCTTAGTTTATACTGACAAAATGTAGATGCTTAATGGGTCAGATGTTTATATCAAGTTTGCAGCCTTGATTATTGTAAAAGTTATCACCACCCACGCAACCAATGTTCGTTTAATTATATAAATGTTCATTTCAATACCGCTTCCTCATCTGGTGTGTCTGTTCAGTAATGACAGATTGGAGATGGTTAGTTAGAACTTTGGGTCTAAATTGATGCCATATGAGCTCCACCTTAAAGGAAAAAAAGGAAACGAATTATATTAGTCAGTTTATGACTGAAAATTGTGTTTAGTGTGCGTCAGGGTGGCTTAGCGGTTAGAACAATAAACTTTGAAGCAGACGAGCCCAGGTTCGAGCGCTGTCCGCGGCAAATTCTGGTCAGTAAGTGATGAGTTCCCTAGAAGGACGCAACCGGTCTACAGGATGAATTGCCTTTTCTACAATATACAATTCTTAGTTTATATTGCCAAAATGTAAGTGCTTAATGGGTCAGTTGTTTATATCATTTTCGCAACCTTGATTATTGTAAATGTTATCACCGCCCTCGCAAACAATGTTCGTTTAATTATATAAATGTTCATTTCAATGCCACTTCCTCACCTAGTGTGTTGCCTGTTCGGTAATGACAGATTGGGGATGGTTATGTGTATTTCAGTCCATTCGCTTTAGTCATACTTATTCTACAAATGCAAATTTAGATCAGAGTACAAATGTATGTGTATGTAGGGTTGTGTGTGTGTATGGGGGTAGTTTTGTGTATAGATGTGAGTATAGTATAATAATTATTAAGGCTGAATTTTGGTATAGACAGGAAAAATCCTTTAGGCGATAAAATAAATACAAATAGGTTTGTCATGAATTAGGGTATCCAATTTGCCACAAGTTGTTTTCTCAATGTGTATGGTGTCAACCCAGAAATTGGACTGGAAATGAATTCCAGAAAATGTGGAAAAAATCGGAATATCTGTAATTAAAAACATTTCCGGATGGACAGTGTAAGGACGGCTTCAAAGTCACGGGAATTCTGAGAACCTATCAATCAAATAATGAAAAAACAAGCTGTGCACATAGAAACGTTACCGATTTACGAGTGCTATCAATTGTGGCGCAGCTGTAAATTATGGTATCAGCTCCAATGGTAAGAGCACTACTCAAAACCAAATTCCTTATAAGGAATATATCAAAACGTAATAGGATGGGACAGCATTAGTACTGTTCAAACAATACAGATGGAGAAAAATACTAATTACATCGCTATTAGAAAATACGTCAAACGTGAAATTATGTTTTAAATTTAATGTTATATCTAAATGCTTTAAATTCCAAATATATTTTCAGCTAGACAGTGTTGGAAATGTTCTGAAACAGGAACTTTCTCTACATTTAATAGAATCAATAAAAAACAAGCAAGACAGACGGAAATATGAACTAAATAGAGGAAAGTCTAGAATAAGATCTATTGTGCTCTTGATATTACATACAATGGACTTAAAAAGTATCGAAGAATTCACTGACATTTCTCGGAATAAGGAAATTAAAAAGGTTAGACAGAGACAAGAGAAGAAACTAGAAAACTTTTGAATTTACAGGTCTCCGATAAATATTCCAAACGATTCTTGAGTGTCTAAACGGGTAAATTATTCATCGTCTATGGACTTCAGGCATAATGAAAAGGGAATACATAACCTGGGACTGAACACGGCCGTTCTTATAGAATAGATGATTAAAAATGAAATTATTACGGAGACAGTTAAGATCACCAAATGCCTCAAAGAAAATGATAAAACAAAATTTGAATTTGATCTTACCAAATTGGTGTTAGAACATAGAGAAGACAACTGTAAGCCGAATTATGAATTTAAAGTATCGAGATTAAACTTGTTATCCAATAAAATAATATGCTTTAAAACAGACAAATTTGGAGCAAATATGCTAATGAATCAGATGGATTATAATGATAAATATGTACAATTAAAGAAGATTATAATAAAATAAATAATGAACCAAAAGATAGCTCACAAGAGGAGGTTAAGCCTTTCATAGAATAAATGACTGGGTCTGGGGAATTAGATTCAACGCATGGGAACTTATTAATACAAAGGACACAGTCCCTCCTATTGTATATGCTTTGGTAAAGATTCATAAAAAATGTGCCTCAAACTAAACTTGTATTTGAGATTCTTAAACGACATTTACTTAATTTGTAATCATGGGGATAAGGAGTTGGAGAATTTTCTGTATTTAGCTAATCACCTAGGAGATTTAAATCTAACGTTGGAAAATGAAGGGATAGAAAAATGATCATTTATAATGGGTCAAATATTATAAAAAGGTATTTATAGGAAAGATACTTATTCAGATATCCTCCTGAATTTCTGCTATAATCACCCATTTTGGTTGAAAATAGGCATTCTAAATTCCACGATAAAAAGAAATCTTAAAATAGTAGACTTAAAATATAGGGACGAAGAACTTTTGAAAGGGAAAGAAATATTCAGGGTAAATGGTTATCTGAAAAAATAATTTGAGAAAAGCATAAATGAAACACTAATTAGATTTAGCGGAAAAATAAGCCATACATAACGGGAAATGAATTTGAAAAGCCAAACGAATAAAAGTTAAAGGGTTCTGTTAATAATGGATTCCAGATTAGGTAGAAAAATGAGTACCTTAGTAACTAAATACATAATAAGTACAGTATTATGACAATAATTTACTACAGGCAATAAGTTACCGAATCAGAAAAAAATAGAACCTCTTAATACAGCAGGGGTTTATGAAGTACCTTGAAAAGATTGCAAACTTAGGTGTATAGGTGAAACCATGCGTCCAATATAAGCACGTAGAAGGTGAGATAAAACAGCATGCAAATATGTTCATATTCATATATCCGATCTATGTAAACATAATAGATTGACCAGGTTGATTAGGAGAGCAATTGAAGTAAAATAAGAAATGAACGTTATGAATGTCGCATCTGTAGAAAATTCATTGGGCTCCATATTTAACGAAGCCTTCTTGAATGGTAGGAACGTGGATTGGAGAAATCAGAGTTAACGATAAATCTAAGTAAGGGATCTTGACTGTGAATTTGCGATAGTAAAAGGAATAATTTAGATGGTGTTCTAAAGAGTTACATAGATTATGGATAGAGAAATGTGTATTTTGGCTAATATACTACCAAATATATACTACATATATATATATATATATATATATATATATATATATATTGAAGTATATTATTATCTTTATGTAAGATGTGGAAAACTCCAATGACGGCTTATTTGTTTATTTAGATTTGGATAATACATATATGGTGTGTAGACATGCAAATGAATAAATATTTATATATTCATATAAGGAGTGGTTGCTCATATGCATATCTTGATATTTATACCATATATTGTATATATATATATATCCATATATGAATATATATTTAGACGCGAGAGAAACTCACATGGTTGGTTATACGTTGATGTAGATATACATAACAAAATATGGTTTGTAGACTTATATATATATCCATATAAAACAAGAGTATTTAATATATATATATATATATATATATCATATGATCATAGTACGTGCAGGGTGTATTGTAGGCACTTGAAGTTCAAATAACCCAGTTTCTGCTATGTAAATATATATACATATATATATATATATATATATATATATATATATATATATGTTTATATATATAGTCTGAATACATAGACATTCATGTAGACATTTAAATTGTACCAAATATGTATTTGACTGATATAATCATTGCGATACTCACATGGTTGCTTATATGATATCCATATTATATATGGCGTGAACACATATAAAATGGATGGATATTTAGATAATAACATTAGATTTGGGTAGATCCCATTTAGTTTCTTATATAACTATTGAGATATGCAAAATATATAGTTCAGACGTATATATGAATAGATATTTATATTTAAATTATGTCTATAAATTAAGTAACAGATTGTATGTAAATATTTATATTTAAATGTGTTGCTGATATATTATCTATTTACAAACCCTTTTGCTTTCATGTTTACTCTTATATATGTATATGGTTTGTACTCAGATATTTAAATGAAAACTTAAATTTAAACAGGATATGGGTATAAATAATGGTGTACTTGGCTGATATACCATTCGTTTATGTAGGAGTCATATTCGGCCTTGTCAAAACTTTGGAGCAATACTACATTCTATCATTAGTTCTACCAATGTTACTCTCTCTCTCTCCATAATATTTTGCAAACAGTATGAGAGAAGGTGAATCGGAAATTAAGGATTATTGCAATATAATGGAAATGGAAATTTGGTTGATCCTTCTACGGGTCCGGAATTGTAATTTGTTTTAAATTCGTGACATCCCAGATAGGCGTATATGTCAATCCATTCGGTTCATTTGTTTTTATTCTATAAACGTCAATTTAGTTTAAACTACACATATATGCGTGTTTAGGTTTTGTGTGTTTGTGTGTTTGAGTGTTGGTAGTTTCGTCTATACATGTGACTATAATAGAATAGTTATTAAGGCCGGAAATTGGAGAAGACACGAAAAATACTTTAGGATTTAAAATAAATATTAATAGATCTGTATTGACTGAGGATATCAGATTATCCACAAGCGGTTTTTTTGTGAATATGATATCAACCCTGTAGATAAGACTGGGAATGAATTCCAGAAAATATTGAAAAATGCGCAAAGTCTGTATTCAAATATATTTCTGGACAATCAGTGTGAGGACGACTTCAGAGTCGCGGGCATATTGAGAACTCTTCAATCAGTTAACGCATCAACTTTATGGAGTTATTTATTTCACAATTCTTAACTGACATAAATATTTTTTTCTAGAGCTTGTTTCCCATTAGTATTCATGAAATCTTCGCAGGCCTCCAATTATTAATTCTACTATCCAAATGGTGATATTAAATATTGCTGGTGTTGTTTCATTCATAGTAACACGTTTCGACTTACTATCCAAAGATTCCACAAACAAACCTGTGTTTTAGTTTTTGTCCGCCAATCGTTAATACGCCGACTAACGTACCAGTTCTTTTTAATTTTGTCTTCAGTTAATGATGAGCACGATTATATATAATATAATGTAGATACATGAATGATCTTCTAATTTCACCCATTTTTATTTCAATTTAGTGTATTGCTTCACTCACATTCATGAGGTTACGTACATTGCATGAGATTCCTTTCAAATATGGTTTAACTTAGAGCTTATTTCTGCCTCTTTGCTCATGTGTCTTACTTATTTAAATAATGGACCTTTTTAATATTGTCGGAATTTCACGCTTCATTCGATTTTATTTTTCATTGTTACCTAGATTGGTGTCAAGAAATATCATAACCCTCTTAACTTCGTTTACTTAATCTGATTTTAAATTCTTCGAATTAGCATAGGATCGTCAACGTAAGTCATTTATCGTCAGTTGTTTTAATGCTAATTTGTACATTTTAACATTGAAAACCTCTAGATATCTGTTCTATTAACTGCAATCTTTCCACTTTGTTATTTAAGCTTATAACATAATCGACTTAAGAATACGGAGTTTTGAAATATATTTATTGAAAATTGCTTAATATGGGCTTTATAGTAAGTATTCTTTCGATAAACATATAATTCCATTGTCAGAGAACTTTTAATTTTTTGGACAACGAGAAACTTTAATTAACCTGATTCTACTCCGTGATTCTAAATTCGAGTTCAATTATCCGATAGGTTAAGTGTTAGAAATACACGATATTTTCGTCGCTATTATTCTAGTTTACTAATATATCATTAAAAACACCGACCACAATTTGAACTTGACGGTGTCTTAACAGAATGCTACTTTTTTAAAATAATATATTAATATTGATCGATCATTGATTGCGTAAGTGGTGGCTAAACAATTTAAACCAAGGTTATTCACATGGGATAGACACGAATCCCACTTTAAACATCCAGTCACACAGCTTAGCAAAGCTACCACCAATTGCAAGTTCCGACGCATTCGGAACTTTTATGATCATCATTAAAGCTCGACATCGATTTTACTATCTACGATAATACTGCGAGATTTCTATAAAGTAAGCAAACTCAGATCTAGGTCTGTCACACATAGTAATGTCCACTTATTATTTTATTAGAGTGGAAATTCAGGCTGCACAACTTCTACGTAGTCATGAAAAGCAAATATTTGCAGAATTTCAGCACATGCACATAGATTATAAAATTGATCAGTTATTGATTGCGTGAATGGAGATTATATTATAAGCTAAATTGGTAACATTTCTTTTTTGCTTTTATTTTTTCAATGTTTTACTGATTAATATTTAACTGTTTACTCAAGCACCGGACCATTTATTTATATACAATTGTCAGTAAAAACAAAGCATTGCTCAGTGTTGAAAACTGCAATTTATCCAGGTGACCGATTTTGTCCCTATTGAAAACTTATCACGAACTGTCCAGAACTTGCCGAAGACTGGTCTAAACTGCTTGCTTAAATGTGGTAGATTGAGCAGTGTACTGTGTGTTATTAGAGTTCGGATGATGGTACTGTAAATGAGATATAAAAACATCTTAATATTACTCAGATTAGATCGAACTTCATTTCCAGTGTTTAGTATGAATGGTGTGGAAGTCTTCGGACTGAATGTACGAATCAGCATCTCGCGAAATCGAGCCAAACACTACGCGTATTTGGAAATGAGGCTCAATCTGACCAACGTGGAACCAAGAGTACAAATCGACCACTCATGAAAGAAATATGTGCGTATGTTTAAATACATATGTTTATTAAATTATGTTCAGAAACAAAACTTCATTTTTTTGCGTAATGAAATAATTGTGGCTATTTCCAATTTAAACATTTTATTCTTATAATAAAGAAATTATTCCCTTTTTACAATCGCCAAGATTATGGGAAGATGATATTATGATTGAGATAGAGTTGGCACGTTCTTGGTCCCATACGAAACGCATAATTTACTAAGGATAGGAAGCGACGAATGCACGATTCAGAATCGAAATCTAGCTCCTGAAAAAATATAAATAATATTGGATTATAATTAGGGTATAAAGGTTTAGATATTTGCCTCTTGATAATCAGTGTGTAATTTAATTGAATTCGCATCTAAAAATATCCACTTTTATTTCTTTTCATCTTATTGTATCTTTCGATTTTGTGATTTAATGTCGTATAGCACATATTCACAAACTTTCTGAAAGTGATTTATAATATGACATTAGTCGATTTTTGAAGTTTTTAACTGTCATTTTGATAATTATTTGCACAGTATCATGTAGATAATTTTTGTTTTGTTTTTGTATAGATTTTCAAATTTCCATGTCCCAACATGATTATTGACCAGATCATTGATTGCTTGTGGTAATATGATTAGAAAAATTAAGAAATAACTTATGAAGAAAAGTAAAAACGAGTTGGCATATGCATAGGCTACACACGCGCTTATCTTCAACGATCAAGTGTGACGTTTGCATGTATAATTAACAGACAGTGACTGTAGTTCAATTAGCTGGATTAAATAATGCATGTGATTACAATGAACTAATCAAATAAAAATATAATAGTTAGACATTCTTTGTGGCGGAGAACTAATATATATCAATTATGTATTGGGTGTTGCGCATCTAGTAACAAATTAGTTCAATTATGAACAGAAGGATACACCAAAGACAGCATGAACGGAAAGTATAATCTCGTGCACATTTTCCCACATACCTCACCCAAATTTGTTCTGGGTAAAGGACGTAATACCAGCTCCTACTGATGAGTCGCCAGTAAGCACGAAACGAATGTGCGCGATATCATACTTCCGTTCATGCTGTCTTTGGTTCATCCTTCTGGTCACAACTGAACTAATTCGTTACTAAGTTCGCAACACCTATTACTCAATTGCATATATATTAGTGCTCCGTCACTAACAACAAAAATATCTAATTGGTATATATTTAATTTTATGATGTCGTGATTACCGAAAAAAGTGATAACGGATATCGTACAAAGCCAGAGTGTATGAATTTAAAAGCGTAACATGTGTTCAGAAATAGATGTAATTCTCAATTTTTGTGAACTATGGCATACACTGATATCCATCATGTTGGTACCATGTACTGACTGGGCAACCATAGTGTTAGTACCATGTACCTTTTCAGTACTATAATGTTGGTATCGGGCATTGGCTCAATAGATATAGTTCTGGTATCCTTTACAGACTCCGTATGTATATTATATAGAGCGAGTTAGCGTTCAAGTCGTATTTTCGAGACTTTATACGATGTTGACTTCACTATTACAAGTTTACACATTCATCTAGGATATTGTACCGTCCTATTACCTCACATTCCTCACCCAAATATCTAGTGATTAAAGGGCGTAGTACCGGCTCCCACTGATGAGACCCAGTAAGCACGAAACGAATGTGCACGAGATTATACTTTCCGTTCATGTTGACTTTGGTTTATCCTTCTGGTCACTCTACTGAACTAACTTGTTACTAGGTGCGCAGCATCTAATACATAATAATCAATCAAAGATTTCGCGTCATGTGCACTTATGAGACGCAAGTTTACCAAGAAAAACTATTATTTTTTATAAAATTAATTATATAAAATTATCTACAGGCCACGATCTGATACCTATTTAATTATGTAGTGTGTTTTTTAATGCTTGTTTAAATACAGCCAGCGAGATATGCCAATGTCATCATTACCAAAATATATGATCAAATGCACACACTCGATTGTTGCCTAGCGTCAATCCAGCACTATGCCCAAAACCCACTATATATTTCATCAAGTAGTGTGGGACCGCTACACCGTGAAATTGCTTATAATTGTGTATGTTAAAGGTGTAACAAATTAACCGTAAATCGTATGTGAGATTTCTACAGGCGAGGGCCGCGTTTCTGATATCCAATAACTTATAACGATATCGTGTTTTGATCCTGGTTAAATCGTTTATCATAGAGCATTTAGAATAGTAACTGAAGGCAGAACGTGTCAATCCGTGTAACTGGCAATAAATTAGTGAAATCGTGCAATTAATTGAACAAATGTGAAAACTCTGTTTTATTTCCGCAAGCAAGTTTTAAAAACTGTTATCGCCAAACGAAAAATGACTGATTTGTTTTATGTATTGCGAACCTAGTAACAAATTAGTTCAGTTGTGACCAGAAGGATAAACCAGAGTCAGTATGAACGGAAAGTATAATCTCATGCGCATTCGTTTCGTGCTCACTGGCGACTCATCAGTAGGAGCTGGAATTATGCACTTTAACCACTATATATTTTGGTCAGTAATGTGGGATAATAGGACAGTACAATCTCCTAGACGAATGTGTTAACCTGCAATAGTGAAGCTAACATCATAAAGTCTACGACAATGCGACTTTTGTGATAACTCACACTATATAATATATATATATATATCGAGTCTGAAAGGATACTAACACTATGGCTATTGTGTTATTAATCGCTACCAACTGATACCATGTACCGAAAAGGTACATGGTACTAACACGATGGTTTCCAAGTCGGAACATGGTACCAACTTTATGGATATCAATTTATGCTATAGTTCACCGAAATTGAGAATTACAACAATTTCTGAACACCTGTTACTCCAGTAAATCCATACACTCTGGCCTTGATCGATATCAGTTATCACATTTCGCGGTAAGCATGACATCATTCAATTCAATATATTACAGTTAAATACTGTTTGTTGCGAAGAACCAATATATATGCAAGTATGTATTAGGTGTTGCGAACCTAGTAACAAATTAGTTCAGTTGTGACCAGAAGGATAAACCAAAGGCGCATGAACGGAAAGTATAATCTCATTCACATTCGTTTCTTGCTTACTGGCGACTCATCATCATAATTCTAAACAATAGAAGCAAATAATTTATTTATCTGGACTTGTATGATCGGTGCATAGAATATGGATTGCTTAAAAGATTATCAAAGCAAATATAGTTTTATTGGTTCACTGCGAATTTCTAAATAGCCCCGTCAGTAACTTTGAGCATTCTTCAAAGAATGCGTGAAACATCGATAAAACAACAGCGAATTTCTCTAGATTTCAATAAAAAAAGAAATTGTTCAATTAGAGTTGTTCGTCAGTTAAGCATATTTCGTTGGACTAATTATTTTGCTGGACTACTTCTAATAAAAAATATCTAGAAATATCTCTTCCTCAGGAATATGCCGCATGAGGAAAATTCAAGAATTCGTAAAATTCTGATTATTTACCCACAAGAAATAATTCAGAAATTCGTCAAACAGCTGCTCTGACACAAAAATTTTAATAAAACTTAATATAATTTTGCAGCTCTACTCAGCAAGCACATTTAGTCCTCTCGTCTCAGCAGTTGAAATAGAATTGAAAATTTAAAAAAAATAAGAGCCTCATCTATTTCTTTACCAGATCCGTGTTATGACTAGTGTCTCTGTTTATGAGAAATATTTCGTATACCATTTTAGTTCACAGTTCATCACATGAATTAGGACCAAACTAATACTATTATGTATTACGCATTATTCTATTCCGTAAAGAAGAGTGTACACGAAATTTAACCTACGCTCCATTTATATTATTTGGAGACATGGCAATGAATATTACACATTTCAAGCTGATCTAGAATCCAATCAATATTTAATACATTTTTGTGGTTATAAATGTAGTGCATAAAGATTAAAAGTGCAAATTGAAATCAGATATACAATTCTATTATTATCCGAATAATATACTTAATTTATGACCGTGAGTGGTGGAAAAATGTGTAGACTTTCAACCGATCTATTTTAATTAAACCTTGCGTTAATCATGCTTCTATATAGCAAGACTATAAAATTCTCCTACTTTTTAGACCTATTCCTCAGTTCAGCTATCTCATTTTCTGTACCATCTAGAGATATAAATATCTTATCGCTTTGATGTTTAACTGAATTAACCCGAGTGTAAATATTTTTTCAGTGTTGGTGCTTTAGGACCCTAAATATTAAAACAATTTACTGCCTTGTTCATGACGATCAAGGTTATGTCCAATAGAACGACGTGGTGAGGCATTAAAAGAGGCAACTTTTAAACCTCCTGGTATGAAGAATTACTAGTATACTGAAGAATATTGTAGCGGTAATTTTATGATTTAATCAACTGGTTTCATTTGAGTTTTTAACTATCTCTGTAATTTCATATCCTTTATTTTAATATTTCAATATTATATTACCCGGGATACTCATTCATGCATTAAATGGCATTTATTGAATTGCTATGAAGCCATAATACTGCAAGAGCACGTAGTTACATGCTCGCATGAAAAATGCAAATCGAATTGTAAATTTGTTTGTTACGGTAACTAAGATATATTGTGAAACTGAATCAACCTTTCTGTAAAGGTTTTTCAAGAATACTTTTAAAAAATTAATATATTTTAAAATGAAGATGTTTAAAATTGAAATCGCACATTCTGCTCAAATAAATATGGCCATATTGTCATATCCCATGATCTGAAATCCTGATTATTAAACTGTTTATACTGAACAATTTTGTATATTTCTCCATATCTAAATCATGTATTATTTACTAGCTTTTTTAGCGTTTAACATGGCCTTAGTTTACTAGGGCTAAATTTTTTTACCATATTCACCTTAACAAATTTGATTACATCACGGTATATAGTAAACGTTTTGCTATCAGTTATACTAACAGTGGTTGCGCGCGAGATGATAACATATTTTTTTAAATCAAGGTTGTGATCTTGATGGGAATATCTGTTACATTATCTACATATATATTTCAGAACAAACTAATTTAAGTGAGGCAATTCATTCATTAGACCGGTTTTGTCCATATTGGGAATTTTCCAGAATTTTCCGCGAACAGCACGCGAGTCTAGGCACGTCTGCTTCAGAATCTGTTACTCTAACCACTGAGCCATACTGCCGGACAGTTGATGAAATATCACCTATGTAAATGTGTATGAAGTTAGAACGAACTGATTACGTATCCTCTGTACACACACACATGCGTACACGTCCAACTTAACTAGCTACCATTAGATTAGCCGGACGTTGGTATAAATTGAGTGTTTCAAGTTAAATTTAAGATTTTCATTATTTGTCTGATTTTATACTTTTTTATCATTTAGCTTGGCATGATTTTATTAAAGGTGTATTTATTTTACTTTGCCCCTCTCCATAGCATTTGAGGTTACTAAATTACAATATGTCAAATGATAATAAAATAGCAATTATCCTGAGACAGGTAAACTAAAATTCAGTCAATTGCGCTTCTACTGGTGGATTGTATGTGTTTTAATCATATTTAACTGTAGACATAGTAATAATAACCCACACAAGCCTTTTAGTGAAACGTCATTTAACTATTATGAGATAACACAATCATATGATTAAAGGAAATTTCGTACGTCTCTATTAGTAAAATCTTCTTCAAAAATTTTTCATGGAATTCAATTAAATAAAGAAAGAGAAGGATCGCGCAAAATGAAATATTCGTCCTCGTTATACATTTAAACGCTGACAAATTACAATTCGAGAAATACCTAAAATGACTGAGCATCGAAGCAAAAAGCTTGTGCTCTGGAAATTTAGCCACGAGAGAGTTGCCTAAATTGAGTTTGGGCCTTTACGGTCAGAATCATTGAAGTTTTTTTAAAAATCAAGTTTGCGAGCTTGAAGTAAACACCAATCCCATTGTATTCAACCAGTCGTCGAACAACATAACAAAACTACCGCCAGCCACAACGCACTGACGCGTTTCGACCTTCCATGATCATCATCAGAGTACGACGACAAACTGACTATCGAGGATCAAACTGCATTGAATATATATGTAAATCAAATTTAGATATGCGGCTCTCACCTCTAGCAGTCTCGCATACATTGAACTTGACTGTAAATGTCGGCTGCACAATTTCTATGCAGTCACGAACATTAAATGTTTGCAGCTTTCGACACATATACATATATAGGCAATACAATTTAACAATAACTGATTGCGCGGATGGTGGAAACAATTCTTTAAATCAAGTTTGCGATCTTGAAGTTAACACCAATCTCATTGTATTAAATCAGTCGTCGAACAACATAACAAAACTACCACCAGCCGCAACGCACTGACGGGTTTCGACCTTCCATGATCATCATCATTGAAGTTTTTCACTTTTTTCGCCAAATATTCCATTTTAAATAAAAAATTGCCAATTTGCTATTAATATTTTAAAAACTTTTATTTCTTCGCGTGTGCATAATAATTACATAATGTATCTATGTCAAGTACTAACAGACAAATTTAAAATTTAAATTAATTTGAGCTTCAACATGTTTCTAACGGAAAACGATTTGGATATCAAAAAATTACAAGTTCTCATATTCACGTTCATAAATTTTTTCCATCAGTCCACTTTATTAGTTGAAATGATGGAATTTGGCAAATAAATATCAAACAAAGATATGAACAAGGGAAACTAAGAATAGAAATTGAGGTTTTTACCATGGAATACCTAGCACTCGTAGTCGATTTAATTTATTTGCGGCATATGTTTTGGAACATTCGAAGATCATCGGACCCTGACGATCATGCAGTCTTAAATTTACAACATAAACGGTCGAAAGTGAATTTAGGTGATAAATAATTTGGCGAAATTTTAATTCAATAAAATATTCGGCACTCTTAATTAATTAATTTTAAAAATTCTTGAATTCATCTTTGTGAACCTGAGATAAGCACCAATTAAATATTAATTGACCAGGCGCTCAAACTGTTAAAAATACTTCTTATCACACATAGAAGACTAGTTAAACACGAAGCACACTCTTATATATCCTGTTTCTTATTGTGTCTAACAATTTTTTATATGCTTCGGCCAAATTATTATTTTGATTAATTCCTTGAACCCAATATCGCGTTGCCAAAAATATAGAAATTAGTTCAAGAAAACTGTCATTCATTAAACCTAGGAGAAGTTTTAACCTCGGCGCAATATATGTGCGGACATTAAAAAAAACTGTACAACAAGAAGCTCTTGCACGTACGTTATATCATTTAGAAATTGATAATGGTTGCTTATCTAAAACCCGAATACAGGATCCTACGGGCATTAAGCCATTGGGAGCATCATCTTTATCTATGTGCTGCTGTCTTTGAACCTCTGGTTCCACGGAGTTCCTTAGCTCTGAATGAATGCCTGTAAATAGCCGACTTTCTGCTGCAGGCTCAAATGCATCTACTAAAATCCACACCAGAAATGTTAATCAACTTTGCCTTGTCGTGGTATATGCATATGCTCCCACTGATTACAGTACGTATGACAGCAAGGACGCTTTTTTATTCGACCAAAGCTCGTTACTAAGTAGAGCAAGAAGTTAAGATGCTGCATTGGTTATAGCTGACATGATTGATGAAGTTGAACGCTTAAGATACGCAGAGTTTCAATTAGTTAGAAGATGCATTTTAAGCTCGATGCGCAACAATAATGATGAGCTCTGATGGATAACTGCGTGGAACATAGATTATACTTAAGTAGCACTACGTTCAGATGTAGTGTAAGACAATTTGCAACAAAGTGTACTTCAGTCCCCGGATAACGGTTGACTAAAATGTATCATGCCACAATTAGTTATGGGTGGCGTGGTTGCATCCAGGATTGTCGTTCGTTTTTGAAAGCATATGTCGACTCGGTCCATGCACTTATCCATTGTAAATTTGCACTGAAGCTTTGCGGAAAATGAGATAATAAAAGACCTCAAATAGATGTTAGCATACAGATTGTGTTTGTGGTTAGAACACTTGCGCGATGCGGCATCAAGTTGACCTCAGTAGCGATCTTGTTGACGATTTCTAGGAGAATCATCTTTGTAACTTTCTATTCTTATTTGAGCAGAGTTAGCTGGGAGGTTTAGTTTTGTTTAAAAAAAGATGAAATGAAATCCGCAAGGAAGCTGTATTTCCGACTTTGCCTTGACTTAAAGCTGAATTGGCCATAATAGTTTTGTGTAGAAATTAAATTTATCTCAATTCTGTACTTTATTTCATAATAACTTTGTTCAAACCCTGAGAATGTCTAATAAATTTTGTGTCTAAATTATTTTTGTTTTCGTTATTAATAAATTCTTTTTATCGTTATAGAACAGAGAAATATTAATTAATAATATCTATTGTATTGCCATGCGTGATATATATATATATATATATATATGTATATGTATATATTGTCAGTATACAAACAGCATTGAATTAAATTGCAAAGGACGTTCATCAAGTAGACGGGTTCCGTCTCTAACGGAATCACTTCAAGTACTGCCAAGAATTTGATGCGAACGACATTTAAACCAAGATGCATTTAATTCGAAATCCCGAATCTCTTTATTGCGCCACCGATTGCCCATTTTACTTGAGGTTTGAATTCATATACCAACTTATGTATTCTGGTTAGCCTTTCCTTCATGTGCAACCTATTAAGAAATTCTTAAGACTTGAAGTCATAAATAGCCAAACATGTTTGTCATTGTACTACAGCTACCATGCCACTTGTGGAATAATACTGCTCTGAAGATTAATGGATGATTCTCACTA
>JAQBSW010000464.1:0-202163 GCA_029291075.1 Eudiplozoon nipponicum
GTACTTCGTTCTGGTTGTGTACTACTTTTTAAGAAATATTAATAGGAAATTTTCTGACATTTCTAGCTAAATATTTACATCTCTAGATTTTAAAACCTGTTACTCGAGTTGTCACTGTTTAGTGAAAAACTGACAGCCCTGGCTTCTATTGAAGAATTTTCTAAAAAAAAGAAGCCATTGTTTGGAAGTTGGATATTTATTTAAAATTAAATTGATTCACGAGTTCTACGTACAATGGCTATGTTAGTTCAGTTTACGTTTTCAGTCGATTACCTGTTGTGCAACATTGACAGCGCAAAAATAATTGATTTTTTAATGCAAAAAGTGCAATATTTTTTCTATAGGAAGAACTACAATATAAAATATTTTATTAAATTCTAAAATATCACTAGTCCTTATATGTTTGTGCACAAAACTGACATAGGAGAAGACAAGGTCGATATATTTGCATTGAAATAAAGCAGAATATCCAGATAGACAACTATTATATATTAACAAAATATCTCATATTTGGAAGCGTAAAATCTTCTCAATGTTTATTTAAGGTGAGTACTTCCGTTAGTTCAATGGTAGTGCCATGTGAAGTTTCGTAGTACCTCTCATAGGATCAGTGTATATTCAGCATCTCGAGTAAACTGGTTTTACGAATAAATAATGGAAAGGTGCCATTAATCAAAAATGTATGGTGACATTTATATAATTAAATGAACATTGGTTGCGCGGGTGGTGATAACAATTATTATATTCAAGGTTGCGGTCTTGATATAAATACCTGACTAACCAGGTTACATTAGTTAGTATATAACTGAAAATTGTGTGCAGTGTAGTGTGCGGCAGGATGGCTCAGTGGTTAGAGCACCAGATTCCGAAGCAGACGTGACCAGGTTCGAGTCCTGTCCGCGGCAAATTCTGGCCAGTACTTGATGAGTTCCCAATAAGGACGAAACCGGTCTACTGGATGAATTGCCTTTTCTACACTATACAATTCTTAGTTTATACTGACATATGTAAGTAATTAATGGGTCAGGTGTTTATATCAAGACTGCAACCTTGAATATAATAAATGTATGGTGACATTTTTGTTTGACCGTCACATAAAATATCTTTGAATTCTACTTGTGGAAAACAGAAAACTGAACCAGAAAGATATGATCCAATAAAAAGAAAGAACGAAAAGCAAAAGCAAAGAGATATTACTAAAAGTTCAACAATTCACGAGCTTCATATAAACACCTGACCCATTATGTACATATATTTGTCAGTATAAACTAAGAATTGTATAGTGTTGTAAAGGCAATTCATCCAGTAGACCGGTTTCGTCCTTAATGGGTATGAATGGATTCTATATGAGCTCCACCTAAAAGAAAAAAAACTAACCGATTTACTTTATTTAGTATATAACTGGAAATTGTGTAGAAGTGGGCGGCAGGGTGGCTCAGTGGTTAGAGTACCAGATTCCGAATCATACATGCCAGGTTCGCGCCCTTTCCGTGGCAAATACTGGCCAGCATTTGATGAGTTCCCATTATAGGACAAAACCTGCCTTTACTACACTATACAATTCGTAGTTTATAATGACAAATATATATATATATATATAACGGGTCAAATATTTTCATCAAGATCTCAACCTTGATTATCTTAATTGTTATCACCGCCCGCGCCAGTAATGTTCGTTTAATTCACGAGCTGACTTTAGTGAGGTTTACGTGTATTCTTGTCTGACTTAAAGAAAATTTTTTCTTAACCTATTGTCAACGTAATAAGGATACAACAAATTAAAATTGTCACTGATACCACGTTTTGCAAAATTTAAAGTAAATTGCAACTTTAGCAAGAACACGTGCATATGCTTTCAAGGCCAGGAATAATTTTCTTCTGATCTCAAATTTCTTATTGTGAATCGATCTATATCTCTCTACATTGGCCAGTAAAATTGCAGAAAAGATGGCGTAAGCCAACATTTGTGCTCATTAAGACATACAATTACTTAACACATTCTTCTAATTGAGAAACTTATTCTCTCACTTTGCATAATGAGGTCAGAAAATCTATTAACTTTCTTCATCAATCACTCAAACTCATACAGCAAGAAACTGAATTTAGCTTATGCAATATGCCATAAATATATCGTATTCGATTGAAATTACCACTTCAAAAATAATCAACAATTTTAAATTCATGTAAATGGTTTTAACTTATACAATATCAGCGTCACCAGTTTCGTGTGTACAGGCATCGTCAAACCATAAATTATCACCTGTACTATTACAATCATTTATGGAAAGGTTGACAAATTGTGAAATAGAACTGAAATTATAACTTAGATTATATTAGGCGTACCAAATATGCAAACTAGTAACAATTGAACAAGAATGAAGAGATTATACTCACAACCAAGATAGAAATAAATATGCAAATTTTTAGACGATGCGTCTTGGTAATTGTTAATAAATTCCACGTGCGGCTGTGATTTAACCTTTGATATTCATGCGTTTACAGGATCAAACCACATTATTAGCATACATTTTTGGAGATAGCAAAAGTAACAGCAACAAGAATACATATATTTAACAACATAAGAAAAGGAGAATGATGGTTTGCTAAAAACAATAAATAAACGTACTTGTAAATTTTTATCTATTTTGTTTCTTAGTTTAGCTGTGAAATTAATTATATATATCTGTAAATTAGTTAACACAATATAAATTTGTGTATAATCTGTAAATAATGCAATTTCTATAATTTATTTTACATTTTTCTATATTTGATTTATAACTCTTCGCAAAATATAGATTTTGATCCAAAATGATAGATCCACGAACTTAAGTAGCTTAGCCATTGAGTTTTGAACTTCTCAACAATTAGAAGTTTAATGTCTCTGATATCAAATAAATAGGCCAGAACTTTTAGAAAGACTTCTACAGCTCGGTATAACTAATCACTGTTGTTTGCGAACTGATAAGCGATATTATAATCACAGTTATTAATCTGCACAAAACTCGAACAACAAATTTGAAACATTTAACTCAAATTATCGAAATGGCCCATATTATCAAGTCTCGAAAAACTCAAACCCATATAGTCGGTAGTTTATTCGAGTTGAACATATATTTTAATGTATATATGTCCAATTTTGGTTTTATTTAGACAAATCATAAGATAACAAATGACTGCATTCTCCCTGACTACAGTTTCATTCTTGAAGTTTCTCTTAAGCATCAGTCAGGACGGCTGCGGATTGAAATCGAAAATAAAACCAGTTTGATTTAGAGCCATGTAACTGATTCTCTATGCAAGTATTCTACCCCATTGAATGCATTTCTAATTGTTTTACTAAAACTGCATGATTATTTTTATAATCATGTGTTCACCAATTGAATCGCCCTCAACCTTATGTTACAACTGGCCAGATGTCTTGGATAATATTTACTATAATCAAGGTTGCGAACTTGATATAAACACCTGATCCATTAAGTACATACATTTGTCAGTATAAACTAAGAATTTTATAGTGTAGAAAAGGCAATTCATCCAGTATAATATTTTGAAGTTCATTAATAGGCAAGACATCTTTGTATAACGGAGGGTTTGAATTAACAATGTTACGTAGCCAACTATATATATATATATATATATATATATATATATATATATATATATATATATATATATAAATCCTACTATAATGATAAAATGCAATGTGATTTCTCTTTTTAGTATGGTTTCAATGTTTTTATAACAATTCAGGACTGCCTAACTGAAAACTTGTATTGAAATCTATTATAGTTAGATCTTTTTTGTTGCGGAGAACTAAAAAATTTGAAATTGTGTATTTCGTGTTATGCACCAATTAGCAAATTAGTTCAAATTTAAACCAGAGTGTTAAACCGAAGACAGCATGAGCTGAATGTTTTACACTTTATACCCACTATATATTCGAGTGAGGAATGTGGGAACTGATATCGATCAAGGCCAATTTTCATGGATTTTCCGTAGTAAGATTTAATCAAAAATTAGCTGTAATTCTAAATTTGTGTGAACTTTATTATACAATAAAACTATTGTGGTGATATCATGTGCCAACTCGGAAAACATGGTGTTGGTAACATGTACAATTTCGGAAACCATAATTGTTGGTATCAGGTACTGATACAAAAGCCAATGTTCTAGTACCCTATACAGACTTGGTATATGTACTATATATAGCGAGTTGGCTTTGAAGTCGCATTATCGAAGAACTTATATGAAGTTAGCTTCGCAACTACAGGTTCACAATTATATTAAAATTGTTTGTAAAGCATGTGCAAGCTTTGCGACAAATAGTTGAACAAATTGGGTAGGGTCCTGTAGTGGTTAGAGTCACGGTCTGTAAAATAATTAGGCTCTGTTTCGAGCCCCATCCACAAAAATATTTGTAGAGCACTTGTAGAATTTTCAATAAGGACGAAACCGCTCTGCTGGATAAGTTATCTTTGCTATCTAATACTCTGTTAATTTATTTTGATAAAATTGTGTGTAATGAAATTTTTGCTCGCAACCTTCCTTTAAATAAATGAATAAATTCGGTATAAAGCAGAAAACTGCAGGCATCGCACAAAACCCATGGTGTAGTTAGAGGGCTATTTGTCAGAAGAATTAGTCGCGGGTTCGAATCCAGTTTGTAGTAGTTTTGGCAATAAATGTTAGTTCGTAAAAAAACGAAAATCGTCTAGATGAGCGATTTCATTCTCTCTCTTGGACAATGATCACTTTATCCTACGAATATATATATATATATATATATATATATATATATAATAGTGTCAGTTAATAATAAACATAGCTTAAGGTTAAAAATGCAATGTATCAAGTAAACCGTGTTCTTCCTTCTTGTGCGCTTATCAAGTACTCTCCAGAACTGCCACCATCGGAGCTAGGACTGGGTACAATTTGCATCAGTGCTGCTACTGATTGACCACGCGACCCACTCCGTGCACTACGTGAAATTTTCAGTTACGCACCAACCATTGTTTTGTGATCATTTTTTACTTTATGTGGCCACTTTAGGCATTGCTTTCGATCTAAGTTACCAACACGCCAACATGCCGCGAGTTGCGTTCGCAAGATGTTGCTTTGCACCATCAGTTTCACACAGATCCGATTAATCACCATTACCCAGTATGCATCTGTTTTGTCTTTGATCAAGCTGAATGCATATTCTTCCCCTTCTTCTGACGGATTTAACATCGTTAATACTAACCATTTGAAATGCGGTGCTGTCCAGTCTTTGTTTACTGGCGATGTTTCGGTGCGTTATTGCCAGCACCATCATTATGCCACTATACACAGAACAATACTCGTGGTAAGTCATCATATGAAGCTCGCACTGCGCAACAAACATTGAAAAAACACCAATGTAATAGGTGACCAGGTGACATGTCAACTCGTGGATTAATTATGGGCTATCTCTTTGTCAGCACATGCGGAAGAATATTTAGTTTTGTTTCTACTATATACATATGCAGGACTAAAATATTTTCTGGTGCACCTTTTTTTGAACAAGATTCTATGTGGACCAAATTAATTCATGTTTATTAAAAACAATATTTTTAATAATAGTAACAATTTAATAAAAATATAACAACAGCTACTACTACTACTACTACTGCATCTCATACTACTAATACGTTTAGTAATAATTTTATTAATATTACTACTACTAATAATAATAATAATACTTAAAATTAATATAATAATGAAGATAGTACTAAAAATATTGTAATATATTACAAAACAAAAATAAACTAATTTTAAAAATAAAAAAAAAATAGTTGTAAAATAACTTAGATAACAACACCAACAATAAAACTATCATCATCACAAATAAGAAAAATATTTCGTCCGTCGACAAAAATGGGCAGTGATTCCCAATACAGAAATTAGTCAACTTCTCTTTTTTACATTTTTTGTTCCACTGGTTTCTTAGACAAGGCTTATTTTATTTCTTATTTTAAAAAAACCTGCGTTAATTTTTTTGGAATTTTATCCTTTAAATTGATAATTAATTTTTTTTCGAACACTTTGAGAGTCATTTTTTGAATTTTTCATTTTGATTTGAAGTTTTGATTGCGCTTACAATTTATCTGTTTTCTTGATGCAAAATTGCTTTTAAATATTAGGCAGTAAATTCCTGGATTCGCTTAATGTTGATTTAACGAGTTTTGGTAAAAAGAGAGGAATCTCAGTTTGGATATCATTTATTTTCTCCTCGGTTCACTGTCTTAAAGAATACAACGGAAATCAGCGAGACCGAGATCATCCCCCCTTCCTTATTTAGTAGACGTATTTATAATAAATTTCCTTATGACGGAATGCATACAAATTTACTAATGTGAAAACGCGGAGTACATAGCCGTGTGCCTTAAGACAGTTAACCAATAGGAGGGTTTAAAGAAGGACGAGAAATTTAGGTCAAATGGGCAGCTCGGTTGCTCTAGTTTTAGCGTTTATCCATGTCGTTCTGCAAGTGCAAAACTTACGGATCATTAGGAATGGAGAATGTCTGGGTGTGTTTGCCTCATCATGCGCGCCTTTCGCTAGTTTGCTGTTTTCTAGTGTATTTTGTTAATCCACATTGTACTACATAATGTACCAGATGTCGTTGTAGAATTGAAATTGTGTGAAATTTGTAAAACATTATTATCTGTGTTGAAAAATGATACTTTAATTCTTCAGAGAACATTGTCCTCCGGGCGCGTTATTTTCAGTACTGATGGTCAGATCTCGAATCTAGTTAAGCGTCTAGTTTATAACTTCCCTATGGGCTCAAATTATATACTCAAATATGTATTAGGTGTTGCGAACCTAGTAACAAATTAGTTCAGTTGTGACCAGAAGGATAAACCAAAGACAGCATGAACGGAAAGTATAATCTCTATGCACATTCGTTTCGTGCTTACTGGCGACTCATCAGTAGGAGCCGGTATTACGCCTTTAACCACTATATATTTGGGTGATGAATGTGGGATAATAGGACGATACAATCTCCTAGACGAATGTGTAAACCTGCAGTAGAGTAGCTAACATCGTATAGTCTCGACAATGCGACTTCAACGCTAACTCACTCTATATAATATATATATATATATATATATATATATATATATATATATATATATATATATATATATATATATCCGAGTCCGTAAAGGATACAAACACTATGACTATTGTGATACTAACCGATACCAACATAATAGTACCGAAAAGGTACATGGTACTAACACTATGGTTTCCAAGTCGGTACATGGTACTAATATATATATATATATATATATATATATATATATATATATATATATACATATATATAACACTATATATTTGGGTGAGGAATGTGGAATAATAGGACGCCATATTCCTCACCCAAATATATAGTGGTTAAAGGGCGTAATACCGGCTCCTACTGTTGAGTCGCCAGTAAGCACGACACGAATATGAGTGAGATTATACTTTCCGTTCATGCTGTCTTTGGTTTATCCTTCTGGTCACAACTGAACTAATTTGTAACTATGGTTGCAATACCTAATACATACTTGCATATATATTAGGTCTCCGCAACAAGCAGTATTTAATTATATACTCAAATGTCCTGATTTTGGGCTAGAGAATGAGTTTTAACTGAATCATAAATTATACGATGCGAAATAATCCATAATTATTACTTAACAAAATATAGCACAAAGTAAACAAGCATATCGAATTAAGCAAATTAGAGCAGCGCTGAAAAAAATCGATATCCGTCGAGTAGAAGTGGCAGGTGGGTTGCAATAGACGATGTCAGATTTAAGTTTATGTTTTTTGATTAAACTCCAACATTGGATATATGCTTAACTCGTTACGAATGCATACTCGTCGTCGTGCTCCACGGAGTTCGTGAGACATGATGATATGTAAATTGCGTAAAAGGTAATGTTATTTTGTATATGAAAATTGCATATGCTATTATATGAATCAGATACCCACTCATTGTCGCTACACCAATCGTCAGCTCTCACTAGCTGGTCGTATCACGTAAGGCAAATTCGGGCTCAAACATGAGTTATAAGTTGCAGCTGTATGGGGTATAAACAATGCAATATGAAACGCAAGTAAATGTGTAAATGTGCTGCAGAAATTATACAATACCGAAGGAGGATCCTAAAATGTGTTTAACATGTTGTGTATGTCCACGATCAGTCGGTTCGTCCAAAGTTTGGGATCTATCTATGCTTACCAAATTAGATGCCGCAACCTGCACGGCAGTGAACGTCTTGGTTTGTTAAAGTCAAAGTTAGTAAGAGCCAGGGCCCTTCAGTTGTGGTTGTGCTATAGCAGCGTCTTTAATTACAAGTTCTTCCTGCTGCATTAGATCTTCGAAAGAAAGAAGACTCGACATGGAGCGTGCCATGGCTGCTGGACTATAATGCTCTATCCATGCAGAGATGAATCCAAGGACTAATACCACAGGTCATCGAATAAAATTACCATAATGGTTTTGAGGACGCTAAAATTTTGAAATTGATAAAGTCGAACTATGCCGACGTAAGCAATGGCTGTGTGTGACGTGGTTGTTGGGAAATTCTACAATTTAGAATGAGTGTTTCGGGTGATCTTGTTTTTATGGCATGTGGCACATTTTTTAAATCATCGTTGAGCATTCTACTTATGCTTAGGACCTGAGAAAAAATCTGTTTTTAGTTTGACAGTTTCATTAATTGCTGGCCGAGAAATGGAATGAATGGGGTGAAGATATTTCCTCTGGATCTTTGTACGAAAGACAGGTTTGTGGAACTCGTACTCATAAAGTAAAAATTAAATAAACCCTCCCAGGGACAGCATCGAAACTTAGTAACAAATTAGTTCATTTGTGACCAGAAGGATAAACCAAAGGCAGCACTAACGGAAAGTATAATCTCATGCACATTCGTTAGCGTTGAAATCGCATTGTCGTTGACTTTAGATGATGTTAGCTTCACTATTGCAGATTTACACATTCGTCTAGGAGATTGTACCGTCCTATTATTCCACATTCTTTGTCCAAATATATAGTGGTTAAAGGGCGTAATACAGGCTCCTACTGATGAGTCGCCAGTTAGCACGAAACGAATGCGCCAGAGATTATACTTTCCGTTCATGCTGCCTTTGGTTTATCCTTCTGGTCACAACTGAACTAATTTGTTACTAGGTTCGCAACACCTAATACATACTTGCATATATTAGTTCTTCGCAACAAACAGTATTTAACTGTAATATATTGGATTGAATGATGTCATGCTTACCGCGAAATGTGATAACTGATATCGATGAAGGCCAGAGTGTATGGTTTAACTGGAGTAACAGGTGTTCGGAAATTGTTGTAATTCTCAATTTGGGTGAACTTTAGCATAAATTTATATCCATGAGGTTGGTATCATGTACCGACTCGGAAACCATAGTGTTAGTATCCGGTACTCATCGATTTCATAAAAGGTATCAGTTACTAACAAAATAGCCATAGTGTTAGTATCCTTTACAGACTCGATATATATATTATATAGTGTGAGTTAGCATTGAAGTCGCATTGTCGTTGACTTTAGATGATGTTAGCTTCACTATTACAGGTTTACACATTCGTCTAGGAGATTGTACAGTCCTATTATTCCACATTCTTCTACCAAATATATAGTGGTTAAAGGGCGTCATACCGGCTCCTACTGGTGAGTCGCCAGTAAGCACGAAACGATTGTGCACATGAGATTATACTTTCCGTTCATGCTGCCTTTGGTTTATCCTTCTGGTCACAACTGAACTAATTTGTTACTATGTTCGCAACACCTAATACATACTTGCAACAAACAGTATTTAACTGTATTATATTGAATTGAATGATGTCATGCTTACCGCGAAATGTGATAACTGATATCGATCAAGGCCAGAGTGTATGGATTGACTGGAGTAACAGGTAATCAGAAATTGTTTTAATTCTCAATTTCGGTGAACTATAGCATAAATTGATATCCATCAGGTTGGTATCATGTACCGACTCGGTAACCATAGTGTTACTACCATGTACCTTTTCGGTACAATAATGTTGGTATCGGTTACTAACCCAATAGCCATAGTTATAGTATCCTTTACAGACTCGGTATATATATTATTTAGTGTGAGTTAGCGTTGAAATCGCATTGTCGTTGACTTTTGATGATGTTAGCTTCACTATTGCAGGTTTACACATTCGTCTAGGAGATTGTACCGTTCTATTATTCCACATTCTTCTACCAAATATATAGTGGTTAAAGGGCGTAATACCGGCTCCTACTGATGAGTCGCCAGTAAGCACGAAACGAATGTGTATGAGATTATACTTTCCGTTCATGCTGCCTTTGGTATATCCTTCTGGTCACAACTGAACTAATTTGTTACTAGGTTTGCAACACCTAATACATACTTGCATATATTAGTTCTTCGCAACAAACAGTATTTAAAAGCATTGGAACTTAGTTGGATGGAGAGCTATTGATCATTGAATGAGATTGTTGCCGTATTTTCCAGTATGTAAGAGTGATGGTGTCAAGTTTGTTTCACTGAAAGTTATAGTGTTGACACTGCATGGCAGAACCGGTTGTAACGAGATAATGTTCTTTGAAAGCACTTCGTCAATGAGGCCATGTTCGCCTTTTACGTTGAAGTTATCGAATTGCTATTTTTAAAGACGTAAAAGCTGTCGTTCTACGCGGGCAGGGTACTTCACATTTGGTAAAGCTGACTAAAGGGGAATGAACAATGAAAACAACAACGGTACTGTTGCTGTTTATTACTAATGAAATGGCATACTGCATCGTAGATAACAACATGCTCTTCAAAATAATTATCTAATGTAGTTGCTACCATTTGCAGAATACCCAAGAATTATATTCGGAACTAAATTCATATCTTGTTCCAAGGTGTCACCGTTTGAAAATTATGAATCAGCGTTAAGTACAAAAGTTCATTCCAATTCCGGATCTGTTAACTTATTGGTATTTTCTAACTCGTTGACTAAGTAACGAAAGGATTCCTCGTCAACTAGAGGCCAATTAAAAGTAGAGTTACTGTTTAGACCTTACCGTGTCTTCTGTTGCCTGCATAAAGGACATATTTGTTTCGATAGCAAGTTAGGGACTTGTGGTAATTGTAGACAGCTATTAATATTTCCTACAATTCTTCTAGTCATAGTTGGCGGAACTTTCCTGCATGATTTCAGCATTGACTGAGTAATGTTTGGTGCAATAGAATGCCAATACAAATCAATTGATGTAGTTAAATTTGTGTTCTCTCGTAATTGATTTTGTGTCCGTGATCTGTTGAGTAAGACAGAACATTTCCATGATGCTGAGCGTCGAAGGTTAGGTCAAGATTAAAGATCAAAATAGCAATAAGATATTACATGCAGTAATATGTGTTTTCACACATAATGTTGTTTATGAACCGATTAACTTTATGGTTGGCGCAATTTATACCAAGTTGACTGTAAATGTTTTCGAAAGAATATAAGGGAGCCATAACAGCAGTTTTATGTATATTTTCCGGTGCTGCCGGAATATGGTGATAGGCTTATTTAAGTTCAGCACACGGAAAGGTAATTGCTGACAATCAGTTTTTTATAGTAATGTTTTAATAATGAGAATAGGGCATGCATCTGCTCTTGTCCAGGACTTTAACTTTAAATAATCACCGAAGTCTCTGTGTGATCCATTAGCTTTAAAGACCAAATGCATTTGGAATGCCCGATACCTTATTGATGTTCTGATGATGCCATTTTCCGTACTTTTGATTATTCTTCGTGAGCGGCTTTATGTATCGCAAAAAGCGAAGCCTTCATTCGATTAGCAATAGATAGATCTGTGGTGCTGCTTCAGTGCATTGTTTTGGTGACTTGTGACTGCCATTTTTTTAGACCGAACGGGGATTTTTGGTTTCTAAGAGGTACTGATATCACATTGAAGGATACATTGGAATTTAGCGTCTCAAATATGTCTGGTTGAAGTGTCAATGAACTTCTGATTTACCAGATCAACGATTAGCTTATATTTTGAAATAAAATATACCGATGAATATATAAGAAACATAATTTAACAATAATTGATTACGTGGGTGGTGGTAAAAACTACCGCTAGCCGCAACGCGTTTCTACCTTCCAAAATCATCATCAGAGTACGATGAAAACATAGTCACTTTCGGTTCGAGAAAATTCATGATTTTAGGAAACCTATTTATTAGATTATGAGACATTATTTACATACATTAAAAACTCCATTTGGTTATTAATAAAGTATTAAAGGTGAAGCATTTGTGTCCAGTAAATTTCCAATTGCGTAAACATACTATATATATATATATATATATATATATATATATATATATATATATATATATATATATCAGTTCTTTGTTACAAACAGTATCTAAGTGCATAAACTGTCTACGCCAACTAGAATTCAGTAATTTGAAAAAAATCTGCCGCTATTGAATTAATTCTCTGACTTGGTATACGAACTGTTACAGACTGACTTTGTTGAGCAGTTGACAAAGTGTGGTACAGGAATGTTGTAATGAGCACAAAGACGGAGAGAATTTTTGTTGAAGTGATATTTTTCACGTCCAGAAGAATAGCGTTAAAAAACTTCACGATGAACACTAATAGCAGTATTTGTTAAAATAAAACTTTTATATCGTTAAATATTTTTTACTAAAACGTTCCCAGAAAGAAGTGGAAAAATTGGCAAGAAGAAGTAGCGATTGCTCAAATTTGTGACGTATATTATACATGGCGTGGTCTTGGAGTGATTTTATAGTAACCTTGCGGAAATAAAATATTCCTAATTATACGACCAGAAAAGCAGCATTAAATTTAAGTCGTAGGAAATATTTTGCGAATAATAATCTTTGAGTGCTAAAATGTTTCATTTGGCATATATTTATCAAAAGTAAAATTACGAATTAATATTCCATAACGTAGTGCTAACAAAAAAAGCACAATAAGTGATCAACTACCCGTTTGTTAAACTATAGGTATTTTTCTGACATTATTCCCCGAAAGAAAAAAAATTTGATTATTGCAATAGCTAGAATTACTATTTTTTATTTCTAATTTTTAATTATATTTTTGGATTCAAACCACATATGATATTTCAAGTATAATAAAATACGGTGTATATACCATGTACCCGTGAATATTGGTTCATGTAGATATACAATAAAAAATAAAGAACTGAGTAATTACCACTTATTATAATATTGTCATTCACAGATATTGTGTAAAGGACAAAATTTTAATAACGTCCATACAGAGCCCAACAGCGAAGTCAAGTTCATGTTACATGGAATAAAAGATTACCTAATCTGATAGGAATATAGTTATAGATACATATAAAAAAGAAGTAAAAATGTTTTATGGAAATATTAAGGTAAGATATAGCTGTAAAATAAAAAAAACTTAAGAAAATAGGTGAATTTTGCAAGGTCACAACTTTTTTCCGTGAATAAATTCACCAATTAAATGAGAATTCTGATGATTTATAGTTGTATATACAATATTGATAGAATAGGTTAGGATAGAATTCCCTGAGTTGGCATATTATCGATGACGTATAATTAACTTTGGGAGAATACACAATATAATATGGAATATTCGTTCGGATAAATATAAACAATAAGGCGTGCAGTATTTAGTCATTTACATAGAATATAACATATTAACAAACAACAGTTATTATGCATTTTTGTTAAATAACTCAAGAAAGTGTTACCATCAAAAATTAAGAGATATTGAGGATCACAAAATTTTCCGATTTCAGCACTGATCAGATTGAATGTTACCTTGCTATGATGCACGTATCTCGATCTTTGCGGAAGTTGGTTGTAAATTTTATAAATGTTTGAAACAGAACACTGTTTTCAAGCAAGTTTTCCCACCATAAACTTTGTGACTTCAGAAAAAAAGCCTAATCCCATGTAGATAATTCTTTAAGCGATCGAATGAGTTTCAATAATTTCCTGTTTGAGCTGTCAAATGTGACGCTCCTGGCATAATGCTGTAGAAGGTTAAACAAAGCAACCATGAATAAGGTAACCTGTTTGGGTCCTGAAGAGGGCCGTTTGTAATTTTTAACTGAAATTACCGTGAATGGAGGGGTTACTAGAACAAAGACTCCTGTCTTGCTATGTGGATCATGCTGTATTGTCCGTGACGGAGGTGGTCGCTGTAGCTTTGTAAATAAATCGTAGATTTGGTGGACGTAAACCAGTAGAATTTAATAAGCAAAATGTGGCGAACATAATCTTGAGGACCGCGTCTATACTAACTGTTGAAATTTGCGGCAACACCTAGGAGCTGATAAAAGCTAAAATTACGTTTATTAAGACCTAATAAACTTTAACGTTATTTATTTTTTTTAAATATTTACAGTTCAGTTTCATTTAAATGCTTATAGTATATCCTTCAAAAATGGTCTCTATTTAATATATATTGACTATATTTTTTGTGATTTTAGCAGACTGATGATTTTAATCAATTTAAAAATAATACACGTGCCATAGATTAAGTAGATCTAAATTTGACACGATAGATAATTAATGAAGCTGTCGAACAGCACAATCACATTCGGATATAAATAAAGTTAAATTTGTATTGGACTGAGCTATGTTTATGTCACCAAACGACGATGATATACGTAAACATAACTATTAATTCTCAACGTCTCAGAAATTTTTTTATATTGTATGCTTTGTGGCGGAGGGTAGTTTTTCTATATTGTTCGATGACCGATTAAATACAATGGGATTGGCGTTTACATTAATTTCGCAAACTTCATTACAAGAACTGTTATCACCACTCTCGAAAACAATGATTGCTTAACACTGTATACTTTCAATCAGACAAATGAAGAGCGAAGATACTGATTAGTCAATCAAATTTTAACTAAAACATGTATAAGAAACTGCATAATACGTAGGTATGGCCTAAAATATAAAAGAAGCTACCGAATAATTAAATGGTTTGGTGTAGTAAGAGTACATGCACCGGTGATTCAATTGAGATTAGTTGGTAACGTTCCAAACGTCCTTGCAAGTTTCTATGTTACAGAATAAGGTAAAATTCGCACTTCTGAGATCGCACATTGATGAATTCTTAAAATTTAATTGAGATTGTCAATGCATGTGAATTAGGTAAAAGTGACTGATTGACATGCTTGCTTGTTGTATGGATGTACATCAATATACCCATAATCGAAGCCACGGTGTGCACTCGTCGTTTCCTTTTTATAACCTATTAATTTTAGATTGGAATAAAATACCGATTCTAAACTCCATGAATGTAATGAACATTTGCATGACTTCAACGTACTTCATATATAGGAAATAATATTTTAAATAAAGTAGACATGTTGTAACAGGATAGTCAATTTCGGTTACAAAAGACAAAAAATTTTATGCATTAAATTTAGAAAAATAATTTTGTTTTGACACCCTTGAAGCACAGTATCCATGTACAATTCCGGAACGATATATTGGTTAAACTGACATTGATTGCGCGGGTGGTGATAACAAATACTATAATCAAGTTCCCGATCTTTATATAGACACCAGACCTATTAAGTACATACATTTGTCAGTATAAATTAAGAATTGTATATTGTAGAAAAGGAAATTTATTAGTTTATAATGACGAATGTAATGACTTAATGAGTCAGGTATTCATTTCGAGAGCGCAACCTTGATTGTAGTAATTGATATCACCGCCCGCGCAATCAATGTACGTTTAGATATATAAATTTGCAATTCAATACTAATTCCACATTTAGTGTGGTGGCTGTACAATTATCACAGATTGTGGATTGTTAGCTGGAAGTTGGGTTTAAATGGACGTAATGTGAGTTCCACCTAAAAGAAAAAAAGACTAACCGAGTTACATCAGTTTGTATATAAATGCAAATTGTGCATAGAGTGAAGCAGGGAGGCCCAGTGGTTATAGCAACAGATTTTGACGTAGACGTGCCCAGGTTCGATATATGTTCTTGGAAAATTCTGGTCAGTAAGTGATAAGTTCCCAATAAGGACGAAACCTGTCTACTGGCTGAATTGCGTTTCTTACACTATATAATTCTTAGTTCATACTGACAAATGTATGTAATTAATGGGTCAGGTGTTTATATCTAGGTCGCAACCCTGATTATAGTAATTGATATATTGGTTGTTTGGCATCACGGAGAGGTGAAATGTTAAGCGTGTAAATTGAACCTCAATTTAACATTGGCAGGGAGTCATCGGAGAAGCTTCCATTTTATTGTATCAAATAAATTAGGAATGATGCAAAATTAGACATAAATGCTTGAAGAAACCTTATTTACTCGAGTATATTCTTAATTTTAGGTCATTCCATTATACAGGATTTCATTTGGGATCTTCTAATTAATGACAATTCAAAGCCATAGGTTAGCCGATATAAAGCTTAGAATGATTAAATCAAGTATAATTCAGAAAATATTAAGTGAGATTGGGTAGCCTACTAAATTAATACCAAAAAGTAATGATGGGTGTCGTCAGTAAACATAACCAGAATTTGAAGTGCATTAAATCTGATAGAACGATAAAGCGTGGTTAATGGAATTTCCCTACTTCAAACTAGCGAGGAAGGTAAAATCGATAGGGTAAATTACACACATTCGAACCATCTTAGATATTCCATTACCCTGGCGCTAATTCTCATAACCGAAAGGAGAAAATCGAACACAGAAATATCAGGAATGTATGGAATTCCATGCAAGAACTGTAACCTCATGATTGTGGATGAAGCCATGCGCCCAATTAAGAGAACAAAAGGTGAACAAAAAACTGCATGTAAATATGAACATGCCATTAGATATGGCCTAGCAGGCTGTGAAGTGCAAACTGAACATAAATTTTACTGGAATGACAGTCGGCGCAAATCAATAATCAGTCGTAATAGATCAACAAGTTAGATGATGTAATCTATCGAAATTAAGTCGATAGAATAGCGAAGCAAAAAATGATGGCCTATCTCTTAAACACGGTATTTACTAATGTTGGGAAGCGAAAACTAGCTTTAGCAAATTACTGCGAATGATATTTTGATCCGGGTTGAGAGTTCGACTTAAGAACCAATCCCATTATATATATATATATATATATATATATATATATATATACATATATATGTTAGTCCGTATAACTGATTGGTGTTTAAATCTAGCTCGCAACCTTATTTATCGAAGGTTGTATTAAGATGAATTTGTATGTGGTTTATCCATTTACTGCTGATTAATCGACTAGGTTTATTTACAATAACATCTATTACGATTTCATCTTTTTTCCTTCTTATCTTACTGTATCTATTAGCATAGGTCACTTATGTAGAGAACCAACTGTTGATGCACTTTTATTTAATTATTACCATTCTTTAGAATATCACAATGATATTTATTTTGGCAGGCAATCTATTTATTGTGTCTTATCGTATCATCATTTATTTTTATTCGATTTATTAATAAAGTTAAATATTTTTATTAAATTTTGGCTATTTACTCAGGAATAATTCCACTACCTAGTTGTTTGTATTAATTTGTCCAGTCCATCATCACTGATGTCAATTATGTCATTTCATATGGTAAGAATATAAAAATTAGTCTGAAGCGTGCAAAGGAGATTGATACGGAATCAATGAAGTGTTATTTTGATGAGCATACAGGTAAATGCTATAATATTTATCGAAATACTTGCTAGTTTACTACACACAGGCACATACAAAATGGACGCGCGTTTATCTAGTGAAATGTTAATAATGTTAATGTGAAATTTGAATGTACACGTGCATTTAATTATATTTACCATGATGTTTTCCAACTATAAACACACGCATAAATCTATTTAATATACAAACTTGTCCGGTGAAACTCACTATATGCTATTAAATGTAACATTGTGTAAAAATGAAGCCGGCTAAACGAAATATTCCACTTGTTTGATTAAATTCCTATATTTGCAAATCTTTTCTTAAAAGGTTTATCCAGAGCAATTGATGCTTCAATTCTAGTTATTCGGTTTTTATCGTACACCATTTTGTTATATTGAGTTATTAACCGGCTTAAATAGGCAGATGTGTGTCGTTTGAGCAAGTTGCATTCGATCAGTAAAATACTAATTTCAAGTTTTGTCCTTCATTGTCTAGAATTTTGGATTATAATGAGCTGAAAGACAATTTGATATGCATTAATTAGTCCACACAATATTGCTGAGAAGTTTCTTTGGCTGGTTAATACTTCCAACAAAATAACAATATTTTCTGTTTTCTTTTTCTCAGGGAACTAACATACATGCAATTACACATAAGTCATGGCGTACCAAGCCTCAAATAGTTTCAAATTAGCCACACGGTCATACCAAAGTCAGCATGAGCAAACGGTGTAATTTCAAATGCGCATGCGTTTCGTGCTTACCTGCGATTTATTAGTAGGAGTCGGCACTAAGCCTTAAATTAACTAATGATAAATGTATATGACTTCTTACAAAATTGTATATTTGGTTTTGTGTGAGGTGCTGGCTCCACGGATGAGTCGCCACCAGGCACGAAATGCGTGTCCGTGAGATTAGTACCTTTATTTGTGCCGCATTCGGCGTATCATTTTGGTTTTATTTGAGCTGGTGTGTCATGTTTCAAACAAAATAGAACGAACACGCAACCCAATAAACTTGGCTGTCCAGGCACGAAAATAATCCGAAGAAGTGAACAGAACTAAAAGTCACGTAACCACCCTGAATATGAAACTAGTGATAAGGTAAATTTAGAAACAACTTGAATATATTGGCAGTGATTATTCTAGTCATTTACACTTTATACGAGTCTATTAGGCTCAGGAGCTGCGGTTCAGCTTAACAAAAAATTGTCTGCTCTCATCGCAGTCGGGTATGTGCTATCCAAAATTTCTTCTGTATTACGACAATGAAGGATGAAGGTGGAAATGCGTAAGTGTACGAAACTGGCGTTTGGCTTTTGCAAACTGTACATTGGTTAAGACAAAATTGCATTGGTGTTTATTTGAAAAGTTGTATCTTTACTTAGATATTACTTATTACTTATAGTGATGATAAATATACATATATAACGAAAGCTGCCAAAATCTTGTTCATGACTGCAATGAAATTTTCCAGACATTATTTAGTTCAGATACGCTATGTGCAAGATTACTTAACACAAGACACACAGCTCAGTTATTCAGAAACTTTTATACCTTAAATACAATTTTATCCCATTAATCAATATTAAGTTGTGAGGTTAGTCGAAAATATCCGAGAACATGGTCAGATTAAGAAGAATTTTGGTGTCTTTGAGCCATCCTGATGGTACCACGGTAAAATTCTTCGTAAAGTGACATTTAAACGACTCCAGGAACCAAATTCTTGTGCCTAAATAGTGCTATTCAGTTTATAGTTTATTAATCGACTAACGAGGACTCATACATATATATTCGTTGCCAACAGTAAGTTTTACTACTAAGTTTCATGTTATAATTCCCAGATTCGTTTTTGTGATTCTTGCCACCTCTATTTCTAGCCAAATACATTTAATTTGTGTTACTACACTATTGTAACACGAGAATGCGCCCTAAATTAATGTAAAAAAGTGACCGGTTTGTTAAAATAAATATGCTTATGTTTCTACACTTCGTGTTTTTAGCGAGGCTACTTCTATGCATGGTTATTTTAACTAGTTAAAATTGTTAATTTCTCTGTTAGGCATAGGTACCTCGATAATAGTTTAATCCGATGTTTACATATGTGATGGGCTTATTGACTACTCATCAACATGGGCTGGCATTATGTGCAATCTAGTGTACAATTGATTTTGAAAACAATCCAAAAGTAAACCTAAATATAAAGTGGGTATAGCGTATTTCTAACGAACCTCCAGTAAGTAAGAAACGCATATATGCATGCGATTGCACCTTATCTTTACACTGAATTCAGAATAACCTTCTGGTCTTATATGGGCCAACTTGATAGTAGAGTAATGTGGTTATTATAGTATCTGGTTATCTGGTACGAGCTCATGGTTCGATCAGACTGGGTGCGAATTCGTCCCTTTCTTCCGAAGGCTTCAACATCGTTTATACTAACCATTGGAAATGTGGCGCTATCCAATTTTCCAGGATTTGATCGCACCTTATTTCCAGTGGTTAGTATGAACGATGTTGAAGCCTTCGGAAGAAAGGGACGAATACGCACCTGGCCTGATCGAAGACAAAACAGATGCGTACTTGGAAATGGGGATCAACCGGATCTTTGCGAAACTGATGGTGCAAAACGAAAACCCGCGTACGCAAATCACGGCCTTGCAACAAATGAAGCTAGCACGCCACAAAATTTCAAAGGATATTTGATACTAAGCTTGTCATGCCAATATAACTATATGCCTTTATGGACGATCTCCGCAACGATGAATTCTACATTCATAAATTTGAGCATACATGCCAACAATTTTTGCAGCTGCGAAGAATTTCTTTTTTTATATTAAATACTTTTTTCAATACCAGGGATTGTTTAATTACGTGATCTGACCTTTGTCTACCAAAGGCTTGTCTCCAGTTCCTCTTCTCAGCTGAAATATTTCTAATATAATTCCACAGTTAATTATAAATACAGAGATCAAACGAATAAATCAAGTGTCAAATTTCATTTAGCCGTTTCATTTCACTTCTGATTGGATAGTTTTATGACAATAAACGAACGTTTTTTAGGATAGGCGCGCATCATGCATATATGTGTGTCCATCTCTGTAAATACGGAGGTCACCGTTAATAACGTTATTTAAACATGGTAAGCATAAAAAACAATGATTAACGCGTGCAAAGGGTTAATTAAAATTCAACCACTATAGCGTGAATTAATTGGTTGTTCACAGCTGTTATACACACACGTAAGCGACGCGCGCCAACCTGGGAAATACCAGAAAGCTATTATGAGAATACCCTGTGAGAAATATAAATGAAACGGTTAATAGAATTTGCACATTTGCTTTATTAGTTCGTTATCCATACTTCTAATATACTTTAACTTAAAGAAAGATTCTGAGAACGAAGTTCGAAATATTTCTACTAAGATTAGAAGGAGGAATAATCCTTGTTTGGTTACATCAAAGATCAGGTAATTCCTATTTATGACAATCTATTTTATTTCATTGCTTTTCATTGTAAAATAATTAGACATAATAACAACGAAGGTTGAGAAATCTCCACGGAACCATTTTTTTCAACATCGGATTTGTAACATTCTTCAAAAAAAATATTAAACGAACATTGTTTGCGCGGGTGGTGATAATTATTATTATCAAGTTTGCGGTCTTGATATAAACACCTGTCACATTAATTACTTACATATGTCAGGATTAACTAAGAATTGTATAGTGTAGAAAAGGCCATTCATCCAGTAGACCGGTTTCGTCCTTATTTGGAACTCATCATGTACTGGCCAGAATTTGCCGCGGACAGGACTCGAACCTGGGAACGTCTACTTTTACCAGATTCCGAAGCAGACGTGCCCAGGTTCGAGTCCTGTCCGCGGAAAATTCTGGCCAGTACTTGATGAGTTCCCAATAAGGACGAAACCGGTCTACTGGATGAATTGCCTTTTCTACACTATACAATTCTTAGTTTATATTGACATATGTAAGTAATTAATGGGTCAGGTGATTATATCAAGACCGCAAACTTGATTATAATAATTCTTAAAAAAAGTTAAAACAGGCAACAGATAGTAGATTTTAAAAGTACATCAGTAAATCGTGATAACCTAAATGAACGCGGCACAGGATTTCTAATGTTTAACTGATAGGCTTTCTTAAAAATAGCTAGAGAATCTTGTATACTATTTCTAATGAAGACAACTTGTATGGGCTTTCCCAGTTTGGCCAAGTATTTAGATTATTAATGCGTGCCTGTTTTCTGCCAAGCGGAAATGTTGCATAAAGTCTTCACTTTGCATATATTCATCTGTCCGGGATCATTTGTTCTTTGCTTGTATGAAATAAATATTTATGCACGTAATTTAGACGAAAATTAAATAAATGCGACATCGAAATTTTTTATAAGTAGCTAAAAAATAATTTATTTTGACTGTGATAAAGTTTACTATAAGCAAGGTTGCGATCATGATATAAACATCTGACCGATTAAGTACTTACATTTGTCAGTATAGACCGAGAATCTAATGGTGTAGAAAAGTCAATTCATCCAGTAGACCGGTTTCGTCATTATTGGAAACTAATTGCCTACTGGCCAGAATTTGCCGCGGACAGGGTTTGAACCTGGGCACGTCTGCTTCAGAAACTGGTGCTCTAAGCACTGAGTCAACTTAAATGGTGCTTTCACAATAAGGACGAAACCGGTCTACTAGATGAATTACCTTTTCTACACTACACAATTCTTAGTTTATACTGACAAATGTATGTATATAATGGGTCAAGTGTTTATATCAAGATCTCAACCTTGATTATAGTAACTGTTATCACCATCCGCGCAACTAATGTTCGTTAAATGTGCCAAAGTTTTCCTATCACTGCAGTCTAAGCTTGATTTAACAAATAAATTTTTGTGACCATAGCCGTCGATTTGCGCTAATCATGGTTGACCTGAATAATTAAATCAGAATTTTGCTAGAGCTTCAAATATTGGTTAATTAAGAATAAATAATAATCTGTATAGTGGAAAACCGGTTTGTCTTTGCTGACCGTTTTTTGTGAACTACTGACTGGGGTGGTTTTGAATTAACGCTCGCCAACATAGTTTAATTGTGCTCATGGCTGCGCCCACCTTACGATTGGGCGTTTTAAAACAGCTCAGATGTGAATAAAATCTGTATGTGTGGTCGAAAATGATGGTGCCAAGTGCGTTTTTTGAATGGCCTTCTTGGTTTAAACTCGGAGTATTCAAGGGTTTAGTTTTATTATACAAAAATTAAATTTAAAAGTTGAACTTGTAACTACTAAGAAAATATGAATGTCTTTCTGGTAGAATGAATTGCATTATCCGTTTTATTCTTTTAACGCAACAATAACAATTTAAGCGCGGACAAACGGTATGAATCGCTATGATTCTTGAAATTCAAACAAAATTAGTTTTTCATATTAAGTTTTTTGTTTATTTACCTTCAGTATTTAATTTTTGTTTCGAACCATGTAATAAAAATAATCTATTTATCATATTTAGTCATCACAGGGCGTTAGCCGATACTCGTCTACTCACGTTGCAGACCACATTGCAGATGATTATTACGACCAACGTAGATTGAAAACAGCGACAATAGATGATGCCAATCTTCTCACATCCCTTAATTGTCAACCAAATTCAATCTATCCTAGCATTGTAGAAAATGAACAGCCGTTTCTAGTTTCATCTTCTAGTTTGACTTCGTCATCAATTGTAACTGAATTAGAAACATCATCTTCCATGTTAGAAACATCGTATAAAGCAAACGCCACAGTTATTTCTACAGGTTCCGAGAGTACAGTGAAAGAAGTAAGGCGTAATTCTTATCGAGATCAAATTGTATCAGACCCCGAAAGGATTGTTCAAAGCGAAATTTTTGATCGCGAAAGAGAGTTGAGCCAACATCAACAGTCCTCTAAAGCAACTACGACAGAGAAAAAACAGGCATCTGCAGAGTTACATGTGCCATCACTGTTATCAGTTAAGTTTCCATCATACTTGTCAGCAGCAACAGTGGCATCCGAGAGCACCAAATTGCAGGCATCCAGACATGTGAAATTCTCTTATAAGATGCAAAACCATTCTCAGACGATTGGAAAAAACGAACAGTGTCTAGGTAGGATAAGCATTAATTATCACATTTAATGAGTTTAAAATTTATTTTCATCAGATAATTCGTTGATTCCGTATAGTTTAAACAGATTTTCTTCCTTTGGTAAACAAAAGAGATGGATCTTTGATGGCGCTAACATTAAAATAAAGCGTCGTCTGAGAACTTTTGGACATAGGATGTAGCTTGGAAGATTCTCGTCAGTATACAAACAGCATTACATATTAATGTGCAAAGAGCAGCTCGAAATAGACTTTTACATTAAATGCTAAGGCAATATAGTTTATCTGTTTTCAAATTCAACTCATCTATATAATATAGTTTGCTGCGGCCTTCTTAAATTGAAATCGTTAAGCATGCTTTATTTTGATATCTAAAATTTAACTGAACTATTTCAAACTCTGTGCACTGTGTGAAGCGACTAAAAATTATGACAAAAACATGGCTTAGTTAATAAATTGAGGCCCTAGTTATCGTTATGTGGAAGCGTAACGGATTTTCAAAGTTATGTGCACACTACAGTGCACACAATTTTCAGTTATATACTAACTAATGTAACTTGGTTAGTCAATTTTTCCTTTAGGTGGAGCTCATATGGCATCCATTTAGACCCAAAGTTCCAACTAACCATGCCCAATCTGTCATTACTGAACAGACACCACATTACATGGGGAAGTGGTATTGAAATGAACATTTATATAATTAAACGAACATTGGTTGCGCGGGTGGTGATAACAATTATTATTATAATCAAGGTTGCGGTCTTGATATAAACACCTGACCCATTAATTACTTACATATGTCAGTATAAACTAAGAATTGTATAGTGTAGAAAAGGCAATTCATCCAGTAGACCGGTTTCGTCCTTATTGGGAACTCATCAAGTACTGGCCAGAATTTGCCGCGGACAGGATACGAACCTGGGCACGTCTGCTTCGGAATCTGGTGCTCTAACCACTGAGCTATCCTGACGCACACTACACTGCACACAATTTTCAGTTATATACTAACTAATGTAACTTGGTTAGTCAATTTTTCCTTTAGGTGGAGCTCATATGGCATCCATTTAGACCCAAAGTTCCAACTAACCATGCCCAATCTGTCATTACTGAACAGACACCACATTACATGGGGAAATGGCATTGAAATGAACATTTATATAATTAAACGCACATTTGTTGCGCGGGTGGTGATAACAATTATTATTATAATCAAGTTTGCGGTCTTGATATAAACACCTGACCCATTAATTACTTACATATGTCAGTATAGACTAAGAATTGTATAGTGTAGTAAAGGCAATTCATCCAGTGGACCGGTTTCTGTTCAGTAATGACAGATTGGGCATGGTTAGTTGGAACTTTGGATCTTAATGGATGCCATATGAGCTCCACCTAAAGGGAAATAGACTACCCAAGTTAGATTCGTTAGTACATAACTGAAAATTGTGTGCAGTTTAGTGTGCTGCAGAATAGCTCCAGTGGTTAGAGCACCAGATTCCGAAGCAGACGTGCCCAGGTTCGAATCTGTCCGCGGCAAATTCTGGCCAGTACATGATGAGTTCCCAATATACAATTCTTAGTTTATACTGACATATGTAAGTAATTAATGAGTCAGGTGTTTATACCAAGACCGCAACCTTGATTATAATAGTTGTTATCACCACCCGCGCAACCAGTGTTCGTTTAATGAACAAATATTTATTTAAATAATAAATTCTTACTTATAATAATTTTTACGCACAAGGAGAACCTAGGCATACACACATTGCCGTCAAATACGAGTGACCAACCTGCCACTGCTTCGTGAATCTTGGTCTGACGTAGACTGTGGTAGAATTGAATATTCTTGTTCTTCTGTTATACCCATCCTCCTACTCTGATGATGAATCACAAACTCTTATCCATTTCTCCTATGCGATGAGCCGTGTATCGTCATGTTTTCGGACGAAGACTTTGTTTCGCTTCGCGTCCCTCTTGTCCTCCATATATCCTTTGCTGTGTCGGTTTGCAATGCGGTTTGCTCGATGATGTATACCATTAATTTGTAACTCGAATTCAGCCTATTGTGGACGGGATGATTGCGATAAGCATGTTTTGACGTAACTCCATGTATCATATATATACCTTGCCACGCTCTATGGCATCCAGAAGCTCAAATTGAACACTGTTTGTCCGCAGAACCGACTCACCAGGCAAGAGAACCCTAATCTGGTCATCAATGCAGACGGAACGAACCTTCTTGTGGTAGCTTAAATAAAGCTCATTGTTTTCACAACGAAGTGCAGTCGATCCTGCCGTGTACCAGGCTCATTTTGAGGCCAAAACTGTGCAACTCATTTTAACGTTCAATGCATACGCTCCGCAATCGCATTCGTCTGTGAGTGATATTCCTTCGATTACGCGTGGTCCAATGTCATGCTGCAACACCATTTCTTGCATGACAATTGACGTAAGTGTACTGAAACGGCTTATTGATCGCTCTTAGAGAAATTGAATGAGCTGAGACGTCTTAATATTAACTAATGGTAGAAATTCTAGCTCTCATTTAAGTTAGTTGACCATCTTTATTATAAGTGTCACACGACCCGAGCCGCGACCAATGGCCTTACTTAATCGACGTGTAGGAGCTGTTTCTTTAGTGTAGCGTTGAAGGCTTCTATTTGACCTTGCATCGTTGCAACCTGCAGTTTTGACAGATGAGGCAATGCCAAGAATACATTTGTATGTCACTTTTCATGCCACTTCATATTAATGCATATTGGCCAACGTATCATGTCAAAACCGGATTATTTATGTGCAGAAACCCTCCGGCCCGGACCACTGCATTGCTTCATCATCTTTGCCTACTAATATGCTCTTCACATGAAAAAGCATCTATAACTGACTAGGCATCGCATGACTGCACCGCAAATAACCTAACACGTGCTGGTGCTTTTCGTCCTGCTGTTTAGTCTACAAATGATCAAAATTGGAGATTTTCGCACTGCAATGATCAAATTTAGAGCGTTCACCGTTATATTATCATCTCCGCGCTTGTAATTTGCTGTTAGTTCATTTGCAGTCTGCATGATCCATGGTAATCTTATCAATGGCCAACGACTACCAATGCTCAATGCTTTGTGCTTTGTGAAAATGTCTACCGTGTCTTCAATTAGACAGTGCGGAAACTTGTGCAATGTTCACGGCACTGTCAGCAACTACCTTTTGGTTAAATAAATTGCAACTGACGTATTGTACCGATCTACCGTTAGCCTGCAGTGCTACGCCGATGGCGATGTCTAATGCTTCTGTAACTACTGAAATCTGACTCGTGACAAACTGAGTCCGGTTGTCTCTACTTGTTGTCGCCTACCTTGATAAATTAAGTGATAATTCTCCTCAGTCCAGCGGATTTGCAGATTGAATCTAGTTAATTTCAACAACGGTTTCTGCACTGTGGCCATGCCTGTCAGATATGATCTGTATAAGTTGATCATGACAAGGAATTACTGAAGTTTATTTCCTTATTTTAGACGTACTTTTGCATCGGCTTGACATTTAAGTTAACGGCCGCACAACTCAATGTGTAAACACCGTGGCCAAGATAACTTACTTGCTCTCCGATTTGTGTAATATCGAGGTAAAATTGCAAGCCCCATTTTAACACTTTACGTAGCTTTGCATTCATTCGTGCTTCTAATTCTACTCTTCTAGCTGCTAAATCTACAACATGGTCATCATAACCTTCAGTTCATATACAAGCTGCCACAAATTCATCCAACATACACTGAAATTCCTTTTGAACCATTTCTAGACTACATGACACACGTGTGAACTGGTACTTTCATTGCGGTACCTACACAAACAAATTTTGTTTATCTTCCGTGCTAAAATATATTTAACAAAATATTTGCTTAAATTTAAACACACAAGACCAATTAACCTGAGCAACACGCAAAAACATGTACTTTAGCCCAGAAATAGAATACGGTTGTCCGCAATGATAGATCTTTCTACTCGCATAGACCATATATGCCCAAAATGACAGACGTTAAGAGTTCTAAGACCACCGGCGCTTTTCAAGTGCCATACGAGACAGTTTAGTGATGAACTTGCTGCGTACTTAAACAAACTATATATATATATATATATATATATATGTTTATATATATATGTGATATAGATTGTTTGATATTTTACATTGTTTTAGCTAACTCTTCCTTGATTGTGCCTCCAGCTCATATGCAACTGAAGATGCCAAAATTGCTGAGTTTAGAAATTCCATTATCGACGCCACCATCCCTTTCATCATCACAGTTATCACTACCACGTTCGTCACCATTATTAATAACATCACCTGTTTTGACGCCAGTTATTCCGTCACTTAGCAGAGGTAGTCTACTTCACAGCATTAATACACCAAAAACCTCGTCTCAAAATATGCTGTTGCAGCCACCTAATACAAGTCCTGTTCTATGTTGCGGATCGTCGAACCAGGAAAATGGCAATATTGTTCTGCTACCAGTGTCATTTATGGCTAATCAAATGCTGGCAACATGTGCACCATTTTCGTCAGTTGATATTGGCATTTCGCCGACAATACAGTGTTCAGCTATACGTTTGGTTAGTGTACGAGTTCCAAATAATTATAATTTTTAAATCAGAAATTTCAACGTAATTCAACGGATTTTATTGTTTTGTATTGCCTAATATAAATCTTTGAAATTGTGATTTTCCTTTGATCCTCGATAGTCAGTCTGCCGTCGTACTCTGATGATGATCATGGAAGGTCGAAACGCGTCAGTGCGTTGCGGCTGGCGGTAGTTTGTTTTGTTGTTCCGAAGACTGGTTAAATACAATGGGGTTGGTGTTTACTTCAAGCTCGCAAACTTGATTTAAAGCATTTTCCTTCAGAATCTTTTTAGTGGACAATTGTCTGGCTTTCCAAAATAAGGCATATATAATGCTGAGTGTTTCCATTTTTAAAATTTTACTTGAGTGTATTTCCAGATTTTTATGCAATTTATCCTGATCCGAAATTGTAATGTGTGACTACATAGCCATTTTTGTAGAATATTTAAGATTAGTATGGTATTATTAATAATATTAAAAGTCTGCATCGTAGAAATATTAAATTTGTCAAAAATAGAGGATTGGTATAAAATAATATTTTTTAAAGCTATCGGTTGAAGGTTTGAATAAAATCTATTTAATGTAGTTGTTTCTTGGTTTGTTTCCACTTGTTATGTAAATAAAGTTTGTATTATTGAAACTATCACCAGCCCCATTTTTCGTTAATTCTCACAAAAAGGCAAATCAGCCAGCATTTATACATACTGACGTCTTTTAACATCCCATGATCATCTTCAGACTGACTAATGCGTACGAAGTTGATAGTTATACATAATGATTTGTAAAGTAGAGATGAATTTCTCGTTCTTTTTAGTCAAAAAAGATTTTAACTTGACTCGAATCTCGGCTACACAATAATTTTTGGAGCAAAATCGTGACATTTGTGTAGACTATTTCACATTGTTTTATTTTATTTAAATGCGTAATTAGTGATTGCTAAATCGCGGGTTATTTAAAAATTGAATGGAAATTGAAGTTTAATCAACGTTAGCTAGTTTTTTGTAGTGGTCTGATAATGAGCGTAGTAGGTTAAAACACGTCATTTGGAGCATTGATGTTAGTATGGCCATATAAGGCGATAGGTTTAATTAATAGAATTTCTAGTCCGCACAGTTTATTTTTAGAATTTTTCGGACCTCCTGCGCATTTGTTGTTATATTTTGTTTTCTTTTGGGTTTGGCAAACGTCCGTAAGATTTTTAATAGCTCCGCTAACGTCACTAATTATTGACGTTTCGTTGTGTTTTGCATTTTGCATAACATACAGACAACACAATGCGTTTTTACAGACAAAAAATCCACACACGGTAGAGACGATCCTGCAAAACCGGGGAAAACATCTATTTCTCAACGGGATACTCAGGCCGAATTAAAATTTCAAAGAGACCTGTTATTGCAGTCAAAAAATGAACAGACTTTCGAATCAATTACCTGTGATGGTTTGATCAAGCACGCAGTAGCTGAATTACCACCTGCATCATCAACATCATCAGCATTAGAATCGCTTTCAAATATCAATATTGGGCATAAAGTGGAAAACGCAGAAAAGTGCAAAATAGGCAAAAGTGGCAACTTGACATCAATCGAACCATCATCATTAGTAAAATCATCATATGAAACTGAGTTAAAGGCATCATCATCTTCCACATCAGAACCACCTATATTTAATTCATCCTTACTAAAAATTCCTTCACAAGATGCAGTATCCAAAAGGCAATCCATCTTTGTAACAGATAAGCTAACTTCAATGTCAAAAGAAAGTCCCACGTATTTTATGCTTGTACCACTTAATATAAAGCCCAATGCAGATAGCACTAATAAAAATCTGTGTAACTGTACAACTACATTTTCTGTCATACCAGATTCCTCCATTGTCTATTCTTATGGTTTAACTAATAATGGCTGCACAACTACAACTTTCAGTTCCTCTACATCAGACGGATGCCAAACAGGGCTTTCATCATTGAGAGATAGTGATGGTGAAGTGGAAGCATCCAGGACGTTCAAAGTTGATTTTAAAGTCCCCATCCCGGTTAAACAATCGTCATTCTCAATCTCAAGCGTTAGAACAAAAAATTTAAGTGTGGTATCTCAGGCTGCTGATAAACAAAAGCATGAAAATTTTCTGATTAAAGCAAATAAATCAATTACCAGTTATTCCAGATCTCTGAAAACTACTATTGCTCAATCGAGTGCCGCCCATGTACGAAGTTCCACAGGCAGCTTTGACCAACGATGTTCAATTCTAAATGAAGCACTATGCAAAGAGGCGGCACTAAGCAATATAGATATTAACAAAGGTGAAGCAAAACAATTGACGAGTAAATGTAATAATTTAGCCTATCAGAATAAAGAGGAGATGCAATTAAACAATGGAAAAACTCACCAAAGTACAATGAGTTCAACAGGCGTGGAAAAACATGCAAGGGTTGAGCAAAGTAAGCTATTGATTTAAATAGACAGTGATGTTTAACGGTTCTCGATTTATTTTGTAAAATATTCTTAAGGTAAAAAATTTACATATTATTATATTTATATATTATTATTATTATTTATATTTGATCGTTTTTAACATTTTTGTTCTTAAAACCATATTTGAATGAATTATATGGGATTTTACTAGAAATATATATATATATATATATATATATATATATATATATATATTTGAGGATTTATGTATAGATTTGATTTTATATATATATATATATATAACTTGCCAGTATAAACTAACCGTTGAGCAAGGTAGCACAGGTCATTCATAAAGGTGAATGGTTTCGACCATGTCGATTACTGTTATTAGTATTAAATAAACATTCCATAAGGTAGCAAAGGCAATTTCTCAAGTAGACCGATTTCATCCGTGTTACGAAGTCATCAAGTAATTGACCGAATATTTCATGACTCGGGCTCGAATCTATGAACATTTGTTTCTTCGTTTAGAACTCATACCACTGCGCCACCTCACAGAAATCTACACACAGGTTTCAGTCATAAACAGGTTTTGTTTTGGTAAGTTTTGCATTCAGGCTTAAATAATTTTGCAATTCTTAATTATTGTTATTTTAAAATGCCTATCTCAGAAGCAAATGTATTCTGATTCGATACCTGGTCGCAAATGTCCAAAAATAATTTCGTACGTAATTGAAAATCGCATAAAATGCACTGCTTCTGTGGTATATTGAACGAGTTGCAAGACTCTGACGCAGATGCCATTTTGTACAAACCGAGTCGCAATAATTTTAGCAGGTATTTAATGCGTGCTCAATAAAGACAAATTTGATCAAATTGATGAATTCTATATGCTATATATATATATATATATATATATATATATATATATATATAATCAAAATACTGCAACAGAACTTCAATTCAATATCACTAAAACAGGTGGCGTGATGTCTGTTCGATAATGGCAGACTGGAAATGGATAGCTGAAATTTTGGGTAGGGAATTTGCTAAAAAGGATATAAATGAAGGAAAATCAAACAAAAAGAATTAGTTAGTATATAATTGCAAATTGCTTGAAGTGTGCGGTAGGGGTGGCGTAATGGATAAAATCAGGGTCTCTGAACAATATCTGCCTAAGTTAGAATCCTGTTATTGATATATATATATATATATATATATATATATATATTCTTATAATTAGGAAAACACAAATAACAAAGTGGATAAAGGCCATTTATTTCGTGAATACTAATCATCTCTTATACAATCATACATATTTATACATTTTGGGTTTTCAATTGATTATGCTAGTGGTAACAAATCTGACTCGTTTTTACTGCTGTTTCTTGTTTTGGCTAGTTGGTGAGTGTGTATGCGTTTGTGTTTGTGTGTATGCGTGTTTGCATGTAAAGGTCATTCTCGCAGTATTGCAAAGTGATGTCTGAGATCTGGTCATTATTGTTTTGATAGCTTGAGAATTAACCATTTGTGCGCATTGTTCACTGTTACATATACAAGTGCTATTTTTCCCAGTATAGTTGATCGTTTCACCTCGTTGCGCAATGTTGTCGTTTTCACATGGTAACAGCGCCAGTGTGGATTGCAGTGTTAAACGCTCACATTGTTTGGAGACTTCTGTCATCGTATGCGCCTCTGTTATTTCCACTTCAGTTTGTTGCCAATCCGATTGTACGTTTGTTGATTCTAGTCGAGGGCCTGTTTGTTCTTGGCTGGATACTAGTAGATTGTTGTTGAATTTTGTTATTCTTGGCCAGTCGATAATAATATCATGTTGATGAAACTTTTGAATATTAAGGTCAGGTGCTTGTTGTTTTATGTAAAGGGCTTCATAGATAAATAATAATTTTTCTGATTTTGCTTTATGTAGAATTGTGAAATTGGTCGAATTGACAGGGTGCCCCGTTGCCAATATATGATCGGAAATAGCTGATTTTCCTGACGGTGCCAAGCCTTTGTTAATCAATTTCTGTGGCAAATGTTGCTGGATTCTGCTCATCAATTGCTTCTTCGTACGTCCGATATATGTGCTACCGCACATACATGAGAATTTGTAGACTATGAATGATTCGGAGAGAATTGGCAATTGATCTTTGGCATCCAACCTCATGATTCTCTGTGTACTAAATGTCATATTAACTTTAACACTGGGAAAGTTGTCCTTAGTTATTCTATTCAGCCGCCGTGCAATTATTGAGGCTGGTACGTCGCCTCTAAATGGTAAGTTTAGGAAAACCTGCTTGACGGTATCCTCTCTAGTACGAATCTGCCGTGGTCTGATGTTGACATCAATGAACGCTCTGGGTAGTTGTTCATTAGCAAAATTTTCCTGAGGTAGCCCAGTTCTTCCTCAATCTTGTGTTCAGAGCAGATCTTCCTGATTCTGTTTGCTAGGTTGTTTACTAAGTTTCTTTTGTGGGATTTTGGCACACTACTATTGTAGTGAATGTATTGTCCGGCGAAAGTGGATTTTCTATGTATGGCCAGTGTCAAATCTCCGGTTGCTTCTCGAGTGAGTTTGATGTAAAGGAAGGGAAAACTGTCGTCTTTCTCTACCTCGAGAGTGAACTTGATGTCTGGATCGACTCCATTTGCTTGTTTGAGGATTTCGGAAGGGTCTGCTGCTTCTGAGATGAACAACAAGATATCATCTACATACCTTTTGTAGAGTGCGCACTGGTCAATTATACCTTTAGGTTAATTCTCAAGCTATCAAAACAATAATGACCAGATCTCAGACATCACTTTGCAATACTGCGAGAATGACCTTTACATGCAAACACGCATACACACAAACACAAACGCATATACACTCACCAACTAGCCAAAACAAGAAACAGCAGTAAAAACGAGTCAGATTTGTTACCACTAGCATAATCAATTGAAAACCCAAAATGTATAAATATGTATGATTGTATAAGAGATGATTGGTAATCACGAAATAAATGGCCTTTATCCACTTTGTTATTTGTGTTTTCCTAATTATAAGAATACTGTGTTAAATTAAAAAGGAATGGACATTTTTTTTTAAAATGTATATATATATATATATATATATAATACACGATTCATCGTATACGTAATCCAATCCTGCGAGAATTAAGCTATTGTTAGGGGGATGAAAAAGATATGTTTCCTTATATTCGTAATGTCCAAATAATTCAAATAAAAAGAAAAATTGATAAACAGCCAAGCCAGTTTGGTGACATAAACTATTCCAATAGGCTGCGAATGTTGACTACTCAGAAAGATCGCGAAAGATTGAAAGAGTAAGAGAGAGAAAGAGAGCGAGAGAGATTTTGATATGGATCGAATGAGATATAGAGAATAAAACTGGGTTAGAGAGATATCAAGAGTATAGCTTTAAATAAAAATAAATATAAGGCTTTCGGTAAATTATACCTTACGTGTATATAATCAACCCAACATATTTACGCGTAATGTATGAGTGTACATATGTTTATTAAAATTATACATCTATTGAATATATATCAAAAATATGTAAGCTTGGATACTTGTACAATCACAGTATCGAAGTTCAGTAAAATGCATTCATCACACCAACAATCGATTGATAGCATTGCGCTCAATTCATTTAAGTCCTCCATTATAAAAAAACTTACGTATTTCATTTTTTGTGTTGTTGCTGAGATCTTAGCCAAATATGTAAATATATATATATATATATATAATGAAACGATAATATGAAAATAAAATAATAATATAAACATTTTCTTCAATTTAAACTAAGCATCGTTTAAGGTAGAAAAGGCGATTCATTCAATAGAGCGGTTTCGTCCTATTTTGATACTATTCAAGTACTGTCCGGTATTTTGTCGCGGAGAGTGATCGATGATGACAAAATATTATTTTTGGCTTATTAAAATTTTAGGTCTAAAAATGCTACAGACTGCAACTAAACAAAAATTTAACTAAAAAAAAGAATTAACATATAAATAAAACATTTCCATCCGTGGCAAAATTCTGGATAGTACTTGAATATTTACTATTAAGAAAGAAATTGTTTAATGAATGAACTGCCGTTTATACACTTTTAAATGTATTGTTTCTCCTAGAATATATATATATATATATATATATATATATATATATATATATAATGGGATATGTGCTTACATGAAACTTGCAGCTTTGATTTAAAAAATGATTACCACAACCCGCGAATGAAGAATCGTATTATAGTATAAATTTTTAACGCAGTACCGCGTGCCAGATAGCGTGGTGTCTGTTCTGTAATGACGGATTGGGGTGATTATTTAGATGTTTTATTTGACAAGGATACCACATATTTATTTATACAAACACCTTATATAAATTCGGCTTATAAATGCGTGCAAACTTTATATATTCATGCATATATATATATATATATATATATATATATATATATATATATATATATACCATAGTACCCTTTCCATGTGCTAAAATAAAAAGAAATTTTATCAGATACAAGAACTGTTTCTTTCTCATTATCTTCTCAAGTATCTACAAATGAACATCTCTTTATATATAAATTGAAAGGCAAAACAAGATAGAAATATGTAAACATGGAGAGAGTGTGAAATAAGGGAAACAACCAATCAATTGCGTGCGTCACCTCCAGTTCAAGCTCAATTCTTGAACATGCTTCTTCTGCTTGAATAAATCAGGTTGCAATTTGTTCATCCATGCTGCTTATAATTTATAAATATATATATATATATATATATATATATAAGCAGCATTGGGAGTTCCATTACCGTCAAGCCCATAGCATTCACAATGTAAATAGTATATCATACAACATATTTATCTGTTGATTTATACCTAAAACTCATTTTCAACTGCATACGATACAAAAATAATAAAATACAGTCAATCCATGTCCATCCAAATTCACTTACTATGAATTGGTGAATGAGCGCAATACTCATTTTCAGGTTTAATATCACATCCTAGGTGCAATCAGTTATGGTAAGAACTGAAGCGAGGAATGAGAAACTAGCAAATGAATACATGTGTAATACAGGAATAAGGTAAAAATTCATTTGTTTTAAAATGACAAACTGGAGCTCAGAAATTCATGGTTTCAAAGAAATATGAATGAACTTTTTCCAGAAAGAGAAAGAGAAAAAGAGAGAGAGAAAAAGTAAGAAAGAGATAAAAAAGTGTAGAACAAGAGCATGATTAAATTATAGCAAGCATTCGTGTACCTATATTGATTTATGAAGAAAATTTGGTATAATTCATATTTGGAGGATTCACTCATTTTTTTATAGGATTTTGGCAGTTGAACAAATGTATTAAAAATTAAATAGAAACGAGTTTAGTCTAATCAGAAGGAGAAATCGCCAATTTAATAAAAAATAATTGAAACAAAATCCAAGTGAAATCCTACTATGTTGTTCAAGAATTCTGAATCAGTTTCCCATATCATAAATAACAGTCGTGTCTTTTTTTCGGATTTATAATGATATCGGAATTAGGAAACCAACATTTTTTGCACAATTATGACGTCTATTCTGAATTCATTTCAAGTAATTCTCTAATTAAGCTGGGTAATTTATTTCAAATATATAATGCAATGCGTTTCCAGCTTTTGCAGTCTCGCTGATAGCTGGTCTCCATTGAATGCCGGGCTAGATCTGATCTTCGACTTTGCTCATATTTGCATTGTGTTCTATGCTCTACTCTGCATACCTATATCGAGCGCATGGTTTGGCTTAGATATTTGAGTTTGTAATTTTTGCAACTTATCTCATTTTCTCCTGAAATATTGAGGGTTTTAATTTCTCTTCTGGTTTGATAGATTCTTGCCATCGATAATATATTTTCGAAATCTGTTCTGATTTTTTATCTAGCTGCTACTGTCCAAAATGTTCTAAGCAATCTGGAAACATATTATGTAACAATAATAATAATAATAATAATAATAATAGTAATAATAATAATAATATTATTAATAATTATTATTCAGTTACCTGTTTTTCCTAATTTATTTTTCCATTAAAGTTCAACGTCTCCTTTACGATCTTCTCTGTTAATCTTGTCAGATAACCATTTTTTATAAATATTTTATTTAGTCTCTTCAGTTCTTTACATCTATATTTCAAATTCACCATTTTAAGACATTAATATGCCGTGTATTAGAAAGCCTATCTTGATATAATACAGATGGTCAGAGAAGGAATTAAATAGGATACCCGAGTAAATATCTTTCCTTTAAATATCTTTTTCTCAGATATGACTAATCGGTTTTAATTACATATACAAAAATGATAATTCATCTCTTCTACATTTTTTCAGCATAAAAATTAACTCCTCAGTTTGATTGTATAAATGTAAAATTTTCTTCAAATCATAACTTCCAAGATTCCTAAATAAAATCAGGTTATTCTGGAATCTCAAAAATTGAGAGTTGTTTTCAACAAAAGATTTTTTTCAAACTAATGTATGAAAATATGAGCGACCGGGATCAATAATTGTTGTCCTACAGACACAACATTAATATGTTCAAAAAATTCTTTTCTAGACGTAACATATGTAGATGACATAGCCATGTTTATCATTTCCATAATAATTCCTAACGTCATTTAACTACCTCCCATTATATCAGAAAACGCCTTTATGCAACATTTCACACATTTCAATGCCGCTTGCACTTATATTTTATTATATGTCGATACAACATATAGGTTTGCTAATCTATAACTATATTATAATTGTTATTTACTAAAGATGTTTGTAAAATATCATGTATTCTTTGGTGTATCATCTAAAAATAGTTTTATTTTCTAATTCTCTTTAACGTAATTAATGAAATTTGATGATTTTCTTCATTATAAATATTCGCAATTAATCTACCTTGTTTATAAAATTTCTCTTCTTCATATACTCTTAGAATGAATTTATACATTAATTTTATTGATTTATTGAAGATTTCAAAAACAATACAAATTAAGACACATTAATCTCAAAGTCATTTTCGGTTTCTTTACGTTCTTGAAATATTTAAGTTAGACTGAGTACAAATATATTTTAAGTTCTTTTTAGTTTACATTCTTTTCTTCGAGAAATATACTTCTATTAAAATTTTTACAAAGATAATATTGTAGATACGTTCCTCTTAACATTCTATTTCCCGTGAGAAAATATTTTTCATACGCATATTACAGACACATTTCTTTCAAAAAAATTTTTCTTTATTATGGATTTGACCGCATTTTTCTTGTGCGGGACAATTGATATACTCGTAAGTTGGTAAAATCTTGAATCTAGTCTATTTTCAGGTGCAACGATTATTGGCCTTGATTGATGGGTTCTCACTTGTCCCTTCATTTTTGAATTCATCATCAGCTGCTTGTCTGAAAATGACGTTGAGGCAAGATTTTCCACTCTTTTTGTTCAGATATTTCGAGACCTTATTTCCAGTCTCATCTTCAGGGTTGACACAATACGCACAAGGAAGACAAACTTTTGGCAAATGTGGAATCCTTATTCAAGACAGATCTATTTATATTTATTATAATTCCTCAAGTATAATTTTTTTGTCTGCCCTAATATCCGGTCTTCATGCCTAATCTCTAATACTCAAGTGTATACGCAAACTTATCCATGACACCTCTCTCCGTGCACCACAACATATATACACATATATGTGAACACCAGTAAAGTGACATTTATAAAAAAACTATAAGCAAACCTTATGGATTAACAAACAAGCCTTTTCATATCAAAACTGTTTTTATCATTTATTTCATTATAGGGTAATCAAATGCCTGTTTTATGAATCTCATCTAGTTTGCAATAGGTTAGAGATGATTTATGTGAAATGTTGAAGGAATATAGCATTATTCTATCATTTGACCCAATACCGAGATTACACTAACGAATCGTATCTCAACCAAATACACATTTATACTCATATCCTGTATAAATGTAATTTTCCATTTAAATATCTGTGTCCAAACAACATCCATATCTATGCAAATAATATATATATATATATATATATATATATAATAAATTAGGAATACTTTTTATTTTTATTAATTAAAATAAATTAATTTAGTTGTATTTATATATACCCACATTTTATAAAATATCCATTTATATATACGTCCAAACGCTATATCTTATGCATATATAGATAAACATATAAGAAACCATGCTGATTCTCCCACTATCTGTATAAATATCTACATAACCAATACATGAGTAGACACCATATATAATATGAGCATCATACAAGCAACACCGAGTCCTCCTCAATGGACCAATTATCAAATAATCAAAGGGGTGCTCGTTAATATTTAATTATTAATTCTTATGTCTATGTATATATAGGCCTCTATATATATGTATATATCTATCCATAAGCACATAGTGGTTTTACCTAGTACCCATACCACCCTAGGTGAATTACATCTACTTTACATATATATTTTAATCCTCACATTTTATATGAATATATATATATATATATATATATATATATCCATAGCCGTACACGTCTACACGCAATATATATATATATATATATATATATATATATATATATATATATATATATAATGTATATCTCAATCCACATAAACAACCATGTGAGTTCTCCTCACATCTTATATAAGAATCTAAATATGATCTATGACTATGCCTATATTTACATACAGTTATACGTTCCCCTCTACATAACTATATTGGATGCATGGTTTCACCTATATATTTAAGATACCTTTTAAATATGGCAAACTCAGGTATATATGCGAAACCATGCGTACAATAAAGTTATGTAGAGGAGACACATAAAACTGTATGCATATATAGACATAGTCATAGGTCATATTTAGATTCTTATATAAGATGTGAGAGTAGCTCACATGGCTGCTTATGTGGCTTGAGATATACATTATATATATAGATATATATATATATATATGTTGAGTGTAGACATGTACAGGTATGGATATATATATATATATATATATATATTCATATAATATGTGAGCATTAAAAAATATATATGTAAAGTAGATATACTTTACACCTAGGGTGAATTGTAGGTACTTGAAGCTCCAAGAAACCATTGTATTGTTTATGGATAGATATATACATATATATAGAGGCCTCTATTTATACATAGACATAAAAATAGATATTTAAATATTAACGAACGCCTTTTGATTGATATAATTGATCCATTGAGAGACTCACAGAGTTGCTTGTATGATACTCATATTATATATGGTGTATACACGTATATATATAATGGATATATAGATATTTATAAAAGATTTGGGAAGAACCCACATGGCTGCTTATATTCTTAACTATTTATGCACAAATTATAGTGCGTGGACGAATATATATATATATATATATATATATAATTGGATATTTTATAAAATGTGGGTATATATAAATATAAATAAATAAATAAACTTTAAATATTGAATAAAATTAAAATATATTGATGATTTATTATATATATTTAATTATATATATGATATATATAGATATGGATAATGTTTGGACATATATTTAAATGGAAAAATACATTTATACAGGAAATAAGTATAAATTTATTTTTGGTAGAGATACGATTCTTTAGTGTACGCTGATTAGTCGTTCTTGTCCAAACAAAAGAATAATACTATATCATTTCAACAGTTTTATAAATCTCTCTCTATATAACCTATTGCAAACAGGGTAGGATTTAGTTAACTAGAATTGTTGAGGAATACTGAAATATTTAAATCAAAATTTTGTTGATCCCTCTAAGCGTCCGGAACAGCAATCAAAAATACAGACATCATGGAGAGTCGTGTATGTTAATCTATAAGGTGTGCTTATAATTGTTCTAGAAATGTCACTTTAGTGGAGTACACATATGTGCATATAGGTTGTTGTGTGTGGGGATGGGTGACATGGACAAAGTTGCGTATACATTTGAGTATTAGAGACTAGGTATGAAGACCGGATATTAGGGCAGACAATAAAAAGTACTTTAGGAATTAAAATAAATATAAATAGATCTGTCTTGAATGAGGATACCACATTTGCCAAAAGTTGTTTTTCCCTGTGCGTATTGTGTCAACCCTGAAGATGAGACTGGAAATAAGGTCTCGAAATATCGGAACAAAAAGAGTGGAAAATCTTGCTCCAACGTCATTTTCAGACAAGCAGCTGATGATGGACTCAAAAATGAAGGGACAAGTGAGAACCCATCAATCAAGGCCAATAATCGTTGCACCTGAAAATGGATAGTATTCAAGATTTTACCAACCTACGAGTGCTATCAATTGTTCCGCACAAGAAAAATGGGGTCAAATCCACAACAAATAGGACAACACTGAGCAAATAAACTCAAAATTTATTTAATTATCTTTCTTTTTTATCTAGAAAATTGTTCAAAGATATATTATTGCAACTGTATTAATCTCCAACCCTGAAGCATTTATTTTGGATTTTTTTCATATTGCAATATATTTAACTTGAAATTATTGCAAGGGGATATTAAAGCAGAAAAATTTCTCTGTGTCGTTTTTTATTCTTTTGCAATCTCCTTCTCCAATAAATATATTTCTCTTCAAATTATTAAATAGTGATCCTTTGGCAGAAATATTCCTTTCAAATATTCTTACCTTTCTTTTACGTTTTGTTCTCCTGTAAAAATACATTTCTCTTTAACATACTGAAATTGGATACTTTAGCTAATACATTCCTTGCAGTCATTTTATATTTCTAGATATTATCAAAATCTTTCTCCTGCAGATTGAACTATGACATACTTAAATACTTCTTATTTTTCTTTTAGATTATTTTTTTCTCCTTAAACAGACACTAGTCCAAATTGTTACGTACAAAGTGCTTTTCGTTTTTGACATGCTTTCCCGATAAAAATATTTTTGCCGAATATATTAAAAATAAATACTAATATAAACCGATTTCTCTCAAACTCATTTTCTTTTCATCGACAGTATATTTTACTTGAGCAACTCGTTCTCCTGGCGTAATAAAAGGCATCCCATTCACCAGTTTTGTGACATCCATAGATTTAAAATGATTGTGTAATTATTTTGAAGAAATAACATAATTTTATTCAAGAAGGTTGGATGATGAATAGCATGTCCATTTGACTCACACAATTATCCGCTATATATTTACGCTCACCTTGCCGGATCGTAAATAAAGTGTAAGACTGAAATGATTATTACCTTGTCCATGTGATTTCTATGGTGAAATTAAAAAATCTATACAAAAATTACCATCAGATGTATACACCACGGGAACTTTTGATAGAGTTATTTGAAGTTGTCGAATAATTACTCATAGGGGCAGGTAAGGTTGTTGATATTTAAGAAACATAAGAACAATTTACTATTAGTCCGGCTTATAATAATAACAGGAGATCTACCAGCTGCAGGATAACGTAAAATCGGAAGGCTGGTCTTAAATCATTCTGGAGTAGAAGTGTAACGATGATATGATTCGAACAGTATATATAGATTTCGATGACGTAGATTACACCTTAAGATTAGTCAGGTCTGTTCAATTGGATGATTCGATCATCAGTGCCAATCAAACAGTTTCACAGCAAAAACTGACAAATTAACGTGATATCCACACGATAACGCTTTTATAGGTCTTTAATTTTATTGTGTTCTTTTTTATGCATGGTGAATAATAATAACTTTTAAATTCTTATTTAATTTAATTTTGTAATTAGTTAAGCTAAGTATCGAATTTGTTAGAAAAATTAATAGGATCTACCTTATTTTATTGTTCCGCAATTTCATACTGAAAACAGTAGGTCCGGCGTGTTTTGGTATTGTCAGAAAGAATGATGAGGAGCAGAAAATAAATAGATATATAATAATAGAATAAAAAAGATCTTATGAACATCTCCAAGGTGACAAGACGTTAAAAGTTTCAGTAAAACTCATAAACATGTGTAAAATTAAGTCAATCATTAAGAATTTGAATATTAAAAAAGTTCATGAGTGAGCTGCATCGATTTTAAATTCCTAACGGATTTGGTATTTCGTTGCGAGTAATAGATAACAAGTATGCTTTTCCGTGCAGAAGACGCGTACAATTAGTCGGAGGTTTATATTTATAATTGCCAATACTTGGCACAATATGGGATTGATATCATGTATTTGTGTAAGATCTCGAAATAACTACTCCAGGTATAATTTACCCATGTTCAGTTTTGACGTACAATTCCAGCTTAGAAACAAAACTATATAAATAACCAGAGCGTCATTGATTGCATTTGTACGTATACTGCCCAATAAGATATGAGAGATTCGTAATATCTCCTTAATTAATAATATACGCACATTAGTAAAGAACGAAGATTTGGCAATAGTATGTGCTCTCTACAGTCAACTCTTATTGGAAATACTTACACGGACAGGTTATCAACCCGATTCATTAAATCATTACGGAGTCGGATGATTTTTTGTTACGACATTTACATGACAACGTTTCCATTTTTTGTGCACAAACTTTAAATATCTAAACTCATTATCATTCAAGATAAAGACCAGTAGACTAGAACAAGATAAGCTGTTATCGGTCTGAGTTAATAGAGCAAGAATATGCAAAAAAAATTCCCCGGAATTGTGGTCAGAAAATCTTCTATTTCTGGTATTACACAATGAATCAAAGCAACAAAACGCAATGAAACTTGGCCTTTTAGAATATAGAATTCATGCTAGCGACTTAGTATCTCATCGAAAATAAGTTAAAAACAGGTCTTTTCTTTTAGGAGCTAGTAATATCCAAATCAATCAATGAGCCAACAAAGGAAAACTGTAAAAAAATTTATTAATATTGCATATAATTGCGTAAAGTGATTTTAGTTGATTTAAATTATGAAGCCATGAAATAACTATATATATATATATATATATATATATATATATATATATATATATATATATATATATATATATATATATACATATTTCTGACGTACGAATTTCTATTACGCAATTTAAATTTCTAACGTCACAAATTTCAGTCACTTGTACGTTGATTCGTAACAACTTTGAGAGTACCAAACGATTTTCTTTATTAATGCCACCGAAGATATTATAGAAAAACCTGAATCTGGACAATTTGCAATTGACACCCAGACAGAATTAATGATCGTCCAAATTTTTGGTAAGGCAAACAAAGAAATTTATTTTATGGCTTGATTGCCAAAAATTGTGTAAGATGTCAATGTATGATTCTATAATAATGGGCGTAAACGAATTTCACGCACAAAACCAACAAAAACGCCTGAAAAATATCCGCATAAATAGAAATTACTCTACACAACGCTTATTTTGCGCTGAAAAATGTAATATCTAATGTTGATTTTGTTTATGTCAAGATCGCAATATTGATTTGTAAATAATTTTTGACACTGTTCGCGCAACCAATTATCTTTTATTTATTTAAATTTTCAATTAAATACCACTTTCCTAGATAAATTGATGTCTTTGCCACAATGACAAATTTTGAGTTATTAGTTGGAACTATGGGCCTAAAGAGATGCCATATGGACTCCAGCTAATTGCAAGGGCTAATCAAAAACATTATTTTATATGTACCTGGAAATAGTGTTTAGCTTGCATCAAAGTGACTTGGTGGTTAGAATCACAGATCCCGAAACAAACGTGTCCAGATTTCAGCCATGTCCGTGACAATTTCTGGACTGAAGTTGAGGTGTTCCCAATATGGTTGAAAACGGTCTACTTGATGAATTGCATTTGCTAGCTTGTGCAAAGTTTAATTTATACGGATCCATTGAATTTATCAGGTTTCAAATTTAATTCCAGGTTCTCCTTTAAATGCCTCAAAACATACGGTATGCCCAGAGCATATCTTCATAACTAGGTAAGATACTTTTTTAGACATTTTTGAAAGATTTCTTAAAGCTGCAGTTACAATGAATGTATTATATCGTCATTGCGAATTTCCGACTTTTCGGATTTGTCAAACTGCAGCCATTGTCTAGGAAAAGCTGAATGTTGATAAAAAGGCACTTAATCGGTTTCATTTTCTCTAATGTAAATTTGATATATGGTTCCGCTCGGTTTGCTTGTTCTAAGCTTTGTCTAGGATTAACGGCTTTGGAAAAGTTACAGATCATAAAAATGTATTTCGTACAGCGTGCGTTCATTAATTGTAGTTTGTGGGCTGGTTTGTTTTGGATGATATACCCACCAGTAACTGTGTAACGCATTTTCAAACGAAAACATCAATAAAAGTATTTAAGTTCTCGCCAACAAAACAAAACTCAATTTTTTGGTTTCACGTTAATATGGTTTCCTTTATGCCGTTCACACAAATCAGGCAATCTGGATACTCATTTTGGATTTTTGGTTGTCTCTTCCAAGAAACAAGCGCCATGCCCACTCGATGGTGCGCAACCGGAATTATATATATATATATATATATATATATATATATATATATATATATATAATTATTTTTTATTTATGCGTATTATACATTGATCTTGTTAAATTACATAGCTTAAATTTCTTTCAGGATTTATTTTTTGTGTCAGATCATTCCTTTAAGTTTTGATGACATTTGAAGGGCAGAAATATGGTGATGACTTCTTTAGGTTCCGAAATCAAGTGGAGACGAATTCTACGGCCTCACTAAAATGCTAAAATTGACGTAGATTTGTAACTACTTTATTAAACATCAGATCTCATGAATTCTTTTTTAGTCAACAATTTATGCGCTAACATGGAAACTGTCGAAATAGGCACTACATACCGAAACAAATTTAAAAAATGAAGGTCTTAAGTCAAATAAACAAAATAGTAATGCCGCAGTTAAACCAGTTCTAGATAGTCTGCTAAATCGCTAATAAATTTGGAATTAATTTACGTAGGTAAGAACAAAATGGAAAAAAATTTGGGTTCTCCAAAAATCAAAGAAAGACGATTCAGTACTGCCCAAGATTTGGCCTTGCTAAGACTAATCTCATACGAAAATGAAAGCTAACGTGATGCATATTACCTAAGAATCTCGCCGCCTTTTTCTTGTGCGGGACAATTGATAACACTCGTAAGTCGGTACAATCTTGAATCCTTAACATTTCCAGGTGCGCCTATTTTTGGCCTTGATTGATGGGTTCGCACTTGCCCCCTTCATTTTGAAGCCCTACATCACCTGCTAATTTAAAAATGACATTGGAACCAGATATTCCCACATTTTATTCCGAATTTTCCGGACCTTATTTCCAGTGCCATCTTCAGAGTTGACACCATACTCACAGGAAAAAATACAATTTGTGGCAATTTTGATTCAAATCAAGAAGGACAGCACTGCGCAATCACATCACAACTCCACAAGCCAGAACTCAATATCGAAACGAAAGAAATATAAAAGACTTAGAGATTTTAAAATCAAAAGTTAATAAACATTGCCAGAGAGATAAACGTATGTCTAACGTTTAAACACTATCAAATTTATTAATTAGAACATAAATATTAAACAATAGCGACATATCTGGCAATGTTTTGAGATATTTGTGATTATGGCTAAATAAAATAAGACCAAAAAAGGTAACAAAGGCATAGAACGCTGCAAATATATAAAGTACCAATGAGCACACATGGAAAAACCTTGATTATACGCACAGTGGAATATGACGCAATTTTATATTAAGAAGAATCAAGAACGTTTAACAATAAATGATTGCGCGGGTGGTGGTAACATTTCTTTAAATCCAGTTTGCGAGCTTGAAGTAAACACCAATCCAATTGTATTTAACCAGTCGTCGAACAACATAACCAAACTATCGCCAGCCACAATGCACTGACGCGTTTCGTCTTTCCATGACCATCATCAGATTATGACGAAATACTTACCATCGAGGACCAAACCACATTAAATGTATATAGAAATCAAATTTAGATATGCAGCTCTCATCTCTAGCAGTCTCGCATACATTAAACTTGACTGGAAATGTCGGCTGCACAATTTCTGTGCATTCACGAACATTAACTATTTGCAGCTTTCGCCACATATACATATATAGGCAATAAAATTTAACAAGGCATCAATGCATGCGGCTGGCGGTAGTTTTGTTATGTTGTTCGACGCCTGGTTAAATACAATGGGATTGGTGTTTACTTCAAGCTCGCAAACATGATTTAAAGAATTGTTTTCACAACCCGCGAAATCAATTAGTGTAATATTGTATTCCTATATACGTATATGTGGCGAAAGCAGAAATGTGTGTTAATGTCGTGACTGCATAGAATTGTGCAGCCTACATTTCCAGTCAAGTTCAATGTATGCGAGTAGTACTAGAGTGAGAGTCGAATATCTAAATTTGATTTCCATATTCACGCCGTTTGATCCTCGATAACTCGGGCTTGCCATCGTACTCTGGATGATGACTGGCGAAGTTCGTATTGCGTTAGTGCGTTGCGGCTGGTGGGAGTTTTGTTATGTTGTTCAACGTCTGGTTAAATACAATGGGATTGGTGTTTACTTCAAGCTCGCAAATTTGATTTAAAGAATTGATACCACCACCCGCGCAATCAATTATTGTTAAATTGTATTGCCTATATATTTATAAGTGGCGAAAGCTGCAAACAGTTAATGTTCGTGACTGCATAGAAATTGTGCACCCAATACTTCCAGTCAAGTACAATGTATGCGAGACTGCTAGAGACGAGAACCGCGTATCTAATATTTTCCCATGTATTCGCATTACGGTTTGATATATATTTGCTAGTCAGTTTGCCGTCGTACTCTGATGATGAAAATGGAAGGTCGAAACGCGTCAGTACGTATGACTGACGGTAGTTTTGCTATGTTGTTCGACGACTGATTAAATACAATGGTATTGATATATATTTCGTGTTCGCAAACTTGATTTAATGTGTAGAATATAGTTGTATGCGTAACTTTATGCTCTCATTCTTGTGCATTCTCATTTCAATGTATTAAGACACTAATGTTATCCAAATTCCATTTCTTCCCTGTCGTTATATTTTTGGCGGTTTCGTTTTATAACAACAAATTGAACTGAATCAGCAGCTGAAAATTACAAAAAATAAGTAAAGCGAGCAAGACAATGATACGCCTACTCTTGAATAATTTTTTATAAAAAGTCATAACACCAGCCTTTTTCTTCAGATTGATTTCGTATGCGTGTGAACACAACAGAAGTTGATTTTCTACATAGCGTATAGGTGTAATAAAATTTTACAGTTTTATTCTAAGAAATGTTAATCTTATTAAGCGTAAGTGTTGTTCTATTATAATTGACAACATTTCTATTACGAAACGCCCGTTAAAATCACAGGATTTGTTGACATACCTTATCAGAAACCTACATGTATTTATTGCAAAATAATGCAAAATTAGCCATTTTAGATTTAGTACCAAAACTTTCGTTTATTATGTAATGATTATCGAACTTTTTTTCACTACTTTTCATTATGACTTATCATCATACTCAAATCTGCTTCAACAGAAATTTTAGTAAAAACTTCGTTGTCTAATTTACCAGACAACATTGCCATTACTTCTGTAACAGGTGTTTCAACATCATCAATCGCAGATCTCCGCGGCTGTACTGATCAATTAGAAAATGTCATAACTGTTAATCTGCCTAAACAGTTTAATATGCCCGTTAGTTACTCTCACGGCTCGAGCATATCAACAAATGACGTTGCCGTAAGTTGTCAAATGGTCACACATGTTAAAACAGCTGGTCAGACACCAACTTCGTCCCATAAAACAGGCTATATCCCACTCAAGATTTCACTGCCTGAAACGTATCCGCCTTTCCTCGTGTCTTCCGTCGGCATAGCTAGACCAACTGTCAATATACCGCTGAGTACTGTCACTATAGTAACCGATAATACGCCAGGTAATTTCTTGTTGTTAGGGCACGGTTTAACTCAGTATATTTTTCCTTTTCAATAATTTACATTGTATGGGAAGGCGTACTTAAAACTTAAAATATTATTGGTTGATAACTGATTAATTATGACGTGTTACTATTTGAATTTTATTCATTTTAATGAAAAAATATTTTTTTTAAATTCATATATTACCATTAAGAATCCAATTTACGGAAATTATCTCCACCACAGGATTTAAGATAATCAATTGAATTCTAACTTGTTGCTAAACGACTCGACTGAAGTAGCTTGACTTTTTTTCATACTGCCCGTATTTCAATTTGAGTGTCTCCTTCATTACTTTCATCGCTTTGTTTAATTTTGGACAAGTTAAAAATTCTAAGCGCGTCTTCTTTTCAGCAGTGGTAGACGAACAGAATGCTATTGGCAACTTAATGTGAGCACAGAACAACCAAAACTACGGCTAAATACTCCTGTTGGGTAGAATAAATTTTGCATAACTGATCAAAGTTATGTTATAATCTTTGATTAAGTGAATATTTTAAGCGATCTTTTTCCAATTAAAGAAATTTTTTACTCACTGTATCTACTTCAATAAGTCTTTCTTCCCTCTTTCAATTTTTGTTGAGTTACCCTTATGCTGTAATATTTAATATCCAGCGCCTTCTAATAAATGTGTGTCTGCTTTTCCTCGATAACACGTACTACAAATAACAACAATAAGCAATAATCTCATGCTTTGTTACTAATAAATATCCTTATGCAAAATATTTTACGGTCAAATTATTCTGTTCGTCGTAAGATGCTAGTTGAGCACAACTTTCTCTGTAAAATTGGCCAATTGTAATTTAACATTTGAAATTGGCGTTTTAGGGCAAAAACATTAGACTTTTTCGTGCCACGAAGTTAATTTATCATTTGTAAAATACGCCAGAGAAATTAATTCTCTTGTCGATAAACATGTATTAATTAAAAGGCATTATTATTTCCGATAACTTTAGCTCAAATACTAAGTTAATTTTTTTTCAATGCTACAGCAAATTACAGGTTTTCTAGTTTTCTAGAAATGTACCCATCAGTTTCATGCTGAACTTATTCTTGCCTATGCATACGCCCAGTGTGAGATAATGCTATCAATTCAAGCTTATCGGCGCTCACCAGGTACGTTGCATCTTAAATCAGTTGTGGACTCAGCGTCTATCAAAAATATTGCTCGAAAAAGGTACAGCTTCTGCACAGCGATGAGCAGTTCGCAAACTCGTTCTTCCTGTGTGTATTAATACGTTTCAGACGCACACACAAGAAGAAATCATAAAATGTGATTTTATTTTATACGGATATACCAACTAAACATTTTGATTAAAACCCAACTGTCTACAAGGTAAATCCGAAATAACTCGATCAAGACTGGAGTACTACTAAAACGAATAATGTTACATAAGAAACATACATGTCTGCAAGTACTACGCGACGGGCTAATGCGAGGGCAATGCCCCATTTTTTGTTTCGACCAGGATAATTAGCATGAAGTAAAAATATTTTAATATACACAGGTAGCTTATTTGAATGAGATTGATTACTTTTCTTTCCTGATCTTGAGCGCGTTCTGTCTCATAGGTATCATTGTGGAAGCAACTGAAGCAAAGCATCTCTTTGGAATAAAAATATAAACTAATGCAGTATATTTTCACTTGATAATCATAGAAATGATTAATACCTATTAACAACTTTATTTTCCATAATAGAACGTTTGCCTTTATGGCGTATTTTCCCGCCATAATTTACCTTGTTCTTCCTTGGCATTCCGGTTTCTAATGTTATAATACAGTGGAATCACTAGAATCCTTTCTGTTTATTCCTCTTATCAGTCGTCTAGTCTTATAGAAATTTCAGTCGGAATGGTAATTGGACTTATTTTAACTTTATTTATTTTGATTCTCGTGTTGCCAATTTTTTATAATCGATTTTTCAAATATAGATTTTTACAGCGATGCCACGTAAATTACATAATTACATTTTAATAAACACCTGACCCATAATTTACATATATTTTTCAGAATAAACTACGTATAGAATGTACATAATGGGTAATGTATTTATAGCAAGATCGCAACCTTAATTAAAATGTAATTTTTATCACCGCTCACGCAACCAATGTTCGTTTAATCTGATCATAAGTTAAATTAGATTCGGAAACATAAAATCAAAATTGTTACCCTAGGTACTAAGCTGTTTTATTGTTTAAAATATGCTTGGTTGGTTGTTACTCATTTCATTTACGAATGTATTGTTTATTATGATTTTGTTATTTACAACCGATATATATATATATATATATATATATATATATATATATATATATATATATTTCCACATTGAGCTTCGAAAGCCTCATGACGAGGAAAGTGTACGAACGAAATTGAGGAAGATTTATAATTGTTATTGAACAACTTCCTGGTACGTTTTATAGAAGTAAATATCAGACGACGTCAAATTCGGACTACAAAGGATACTAACAAAAATCCTTTCCTAAAATTGCCATTTCCAGCCGACCTACCATCTTCAATAATTCCACAGTGGTTAAATAGAATCACTAAGTCATATTTCCCTGCTGCAAAAATAAGCATCACCTTTATTTTACAAGTAATCACAGGGCTGGATGCCTTGAGTCAATTTTAAATTCTATCCAAATCCTTCATAGTCTACACATTTTCATATTTATGCGGTATCATTTGTATTGGACGTATGGAAGTGCAATTTATCGGCAGAATCGGACAAAATCTGCCGTAGAAACTTATTGAAAATCGCTTGCCATCGGCAGGAAAAACTGCTACTTTGGAGCATATATTTGAAACTGGACACAGGTAATTTAACGACACTCTAGCTTCTGTACAATGCAAGGTCAAAAAACTGTTAAACATGTACGAAGCCCTCAATATAAAATGAAAAGCACCCAGCCTGAACATTTAAAACGTGATATTTTACTCGGCTGTTTAAGAATTAAACCAAACAAAGCTAACTTTTTTGTGTCCATTCCAGCCTGACCACCCATCGGAGTAGCATCAACAAACATTCGATCGCATTGGCAACAAACTGAATTAAACGCAGCTGCGCACACAACATCACTTATCATCATTAACAGAGAGAGAAATTGCAGAAGATAAGTTATTAACACGACAAACTGTACAACCTGCGCTGTTGGAAGGGTAACAAAATTACTCTTACGAAGAATGCGTTATAAAAAGAAAAATACGCACAAATACCATTTGAACACGCAGTAGCCAACAAAGCGAAAGCGTTGTCAAACATCAATAAATAAAAACAAGAATATCTAGATCTCAAAAATGATGCCTAAATACACACACCTACACATAGACACATAACCAAACGCATTCATGAACCACCTTGCAGTTAATCGCCAAAAAGAAATGGAAGTAAAACCGAAAATTGTACTAGATTTTGTTCATTTAGTTAACTGGAAACCGAGAATGTTTATAGCCTTAAAATAATACTGTTGATTTGAATATTCGCCAAAGAAACCGGCCGCTATCCACAACGAACATTCTCTTTTTCTAAATAAATGTTTATTTACCAATACATAAAAATATATATGTTGTCAGTATAAACTAAATTTTGGATCAGGTAGGAAAGGAAATTTATCCAGAAGATCGGTTTTATCCTGATTTTGAACTAGTCAAGCATTGTCCAGCATTTGTCATGGACAGGGCTCGAACAGGAGCCGATTTGGTACGGAGTCTGTGGTTCAGTCCACTGCCGCATATTAAGCACAATTTTAATCGATATACCAACCTATACTTTGAATAGACTTTACTTCTGGTAGAAAATATATTTGGAATCTCTCAAGACCTGAAATTTTAAATGACGATCCACGATCTACCATTGTACAACAGATATCACGCCACATGGGAAGATAGCTTAAATTTGAGTCTGCTACCAGGATTTTGATTAAGTATATATTATTAGAACAAAATAATCACTGTATCAGGTTGTAAAGGAAGTTCGCACAGTAAACGGGGTTCGTTTCTATTGGAAGCTCGTCAAGTACTTTCCGGGAATAGCCACTAACGGAGCTCGAACTAGGGCCCATTTGCTTCGAATTAGAGAATTCTATTCACTGCGAAATCGCTGCCGCACACCATACGCAATTTTAAATAACATGAAACCTTGTGTTTTTAGATTAACTGTTTGGAAATTAACAACTGTTGTCCAAGTAAAAAAGAATTAGTAATACGCTGTTTTCATGGCAACGTGTGTCCCACCGAGGTATAAATCGATGTTTTGCACGTTCACTGCCTCATGTCTACCCTCGATACACATGTCAAGTAACCAATAAAGGATGCAATAATATTTACTAGGAGGCGAGATATTGATTGTTTTACTCTATTATAAAAATATATGTATAAATTACCTTTTTTGGAAATATGATTAATACTGAGGACGTCAATATTGGTGAAGTTTTACATGTTTTGCTTGTTGATTTCAGCACGATTTTCAACCTAAGCCATTTTCTGTTTCTGCATATATATCTTTAAAAACATTGTATAAGGTGCGTCGACTTCAATATCAGACGGTAGATCATTCGCTTTGAAAGCACCTGTACAGAAAATCGGCGTGCCGATGCGATATCAAAAGCGGCTCTTACCACGGATCTTGCCAGTTCAGTATTCCCAAATTAATATGGAATCTTTACGTCCTGGGAAAGAAATTTCAGTATGCTCAGGAATACCTGCACGTCGAGGATGCCGACAACGTGCGAAAATGCTGCTGCACCAACAAATGAAACTGCAGAAAACACAGCGAGTAATTTACGTTGTGAAAAATTATAATTTTCTATTCTTCGCATGATAGAATTAAAGTAAATTTAATGAATAGTTTCATTAAAACTGAAGAAAGTCGCAAATATTCGACCATTAGTTTATGGTTTCAATTTTGGCTTTTGCATCGCTCGTAAGGAAAAACGCAGCCAAATTTAAATTTGTGAACTTCGGCTCTTTCACTTAAAATAATATCTTCATTATTGATTAGAAATCTCTTTCCTTATACCCTAAGTAGTCAGATAAACATAGCTAGTTGTCAGACATGTGCAAATCTAAACAATGGAAAAGAAACATTTTACATATATCGTCTTATAATTAGGACCTTTTTTTGAAAGTTGTAGTACCGAGATCAATAGTGGTAAAACTTTTCATCAATAAAAATTAAGGTAGTTAAAACATCACTTTTTATGTTGGTTAGATGCCAAACTTGATTTTGTTTTTTTGCAATTCATTTAGCTTAACCTATTTGTTAAAATACATTTATTGATTTCTTTCACTGGTGGTTTTATCCAATTATATTATTAGTTTTGCTTCAGTGTAATTGTAACAGTTTTTAACTTGCTTTGATATACAAGGAGGTGGCATCATAAATAAACAATAATTGCTTGCGTGGGTGGTGGAAGCAATTATTTAAATCATGATTGCGAGCTTGAAGTAAACATCAAGCCCATTGTAATTAACCAGTCGTCGAACAACATACCAAAACTACCGCTAGTCACACGCACTGTCGCGGCAAACTGACTAGTGAAAATCAAACCGTATTGCATATATATGGAAAGCAAAGACAGATATGCAATCCGTTTAGCTTAACCTACTTGTTAAAATCCATGTACTGTATTTTTTATTGGTGGTTTTATCCTACTATATTATTAGTATAGTTTCAGTGTCGTAACAGTTTTTAACTTGCTTTGGTATACAATGAGGTTGTCCAACTAACATCATAATATTTTTTACTGTTTCGCACTTTGCTTGTTAATAAACCAAAACCAACAATTTATCTCGGTAACCCCAACGTCAAACGTCATGAAGAAGACAAGTCGTGCTGCAAAGACTGTAGTCAATTTGCCATTAAAAATGGACTCAGCATTGAATAATACTATTGATGGGGTTCAGAGCAACAAGGATCACGACCAAAACCGTTGTTTTAATGCAGTTGACAATCTAGTGGTGAATAAGGATTTTGATGTTGAAAGACGACTTGACATCAACAAGAGTAATTTTGCCAACTCTAATCCAGGCAAAACCTCTTTGTTGCCAGTTTTTAACAAATTGCTACAATTGGCGGAAGTCTCACTTTCCGCGGAGAAACACATTACTTTTGATTTGACCACTCCAACATTTGTGGAAGCATTGACGTTCAGTAAGACCACCTCTGAGGGTAAACAAACTGCAATCTCGGCGAATGATAAGCAATTAGACGAAAGAGGACTCGACATAGAAGGTGACAGTTATGCCTGTCTCAACAAGTCAACTGAAGCATACACTAAAGTTGAAAAAGATAACGATCTCCTGAGTGGCATTCGAAGAGAGGCAGCCGAGGGACTTTGCCAGTTCATGGAACAGTTCAAAGATGAGCAAACGAGTAGGTGTCCAAAATTTCTAAATCGTTTTGTTATACATATCATTTTAAAATTTAACCTGAGATAAAAAATTATTTACTTCGTCTTTTTGACAAATTTTGCGCGTTTTCATGTTGACACTTCCGTAGATATTTTGATTGTTTATATCTCGACCGAACGTGTCGGCCATCTACCCTGGAAATACGCTCGTTAAGTTAGTAAATTAACTTAAAACACAAACAAAATCTGGTATGTAGTCTAATTGAAATATAGTTTATTAATTAATTTATTTTTTCAAATTTATGTCCAATAATTTAAATCGGGTTGCTCCATTATTAGCATTCACATATTTAGCTGTCTCACACTATGTTCATACAGAAAAGATCACCTCGATGAGACAATTTTTGATTCTGCGACAATTTGGTAGTATACGTTAACCATAGGTAGAAAGGATTTGAATAGGCTATAGCTGGTTCTTGCGAGGAATGAAATAACAAAAATCCAAATAAATAAATTGATTCATATTTGCAAATGTCAACTACGTTAAAAAGAAGTACACCATTGGCTAGTACAAAAGTTAACGTCCAGATAATTGAGCTATTATAAGTCATGCAGAACTGTTAGTTCCGCGATTCTTGTGTATGATTAGAATAAGTTATGGGCCAATTTGAGCATAGAATCATAAATACATTATAAAGCATAGTTAAAAAATGTTCATTTTCATTTCGTCGGAGCTCAACTCGACTCCAGTGACTGGCACTGTATAGAGTGAATTTTGAGAGGTAAAAGACGCATACGTTGGATTAAGTGCACGCATTATACAACAACGATCCGGAAGCGGAAGATGCTAATTTATTGGCACTCAAGCACACATTCCTGCGATTGGCCAGTTTGTAATCAATTGATGTGCACACCCTTTTTTGGTTCTTTTTGGTGCGCATTAATGTGGTTGTAGCTGCCTGTTTCCACCTTGCATAATTATTGTTTGTTTGCTGCTATAAAAACACTTGGATATTGGCTTGGTTTGGAGTATGAATTTTAATTAGAATGCTTTCAAATATATGTTTAAACAAGTTATGATTGCGCGGGTGGTAATAACAATTATTAAGATCAGGTTTGCAAGCGTTATATAAACACCAATACCATTATAATTAACCAGTCACACATACTGACGCATGACGACCTTCCATGATCGTCATCAGAGCACAATGGCAAACAGACTAGCGAAGATAAAACTGCATTGTATGCATATTCATAGCAAAATTTGATACGTGGCCCTCACCTCTTGCAGTTTAATACACACTGGATTTGACTAGACAGTTTGCCGTCGTAATCTGATGATTTTCGTGGAAACTAGAAACGCGTCAGTACGTGTGACCGACTTCTTTTTGCTATGTTGTGCGACTGGTGAGTACAGTAAGATTTGTGTTTTTGTCAAGCTCGGAAACTTTATTTAACTAAACACGTTCAGTAATTTTGGAAATTTTCTATCCTTTGTCAACTTTTTCTAGTTTTAAATGCGCATATATGCGCTTGTAAAGTAATCGTTCAATCCGATCTACATAGTGCACGTGGCAGATGTGTTATGTAAAGAAATACACAATATTGAACTGTTTACGAAAGAATCGACGATTCGGCATCGAATTAATTCGTTAGCATCGTACAGCGTCTTAAGGAAGCAGAACAAATTACACATGTGTGTCCAGAACTGGCGTTAAACTAAAGGTGCAGGGAGTAGTTGGAATTAGGAAATTGCCATCACTAGAAACAATTATGTCAATAATCAGCATTGTACAGCACAAACTGGCAAACGAACTAAAAGCAGTTCTACAGTCAATATATATTTATATTTCAAGCCGTTTTCTTCGCAGCAACTTTGATTTCGTGACTAAGGTTAAATCTTACAAAGTCAGGAATAAGACAGTGATATACTTCGACATAAGAAATACGTTTACAGACATCCGGTCGTTTTTCGTTGTAAATTCATCGGTGATGACCACTTATCCCTCCCTATACCTACAAATCATCTAAAGATTAGCTACAACACGCGCATCCAAGATGTGTAATTAAAATTCGATGGTCTACATTTTACGCAAGTCAATGGAATGTTGGTATTCAGTCCTTTAATGAGTCTGTTGCCCGATGTCTAATGTTCAATCTTAACATTTTAAAACTGCCGGCATACATATTTTAAAAGAGTTAATGATACTTTAATTATGGTTAAGAAAGATGTCGATGGAAATGACATAGCACAAGGTTTTAAAAACTTGGACCATGTTATTTAGTTTGCGTGCGAGTGCGAAAACGATCAATCTAATGCACTACTTTTTATTGACGTAAAGATATTTAAACAAGAAATGTTAGTCTAAAAATAAAATTTTTCGGTAGCATACCTGGACAGGGCAGTATATCGATTATAACAACGCCTTTTCAATTTCCCAAAAATAAGTCAGATACGCAATTTATCGTACAGAATAGTTTAAACCTGTTCTGGGTAACTTCAATGACAAAAATTGGTTACGCTCAAAACAACTATACAACAAAACATGTAGGACGAAAAATATATTGGAGCAAGTATGAAGTAAATAAAACGATAAGACTGCGGTGAAGCCATACCCAGCCAAAGAACCACATATGTTAGTTTGACTTTTCAAGGGGTTACATAATGCCAAATACTTACTCACTTAAAGAGATGGTGATTAATAGGATGCAATTAAACAATCAATGACTTCGCGAGTGGTGGTAACAATTCTATAAATTAAGTTTGCGAGCTCGAAGTAAACAACAATCAAATTTTATTTAACCATACGTCCAAAAACTTAGAAAGACTACCGTCAGGCACACGTACTGATTCGTTTCGATCTTCCATGACTATCATCAGAGTATGATAACTAACTGACTAGCGCGAATCAAACAGCGATGCATATATATGGCAAGCATCATTAGATATGTGGCTCTCACCTATAGTAGTCTCGCATACATTGGACACGACGGGAAATGTCGGCTGCACTATTTTTATGCAGCTTTCCCAGTGTATATTTATTTACGTAATACAATTAAACAATCAATGATTGCGCGAGTGTTGTTCGACGACTGGTGAAATACAGTGGGATTGGCGTTTACTTCAAGCTCTCAAACTTGATTTAAAGAAGGACTAATAAGACGCTTAATAAAAAATTGATTTAAGTTTCTAGGACGAAAAGACTGCTGAACCTAAATGTAAAAGTTAGGCTACATGCGGTCGAACGGTCCAGTATTGTTTATTGATATATGTGACATAACTTCTCAGTGCGCTATACCGGTCGAAATAATCGATAATCCAAGAGTAATTTAGACAAAATAAATCTTGCAGAGAGAAGAACATTTCTGCAAGTGATGAACATATTCTTTTACAAAATTCACACTCTAAACCAGGTGAATTTCAAGGTACTTTTCAAATAAAGAAAATAAAAGACGTACGTAAAACAGATGCGGTCAGCTGCCACATCCTTAATCTATAGACAAATAAACTAAATAATGTTCTACATGAATTGAATATAAATTGGTGAATTGTGCATGATTGTTGACCTTTGCACGAGCCTCTTCTTGGTAATTTTTTGCTTCCTGCTGCTTTATTATATCATACATATATTTAATCAAATTTACTTCCAGTTACTTTTCGGAATTCACTATATAAAGTAAAATATTTTGTAGTAATGTCGTGCTCTGGCTTATAATTGCCTATTCAGCAAAGCCGTATGGATCTAATTTAGAATAAATTATATTTCGGTGAGCACTTTGCTTCTGATATTAAATTATTGTAAGCCATTTCGCGCTAAATGCACCATCGACATTGAATGAAGTAAAAGCTGAACATTTGTCGATGTTATAACAGCATTAAGCATGTCTGAACTTGCATTAAATTATTTAAATTTGTAAAAGGTTCTTGTGTCAACGGAAACAAACAATGCGGTTGAATTGATGCTTGCATGTTGCATACACAGACAAATCAATAAAAGATGATAGCACATCTTGCCAAGTGCACTTATTCAGGCCAAAACGACAGCTCCAGTCTATAATTGATTTTTTGTTGTTAGGTCAGCTCCAAGAGATGAATTGTTAATAAGCGCATAACGTTTGTGTCAATGCCTTTATTCAATAACTAAATTGGCTATTTATTCCCAATAGCATACTCTTGATTATTAAACGGTATTTTGCCTAAAATATGTATTGTATATCTATTTTGTACCAATTAAATCTTTTCTATATATCAACTTGGAAAGAAAACTGAATAAGTTTATTTTTTATCACAAATTTGTTTTGGTTTACTAGTTTTTTATATTTTCTTGTCACAAAGGGTATGTAAGAAACAATTATCCGAAACATGTAACAGGCTGCCATCTTAAAATATTTTATAACTACTAATAGAGCGTATAATGTAAACACTTGCATTGCTTATCAGAGAGTTATTGTTTTTGGATCATTTATAGGTTTTGGATGTGAAATGACAGGGGAAATGGGTAAACCAGTATATTAGAATGCTCATTTAGTAAAATCTATATCGATTGACTTATTTTTAGTAGGATGAATGAGATTCGCTAAAGTAACCTGTTGTCATTTTTACGTGCCAACTCATGTGGGAATTTCTACACCACCAGTTTCACTAGCTGTTAGTAATACTGATAAGAATTTACTTGCACATTAACAAGCAGGCACTTAATTGCTTGTGTCGTTGTTGATAGTCCTAAATGCTGAATATGTTGTCATTTACCTTTATTTATATTTTAATCCTGTATGTTTAGGGTGTGGGGAATTAAATTTCCGTCTAGTTATTTATTTTGATTGGTGATTTTAAGTGTTGCGCAGTGCGATCATCAAGTTTAAAATTTCCAAGATTTCCTTTCGTGGTTTTATGACTTGCACTAGAAGTTACACAATAATCAGAATGATCCTCACACGCCGTGTGAGTCTCTGTGACGGTTGGGTGCTGATTGGTCCCATCAATACGATGACTTCCACACCATTAGTACTAACCACTGAAAATGTTGGTCCATCCAATATTCCTGACTATCTTTTGAAGTGCTATATTTCCATATCCGATATCGGATATATAATAACGCTCTGTACACCATGCACAAGACAATATTTAATCAAATGAAGTACCTTCGTTCAAGACAGATCTATATGTGTTTTTTTTATATTTTTGGACTCACTAACGGTAAAAATCAATCTATGTCTTCAGTCACTAATCATCTTCATGCACACAGGCATGAAATACACATATATATATATATATATATATATATATATATATATATATCGTACTTGGCAAACTCAACTCAGTTCATGCAGTTCCCTTACAGCAATACCGAATTCCCGGTTTACGCATTTTTATCCTGTGAGTAAATGTTTACTTGGAGGGTGGCTATAAAGTATCGAACGAATCGTGGTATAACGGTGCCGTTGAGATGTCAAAGTAATTTAAAGTAAAATTGAGGATTCGGCCAACCCGTTTATTGAAACTATAGATGTTCGTGGGCTGCAAATTAAAGTTATACAAAGAGTAAGACAGAGAATCAGAGGGGAGATTATTATTAGACTAAATATAGAGAGGGAGAAAATATGGTAAACGCGAAGTATTGAGTAACACCCAGATAAGCGGCATACAAAAACTAATAACATGCATGCACTTAAGCAATCAAGGATATATATATATATATATATATATATTATTTATATATATATTATTTATGGTTCCTGATATAAACAATTCAATTCCACTATATATATATATATATATATATATATATATATATATATATATATATACTTTATTAGTTTAATTTAAGCATGGTGTAATGTAGAAAAGGCAGTTCATCCATTTGACTGGTTTCTGTACTTATTTCTTGAACTCTAAATGTACTATCTAGAAGTTGCCGCGGACAGGGTTCCAACAGGAGCACGTCAGCTTCGAAATCTGTAGCTCTAACCACTAAGCTGTCATAGAGCACACTACACAATTTTCAGATATATAATAACTATTTTTTCTGTTTTTTGTCTATCATTTCAATAGATTCTTTATTTAAAATAGCTAACCTATTTCTATTGCATAACGCGATGCGTTTTCAACTTTCCCAGTTTATTTGATGACCAGTTTCCTTTAATTGCTTGATTAGATCTGACAATTGAATCTGCCAGTATTTACATTTGTTTCTGTGTTCCCGTCTACGTCACTGTATCAGGCGCATGGTTTCGCCCATATAATTTTTGAAAGCTATCGCATATACTCATGCTATGATGAGGTGTTTTATTATTTCTTTCTAGTTTGGTAGCTTATGGCTTATAGTGTGTGGATTTTATAATGCTGATTTGATGTTGTGTTAAGCTGCTATTATTCAGAGTTTTCTATTCAATCTAGAATTAAGTAATAGCATAGTACAGCGCTTTTCTAGTTCTGTTTCCTGCTTCAATTGATTATTTTTCCAATTAAGTTTAAACAAAGTCTCGTTCATGATCCTCTCTATTAACATTGTTTAGTAACTATTTATTCTGAACATTTAATTCAGTCTCATCAGTTCATTATCTTTCTATTTCCAATAAACTTTTTTGACTTCTAAATATCAAGGATTTGCGAACGCCTATTTGCATTCCATATGTGTGGCTTGTGAAGAATTTAAGGAAGGATGAACAAATGAATATTATTCCTATAAATATATTTTTATAACCTTAGTCTAATACGTTTTAGCTTTAAATAAATAAAATATAATTCTGTCTTTAATAAAGTAAGTTTTAATTCTCCCAGCTAGTTGGCTAACTCCATAAATTTTTCCAACTCATTATACGCACGATTCCAAATTAAATAAATATCATCCAGAAACCTCACAATCAAGTTTGGCTTGATTGGTTTATTAAACGTAACATTGTTTTAACAATAAGGCATAAAAATGTTAACGACCAAAACTGATAGTAGTTGCCTCATAGGGGCACATTTAACTTGTTTATAAAAGTATTTTCTGAACAAAAAATGTGTAGAGGACATACAAATATTTATCATTTCCATTATAATTCTTAACGTCATATTACTACACTCTCCTTTTTCCAGAAACGCCATTTGGCAACATTTCGCATATTACAATGCCGCTTGTCTACATCGATACAATATCCAGGCTTTCCAATCTATCACTCTCCATCAATTTATATTTATTAACAACATCAATAAAATTGTTTGTGTTCTTTAATTGATAATCTAAAAATCTGTATATTTTCTATTACCGTTGCACAAAAGTTTAGATATTTTATGAGTTGGTGAATTTTGAACATTGACAATTTTACATAGGTAGATTTTCTTTTACGTGTATCAACACTAAACCATATTCCCAAATCTTGAATATAGTCCCTCAGACTCAATCAGCCGATTGATTATAAACGTCACCTCCCATTGTAGTCTATACGTCGTATCTTTATTTGTTTTATTATGAACCTGGGCATTATTTAATTCACCATACATACTATCATTATTATCTGACTGGTTTATTAAAACCATTGCAACGACTTTATACGCCATAAGAAATATTATCCTGTTCGATAATATCTCTGCTTTTAAAAATTTATTTCTTTTTTCTGTTGCAATACCACTTTATCCAAATCCAATTAAAATTTAATTTTATTTCTATCTGGGAGGAACTGAGCAATTTTTACTGTTTCTACAATATTCTCATTCTTATGCAAGTATTTAATTGGATTTTGTGTTAAGTCAAAGGTATATTATATATATATATATATATATATATTTATATATATATTTATATAATGTTATTTGTTTGATATATTCTATTTTCTGTGCAACGTATGAACTCACAACCCTGTTTATTTTTATTGAAAATGTACAAAATGGTTATTATTGATACAAAATTCTGTAGACGGATATTGGTATAAGGTACTTACTCATACTTTATATATATGTAATACGGCCATCATGTAGGTTACAAGTTTTCTTGTTCCTTTTTATGGGTACTTTTATTCCATTATGTTGAGAAGAATATTTTCACTCGATCAGTAGAGCTTATTGGTGTTCTTAAAGCGAAATTTAGAATAGTCTTCATTTTCGTGAATAATGTCATTTTTATCGAACATTCTTTCTTTTATATTTTAATTCTCAAATTTTACTCTTAAAATAAATGACTAGATGCGGACATGTTTACATTGCACGTGTTGTAATTCTTAGAGATCAATGAATTTATGTATGTTAGGCTCGTTTGGTATTCTGATTAAGTATTTACGGTTTGAATAAAAATGGAGTGATAAAATATGAATATATAATTTATCATGGAACTGATTACTGTTTTTATTTGTGTCTTATCGAAAGCTTTCTGTCTATATATATATATATATATATATATATATATATATATATATATATATTTATATATATAATTAATTATTAGATATCGTTTATTTCGTAGTTACCCTTTGCTTCGTCGTTCTTGCTATCTCTTACTTCTTTTTTTATGTAGGTTCTCATCCTAAGCTTCGATCTGGCTCTCTTTCTCTCTCTGAGTAACTATTATTTACAGCCTTCGAAAATAATTTTTGTCAACAAATTGCTTTCCGATTTCTAAATTTCAATTTAAATTACTTTGTCATCGCAAAATTATCGATATACCGCAATGTCTTCGTTAGTTTCTCATCCTCATCTCAGTAAACGTTCGTACGCAAGATTGGATTACGTAATCGGGAATCGAATATTCTTGCAAGCAAACTAAAAGATTGGGGTTGAGTCTGCCATATTCAGGCTATATATATTTTGGTGTGTTTTTATATACTTAATGCCTATGTGCTTTCAGAGGATTGGTCACTGTGGGTCCTAGATTGATCCTCACGATTAGTGAGTCTAATATAAAAACAAATGTGAATAGATTTGTTATGAAAGAGACTACCAAATTTGGTCAAATCTGGTCTGGTGATCAATATTCTGAATGATATTATATTTCTAATGAAGATGCTGGAAATGAGGCACCGAAATGTCAAACGACAGCCAGGAATATTGGAGAGACCACTATTTTCAGCGATTTGTACTAATGATGAGGGAACATTCGAAGTGACTGGACCAAGCATCATCCAATCATAACGGAGATACACACGGCATGTACTCGGAAATTTGGATCGAACTCATTACTTATATATTTGTTACCATGGCATTTCGAAATTATATAAGGTTGACAATGATTATAATAAAATTTCAATTAAGATACTAATAATAATAATAAAATTACTCGATTCACCTATTTAACAATAATTGTTTGCGCGGGTGGTGGTAACAATACTTTAAATCAAGTTTGCGAGCTTGAAGTAAACACCAATCCCATTGTATTTAACCAGTCGTCAAACAAACCGTTGCGACTGGCGGTAGTTTTGTTATGTTGTTCGACGACTGGTTAAATACAATGGGATTGGTGTTTACTTCAAGCTCGCAAACTTGATTTAAATAAATGTTATCACCACCCGCGCAATCAATTATTGTTAAATTGTATTGCCTATAGGTGTGTGTGTGGCGAAAGCTACTAACAGGTACTGTTCGAGACTGCATAGAAATTGTGCAGCCGACATTTCCAGTAAAGTTCAATGTTTGCGAGACTGTTAGAGATGAGAGCCGCATATCTAAATTTGATTTCCATATATATTCAATGCGGTTTGATCCTCGATAGTCAGTTTGCCGTCGTTCTCTGATGATGATCATGGAAGGTCGAAACGCGTCAGTGCGTTGCAGCTGGCGGTAGTTTTGTTATGTTGTTCGACGACTGGTTAAATACAATGGGATTTGTGTTTACTTCAAGCTCGCAAAGGAAATTTACCTTTGGATACGATCGCATAACAGTGCGCATTTTACAGATGAAGTTGACGCTTGTGATGCGCGCAATTTGTCGTCATTGTATACCTGCTGAAATTTCATCTCTATAAAGTGATTTCAGAGAAGCATTAACGTCGTTGCTAACCTGTAGCGGTTGGCGCCCAGGTGGCATATTCACTTTGTGACTATCGTGCAAGTCTATGGGTTTCTGAAATACAGATTCCATGTGTTCTTTTTGCTTTCCTCTTTTTTCTCTTATTTTACGTATGTCTCTATCCTGTTGAATAAAATACAGTTTTAAATTAAGGTATCTGAATATATCTTTTATATAATTTTGACAACAGTGTCTGTTTAAAAACCAACCTAATGTTGGACTAAAATTCGCAAATATAGACGTAGATCATTGAATTTAGAAAAGTAATCTGTAGAAGAGACTATGACAATAAAACTGAATTAGTCAGACCTCTAAACTGGATCTTTTTTACCGTTTCATTTCCGTAGACGTTTGAAAATCCAAGCTTGTACTGTCTAATGGGGTTACAGTGCGTTGCGATCAAGTGATCGGTAAAACGTATAATAATGTAACCTTTATGTATGTATATTTGGCAGTATAAACCAAATATTGCCTAGTGTTGAAAAAACAATTCATCCAGCAGACCAGTTTCGCCTTTATTGGGAACTCATCACGTACTGTCCAGAATTGCCGCAGACAGGGCTCGAACCTGGGTACATATGCTTCGGAATCTGGTGTTCTAACAACGGAACTATCCCGCCGCACATTACACACAATTTTTAGTTATGTACTAACTAATGTTCTTTGGTTAGTCTTTCCTTCAGGTGGAGCCTGGCCCTTAATATACATACATTTGGCATTGTATAGTGCTGAAAAAGGAAATTCATCCAGGAGAACAGATGAATTCCCAATATGGACGGTACCCTTTGGTCTAAAAGGATGCCATTTAAGCTCCACAAAAAGGAAAGGCTAACCGAGAAACATTAGTTAGTATACAACTGAAAACTGTGTGTTGTGCGCGGCAAGGTGGCTCAGTGGATAGAACACCATAATTCAAAGCAGACGTGCCCAGATTCGAGCTCTATCTAAGGCAAATTCTGTACGGTACATAATGAGTTTACAATAAATACGATACTGGTCTACTGGATGAATTGGCTTTTCAACAATAAAAAATGCTTAGCTTATACTGACAAAAAGTATATATATATATATATATATATATATATATATATATATATATATATATATATATATATTAAGTGCCAGGTGTCTATATCAAGATCGCAACCTTGATTATAGTAAGTGTTATTACCGCTCGCGCAACCAACTTTGTTTTAATCGAATAATAATGTGGCTCCGCGACGGCTGATCTATATCTTCTGCGATTCACACCTCTGACATATTTGTAACCATTCGGGACGAAAGGAATATTGCCATGTTGGTCAATAACCGTTTAAATTGACAAAGTTTAAGGTCAAGTTATATTTTATCCTGTGGTATATAGAACAAGCCTCAGTTATTAATTAAGCATAAAAATGATCAATTTTTGCTCCTCATGCTTTGATTTACCGTTTGCTTACTTGCATTAACGTGAGAAATGGCTTTGGCAAATGAATTATAATGCAATCATTATTTATTCTGTTCCATTATACATCCATTTAAGCATTTCTAAATTGCAGAAATTGTTATTTCTTAATTTTCAGTTCTCCTATCGTTTGCGAAATTTAAACCTTAAGACTGTCGTCAATTACACAATCTACACCGCATGCATTTTCAATAAATATTTATAAGATTGTTGTTCGTTTTAGATCCGCCACCTGAATCTAAATAATTTATACTTTAACCTACTCTATCGCACATCGTTTGAATTGCATGTTTGTTAAGAAATTCAGTTAAATCCGTTTAGAATTAACGTTTTACAACGACGCATTGCTGCAAAATTTTATCTATCATGAGTTTAACAGGCATTCAGGAATCATTGTTACCAATGAGGATTTTAGCCGAGTATTTTTCGGCGTGAAATTTTGCAATCCATAGTTAGCACTTGTTACACATCCAATAATTGAAAAATGTACTACATTATGTAACATCGACTTGAAATCATTAATCTGTATTAGGCAATGTGAGGGTAGATGTCTTTATTGCACTACTTCACGAAAAACAGCTTATTAAGTTGTTATTTAACTATTCAAGCTGTAATTTTCAACAAATTAAGTTGAACTGTGAAATTAAACTCTATGACACCGAAACTGACTTGTCCTTGCCATCTCCCTTCTATTCTGGTGGTTCGCCTTTCTTAGCCAATAATTGTGGTACTCACTTTTTCATAGCTAAAAGAACATTGAAGTTGGCTATAAAGATTTATTAGGGAATTAGAGAGTGCATTCATTGAATATTCGCGTTGACTTAAATAGTCCTCGAAAAAATTAAATTAAGGCAAAAATTATCATTAGACAAAAAGTACTGAATCCACACTGTACAGTTCCATCATATACGGAATGCTCTATAGATATGCCATAACCTCGAAGTTTTAAATCAATACTATAATTACGCTTACATTTTGTACATTAATTTAGAATAATTGAGTTTTAAAAATATGATTGTTCTACAGTTTGCACATATTAATCATGGTTTCCAGTGCTATGTCTAACTGAATTGCTAAAATTTCCAACTTCGAAACCATTTAAAACACATATCAATGTAATTTGATAGAAGGCTTGCTTTATTAACTTTCTTTTTGGTATAATGAAATAAGAAATTGAAAACGCGTGGGAAAATACATGCTGAAATGAAATCGATAAAAAGGTATTGACAGCATTGGTTCAGTAATTTTCGGTCACCACAGAAAGTGTTTACCAGCAGTTCTAAATTTAAAATTTCTTCATTTTGTTTTGCAAAATTTAAGTTTTCTTTCCCTTTTTGTACGCACATTTTTCTCAAATAACTTAATCTTCTTGAGCAAATTAACAATCGCTTAATTGAACTAAATGAAAGTGCGTGGACACGCTTTATTGAAGATGCGCAGCGCATTTCTTCATTTCGCTTTAAATTGTTTATCATAATATATCAACGTGCTAAAAAAAACCCAGACTGTTCGCTACCCGTGCTACAGATACTTTTGTGTTTTTACGCATTTGAATTTGCATGTTTGCACGATTCACTTGGTTACCCGCTTTTATCGGACGTTAAACCATGTTTTATACTTTGTTCAGCTAGCTATAATCTATGACATCTTTGCAAGTGTATCAAGACTACAATTTTGTATATGTGTGCAGCGTTAATATTTAAGCCTACTTGCTCAAATTGAACGTAATTAGCTCTGTTCGGATGCAGTGATTTATTAGTTGGATCGATAAACGGAGATATATCTAATTAACAAGTCTACCAGTTGACATTGATGGTGGCATTTTGAAAGAAAACCTTCATGAAAACTGAAGGAATCTTTCCTAATGGAAGTGTTCTATTTTCTTAACTCTAAGGATGGAACAGTTAAAATTTGATGTATGCTATACCGATGAAGCTTTTAGTTAGGATTTCCTTTGTAATTAAAATCATGGACTTGTTAGGCAAAATGTACTACCGCAAAATAACAAACCATCACAAAGTAATACTTTTAAATTAATGGTAGCTGGCAGATTTCTGGAGATCTCTACATATGACCAAATAAGGTTAAAATGCACCAGAACGTAAGCTTAGTGGTAAGTTTACTAAGTTATACAAATAAAGAAAAATTGGAATTAGTGTTTATTTTATGCCTGTAAACCTGATCATAGGAATTATTGCCAAACTCCCTGAAATTAATTATTAGTGGATTGAAGGATATATATTGTGGCGAAATCCGGAAAATGGGGATCTTTGCTACTGTATAGAAACTTTGTCTTCGACATTTCCATCAACTTCAATACACGTGAAACTACCGGTGATGGGGGCTGCTTTTTATTTACACTGTATTATAGACGAATTGCAGTTTGGTCTTGGGTGGGCAATTTGCCATCATTCTCTAATGATGACAATGAAAATTCGAAACGCGTCAGCAATTGCGACTGCGTTGTGCAAGCAGTCAAAGACAGAACTTCTCAAGTCAATATACTTGATTTAAATAATAATAATAATAATCGCCATCATCATCATCATCATCATCAACATCATCATCAATATCATCATCATCATCATCATCATCATCATTATCATCAACATCATCAGCATCATCATAATCATCATCATTATAATCATCATAATCATCATCAATAACAACAACAACATCATCATCATTAACGTTGCGAAGGGAAACCGTCGTTAAATACATATAATTAATTGAACTTGAAACTTCTGTGCGTGAGTTTCACTTTTAGAATACAGCTTTCAAAATGTATCGTCAGACTAAAACGAAACTGCCTGTCGTAAAGTTTAATACTTAGACAACTTTTAACTTTGTTTAGTAACGGTAATTGTTGTATTGAAGAACAAACTTTTTGTTCGTATTGACCAAATTCAAAATATTGCTTTGGAGGTCATCGTAAAGAAAATTAGTTGAAAATTTTAATAATCTTTGCTTTTTATCTAAAATGCCACGGATGTTTCACTTACCCACTGAATTCGTAATATATTGTCGTCTATGCTATAATACCTGCTCTCACTGTGATAGAGAGGTAACATTATTAATACAAGAAACAGGTTAACAGTTGACTGTGAAACCAAGCAACGCATTGACTTAATTACTTAACTTATAATCGTTTTTCCTACAAATTCTTTTTCTTGAGATTTATTATTTTATATTGTTCTTTAATATTACATTCTAAGTTGGCAAATTTAGTTATCGGCAAATTTGTTTAATATAAGAAATGGTCTTTCCCAGTTAAGAAATTCACATATCTGTCCTATTTATAAAGAAATTTTTGCTTTAATAGTTTTAGTTTAGCTAATTTTTATTCTTGATACATGCTTCTAAATAACATCATAAATATAATTCAAATTATTTATTCCAATCTAAACTGAATCTTGATTATAAGGTTAAAGATTATTCAACGGAAAATTTATTCTAGACTGTTTACTGTCACTGTTTACAAAATCCGATAAAAAAACTTAGAATTATATATATATATATATATATATATATATATATATATATATATATATATATATATATATATATTAATTGACCACAGGCGTGTATGATTCACCAACTCATGTTAAATTCATGCACAAATTTATTTTGTTTATTTATACTTGGAGAGGGAAATTTCACAACAAACATCCACGTCAAATTGTAGTTTATATTCTTTTTTACTTTAAATAAACACTCACACAAACCTGACTGATTTGAAGTGTGCCTTATGGTGACAACAGTTGAAGAATAGATAGATATAAACAAATCAACAAATGATTTAGGAACACAACATCTTTCCTTAATAATTAACAAACAGGAACAAATGACCTTATTTTATCTCATTTATGAGCTTATGTCTGATTTATCACTTATGTCTTGAGGGAATCGAATGAACATAAGATAGGAAGTCCTTTTTTAGAAAATATTTGGTAGATTGTATTCACCAACCTAGTAAATTTGATATTAAATGAAAACGGAAGATAACAAGAAAGAAAATAGAATGAAGAATACGATTTAGATAGGAAGGTGGCAAGAGATAGATTATATGAGAAAAGAACAGCACGTAATTAAACCAAGTGTAATAAGCATGATTTTAAAGCAGTCTTCACGCTGTTTTAAACTACGAAAGTCCTTTGAAAAAAGTGCTTCATGAGAAAAGTTGTGCTTAATCTATTGTAAAGAGATATCAGTTAAAAATCTAAGTAACGATTACACATACTTTTGAATTCCGTGAGTTTTGTTGAGCCCCAATTTATCAGCCTGTCATCTTTTAATCGGCTAGTTAATTCAGTCTGATTGTTTATTAGGTGTTGCGCACCCAATAACAAATTAGTTCAAATACAACCAGAAGAATAAACCGAAGAACTAATTTTTACTAGGTGCACAACATCTAATAAACAAACAGTATCTTACAAAACTAAATTCGTTTCAATGGATAAGGGTATAAATTTGTAAAAGCAATAATTTTTTAGCTAACGCAATAGTCATAAAAGCGATAACGTTGCATCGGTTATGTTATACAATTATTAAAGACAAACATTCGCTTCGAACAAGGCCAGAGTGTATGGATTTACTGGAGTAAAAGGTGTTCAGAAATTGTTGTAATTCTCAATTTCGGTTAACTATATATAGCATACATTGATATCCATCATGTTAGTAACATGTACCGACTCGGAAACCATAGTGTTAGTACCATGTACCTTTCCGGTACAATACTGTGGATATCGGTTACTAACACAATAGTCATAGTGTTAGTATCCTTTACAGACTCGGTATATATATATATATATATATTATATAGTGTGAGTTAGCGTTGAAGTCGCATTGTCGAGACTATACGATGTTAGCTACTCTACTGCATGTTTACATATTCGTCTAGGAGATTTTATCGTCCTATTATCCCACATTACTCACCCAAATATACAGTGGTTAAAGGGCGTAATACCGGCTCCTACTGATGAGTCGCCAGTATGCACGAAACGAATTTGCATGAGATTATACTTTCCGTTCATGTTATCTTTGGTTTATCCTTCTGGTCACAACTGAACTAATTTTTTACTAGGTTCGCAATACCTAATACATACTTGCACATATATTAGTTCTCCGCAACAAACATTATTTAAACATTCGCTTTTCCTAGCGTACTCATCACAAAACCGTGTTCATTTAAAATATTCTAGTATCATGCCTATATTTATAGCAGTAAGTGAATATGATAGGCAGTGCTATGCTGACGGCTGTGTTACACTAACTTCTCTAGGCAGAATATGCTGATACTTCGGAATGTATTGCTATACATAGACAAAGCCTAACGCGCTTGCTTTCAATTCATTAGTCACTAGCTTGATTGATAGTTGCAGTTACATGCATCTTAAGCCACATATAACGATATCTGAACTATCACTGACGCACCAATCTATCCGTAATGTGCGTGTTATTAGAATCCCCGCACAAAACGGATAATTAGCTGCACGGCCAAGTACGGTGAAAATAAACCGTCGAAAGGCGAGGTGCTTCTCCAAATTAGATGAGGATTTGAACGAAAGGATAATTAGCGTCACCGCCAAGAAGGCTGAAAATAAACAATAGGTGGTGATTTGCTTCTAAAAACTAATTGACGATTGCAACGAGCGGATATTTAGCTTCACCGACAATTATGCCGAACAAAAATCGCCGGATTGCCTTGCCTATCCACTTTAAATTACGTTTTTAAATAAGACTAGTTAATAAGCTTATCTGCTAAATGCGTGGGGTATAAATTTCGGTACTCCTTTTATTTCCGCACTTTAGATGATAATAAAAATAATTAAAAGGCAATTAGCTTTCCCATCATGTACGCAGAATACAAACCCCCAAGATATAGTTAGTTTCCTCTTTAAATAAAGAATGAAAATTAAAACAAGTTACTATCTGCACTGCCGTATACACAGGATAGAAACTGTAGTGTTTGTATTACTTCCTGGTTTTACATAAATATTACGCATAATAAAGAATTATTAGATACTCCGTATCAAATTAAGATTAAAAAAGAGAAACGGCTCACTAGAATGAATATTTTTATGATAAATAGTCATTCGTTTTTATAACTCTAATTTAGCAATGAAACGTCTCGGCAAAGAATCCATTTGCAATCAAATTTTAAGTGAAACCAACATATACTTTGGCCCACGTTGTTTGATTTAGAGATCTTCAGTTTTTAAGCACATTCCTGAATATTTATTTGAGTAATAACCTGTCAAACTTTGGCCTCAAAAAACGGAATTACCTACTTTATAGCACTTGCAAGCTTCTCTAATACAGCACACATCTTTCTTTAAATCAAGTTGGCCAGCTTAATATAAACACCAATCCCATTGCATTTAACCCGTCGAACAACATATAAGAACTACTGTAATTCTCACGTACTGATGCGTTTTGACCTTCCATGATCATCATCAGAATACGAAGGCAAACTGACCAATGAAGATCAAACCGAATTGCATGCATATGAAAAGCAGCGTTAGATATACGGCTTTTACATGTAGTAGTTTCGCATACATTGCATCAGACTAATAATGTCGCATGCACAATTTCTATGCAGTCACGAACTATAACTTTCTGTAGTTTAAGTTATACAACTAAACAATTTTTTTTATTACCGCGGATGGCGATAACAATTGTTTAAATCAAGTTTGCGAGCTTGAACGTATCACCAATCTTATAGCATTTAACCAGTCACACATCATAGCACAGCTACTGTCAATCACACGTACTGACGTGTTTTGAGTTTCCGTGATCATGTGGCGATAGCTACAGAAAGTTAATGTCAGTGACCGCATAGAAATTGTGCATTAGGCATTTCCATTCAGGTACCATGTATTTGAGACTACTAGAGGTGAAAGCCTCATATCTACTTTTCCTTTCTATTTACATTCATTTCGGTTTGATCCTCGCTAGTCAGTTTGCCAACGTACTCTGATAACCATTACGGAGGTCGAACCGCGTCATTACTTGTGACTGACAGTAGGTTTTCTACGTTGTACGATTGGTTAAATGCAGTTGGATTGGTCCTTATTAAAAGTTCGCTACCGTAATTTAAAATTTTTCTATCACCACCCGCTGTAATTAGTAATTGTTTAATATGGCATGCTATCAGAAAGTCATCAAACATGGCTTGCTTGACGTGCTTAATATAGTTTTGTTCAGCAACTACTCTTGAACCGCAAATTCTCATTCCGTCATCTTTTATCTTATACATGCAGACATATACCCAAACCAATTTGATATACACTTTCCAAGCATTTTAATTTTTTTTAAAAAAAGCAAGTTATTCTTAAGAGATCTAACAACAAGTATAAATGGGGCAGTTTAAACTAATATTTCCACTTGACATACTGATTGTCAACTAAGTGTGTGATGTGCGTCCCATTGAAAAAGATATCCGTACATGGATATCGAAATATATGGAAAAATCATGATGACAGTGGATTCAAATATTTCGGTACGCAATCCGAAAATCAGGTAAATTATCTTTTATCTTACTTATTTGTACAGTTTTAATTCTATAATTATACTTCATGATATAAATGGAGAAAAAATATATTTTGAGGCATAATGACGGTATATATGTCTCATTTAAGAAAAGCCAATTTCTTTCCACAGCTCAACTCGATTGCAATATCCGGTGCTTTATGAAAGTCAGAAATGGAGAATTTGCTATCAAATACACACATTATACAACAAAAGGCAAGAAGAGGGTAACTCACGTAAGAGGAACCTCCACACACACATGGTCTGAAACAAGCAAAACAATTTAGCATTCGAAAAGATAATGATGTACAGCATGCTGAAGGTATACAAAGTTGTTGGTACAAATATCTTTCCATCGCTAAGACCATTGATATCAGTGACCAACACTCCACAGCACAAGATTAGTAGTGAGATAGAAACATCTATACAGTCACTGAAAATGGATATGTAAAACAATTGTTTCAAAAGAACTTTCGATTTTTGGAATAGCGTAAAATCGCACAACGTCAAGCATCTGTTTTCAAACATCTTGTTTGACAACACTATCGATTTCCTATGTCCATTTATCGATGATATTCACTCATCATTTACTACGCTCAGAAATCATTTGTAATATTTTCACCAAGTTTATAGTTGGTATATTGCGTTGTACAAGCTCCTACTAATGACTCGCCAGTTAGCATGAAATGCATGTGTACATGAGTTCATACATTTTGTTCATGCTGAATTCAATATATCCTTCAGGTTCTTATTGAACTACTTTTTTAGTAGGTACGCAAAACCTAAAACAAAATTTCATTTATAATTGGTCTCCGTGACAAGCAATAGGTAACTATTGTACAATTTACAAACAGGCGTATTTCAACGTCATTTTTACAGAAGAAACGAAAAGTAATTACGCACGGCGGAAGTTATCAGCTGCAACATACTTAATCCGCAGCTAAATACACAGAAAGGTATGTACGTGAATTAGTGGTAATTCAATGAAATGTGTGTGTTTGTGTTTTTTAATGAGTTTTTTCCGCTTCTGGTTCGTTGTTGTATAGTGTATGTATTTTGTCAAACATATTCTCCTTTGTAAATTTTTTTGAAACTCACCATATAATGTATAACAGTTTTCGTCAAATTGTGTGCTGGCTAGAAGAGACTTTTGTGTGCTGTATAGATTTCTTTCATAATAATATTTTGTTTATAAGCACAACTGTTATCTCAATATAAATGACAGATACTGAAGTTTAAAAACTTGCACCTACCTGCGTTGTTTATATAATTTCGTAAACACGTTTGATTTACAATTCTTCATAATATAAGTAAAATTCGCAGTTTATTTATAATGGTTAAGAAGGATTTAGTGTTTACACCTAACAGACAGTTGCGTTGTATTAAAATTTCCTTGGAGCTATTACGTAAACGCAATCATTTTTATTGGCTAAAATTCGTGCCAGTTTAAATCAACCATATCATAAAATTGTTCAAGATTACATTCAATTTCCTAGTATAATCATCAAAAAACTTTTCCGTATGCATTCAACACCCTCTCTTATTTTGCTCATCTTCGATTTCCCTCCCGTAGTTACGTCATGTCTAGTATAGTGTTTGACGATCTGGTTTTTCATTTTGCAATGCTTAAAACATAGTAACATTAATAATTCATATGGATAAAATTTATGATAACACACGGCTCATATGTAGCCTGATTTGAATTTTCTCTAAGAAAATTTGAAATTGGCAATACATTTTTACTGTACTCATTTTGCTTTAATTATAACTGATGAAGAACTATTTCTAATTCTTCTATTTGAAAATCTTTATTTATTTTGTTTTTTTTAATTCAGTGAAGATTTTTGGCGCCTTGGCTGATAATGGCTAATTCTTCGATGTGCAATTCATTAGTGGTTTTCAGTTCCGACTCACCGTTACTTTAATAGTAATGCTCTGAATTTTTCTATCTACTAAGTTTGTCTACAAAAGGACCTCCAATTCGACTGCGATTACATGAATTGGGGAAGGAAGTCATTCGTTGTAACCACTAGATTTATCACCTTCATCTTTAATATGAAATGTAATTATGTGTCACTGCAGACGACTTTGATCTATTCTAATATGTGTCCACTTGAATTCTATTTGAAATAATTTTTAAAGTATTTTGTGTACAGAAAAATATTCATATAATTATAATAATCTGAAAATATTAGAATTAAAGAAAAATAACGATGTCTCGAAATCGAAATAATTTTTTAGAACAAAGAAGCTAAATTTGTAAAGAAATTCCCCTTGAATTACAAAAATGAAATTATATTGACGTCTAGCGATCTGGAATGAAAATTGAATTGCCGCGAAGTTCCATTTATATAAATTAAAACATTTAACCTGTCAAATAAGCTCAAATTGGTTACAACAAAACTACCGCTACGACATGACAAACATAACAATATTAATAAAATGAATTAGCAAAGTTGACTATTAGAAAAATTGTCAAAATCAGAAATAAATCGTGCGGTAATTATCTAAATAACCAAATCACCACACAAATAAAAGAAGAGTACTGGTAAAAATTTTGAAAAGGTAAATTTACCAAGAAAAAATTTAAATAGTAAACGGAATGTGCGCAGACTCGTTATAATAAAGCTTTAGGTAGGCAAATTGACTAACAATTAAAATTTACATATCAATAGATATTTTTTATTAAATTACTAAGTGATAGTTATGTATTTGACTTCTAAAAGTTCATTCGTCTTGTACTGTGTGAAGTTTTACCAAGAGATTTCGCTGAAATATTATGCACACAGTTAGTGATTAAAATTTTAAAATATTTTATTGGTATTTTGTACACATTTTGACTTTTATACTACTATTTATGTAGTTAGTCATTTAACTTTTTTTAAAACTGTTTTATTGTTTTAAACGGATGTTCATTTTGAAATGCGAAATCAACACTCACCATTTGGTTTTCCGCACAAAAATTACTACATCATTGCCATTTATTCCAATTATTAATTAATGGAAGCAAAGAAATAGGATTTATCATTATATGCTGTTCTTAATATTTTCACGTTTGGAAATCTAAATTTATAATTACACATTAATTTTGAAGTTATAATTCCATATCTGTGGCTGTTACTTGCGTTTACGGTGTAATTTGTTACTATTATTCGTGTACTATTGAACAATGTAAGATTGTTGCAAATTGCGCTTGGCCAATACGTCTTGAATAAGCACTGTGATTGTCTTTAAGTTTAAATCGACTTCATTATTGATTGTTTGCGCATCTGTATAAAGTATTGCACTGTCTCATTCTCAAACTCCATTTAGCTGAAAAAGCGAATTCTGAGCGTAATACTGTGTCACAATCATGAATTGCCAGAAATCAATACTTTCATAAGTCACAGATATTTCACTTATTTTCCATGACGACTGTGGCAAATAATCTTGGTCGAATAACAACCAATTTTTAAATGCGCATTTTAATCAAATTAGTGAGACCTTTTCCAAGTCCAAAAAATTTCACATACAAAACAAGTTTCTCTTTTTCTCCCCAAGTATCTACAAATGCAGATATTCACTCACACAAACACACACACATGTCTATATATATATATATATATATATATATATATATATATATATATTGAAGGGCAAAATAAACAGAAAATATAAACCTTTAGAGAGCGTGAACTAAGAGGAAACTCAATCAATTAAGCGCATCATCTCCTGTGCGGTCTCACTGCTCGAACATGTTTTTTCTGCTTGCATAAATCAGGCTGAAGTTTGTTGTATCTGACTAACTTCTGTTATTACATTTAGTAATTATATTAAATGATGCGTCTGAAGTACGCATGTGCGAGGTATAAATAATATGTAGCGCAACTGCATAGTGTACTCATCGTTTGATTTGCAACAGGTGTTTAATTTGCACTGTTCTTTCATTCAATATATTTAACGTCGGTCGATCTGCTTACATGATTTTATCGAAAACTTGTGCATTTGTATTGGTAAATAATATTTGAGGTCAATATAAGTTTGAGTGTGTTACGTTAAATAACAATCGTAGTTTAGCTGCATTAGATGTGAGTTAATGCCGCTTCAACTTTCTCCTGCATTGTGCTGAAAACAGCCTCCCTCTTATATGCGATGTTTAGCTAAATTGTTTTCTTTCCTGGTCATAAATACGTTTGATTCTTTTAATTTTCAATTTTAATAATTAACTCAATCAATTGTCTGGAATAACCATTAGACATTAGATATTTATCTTGTTTAGTATATATGTCGCCTTTCGAATCTGGACTAACCAATTTGTCAATTTTTAAAGAACAGCCGCGAACTGTTGATAATTTATTTTGAAAATTAAAAATAACTTCTATAATTCAAATATTGTGCAGACCTTGTGTATTTATGGTTAATTGTTCAAATTAATTTGCCAATTACATCTTTCATTAGTAGTTCATCCGAGAAAGCTAGACAATCGTATTTCTCACAATCTTATGTTTTTGGGCGATTTATTGAAATTTTGAAGCAGTGTCTGTTATATCGACCCGTTTTAAGAACAAGGAAAATAACATCAATACACTGGGTGTATTGTGTAAATTTACTAACCTCACTCTTTCATAATTTGTTCTGAAGATGACCTAGGAAATTCGCAGCCAACACTGGAGATAGGGGCTTCCCATTTCAACGACATCAATCTGCCTATTGATGCTTCCATTAAAGCGAAGCTGTACATCATTTGTGCATAGTAAAAATAGCTTGCGTAGAATATGACATGGGATCGGAGATAGTAATATTTTTTGGTCTTCCACTGGAACAATAATGTCAGTAGTTTCTTCAATTGAAAAATTTGTAAACAAATGCCACATCAAAAGTGCTCTTAATTTTATTATTAACAGTTTTATCTTGAATTCTGTTGACAACCTCAAAGGAATAGTCAATTTAATAATTAAATAGTAGTTTGAACGATGGTTCCAGTGTATGGACTTACAATTTAGCCAATGAATGGAACGAAGAATTGACCATTGATATTCTTTTTTTCATAAGACAATCATTTTTGGTGTTGAAGATATTTCGGCTAATTTTGGCGGTGGCCTTATTTAGTTCATCTATCATCACAAGTTTTCAAACTAACATACTAATGAAGCAAGCCTGTCTTAGTCAAAATGCAGATAAGATAATTTTGATAAATCCAGTTTCACAATGTTTTCATTCTTTTAACCTTTTTGTGCGTCTTTGGGAATCAGTAAAACTTTGGTGTAGATGATCTAACTTGTCTGAGCTTCTGTGCAACGGCCTCATCAATTTAACCGGCATTGGTTAAGATTTTAATTTTATGTATTACTTTGCGCTCAACTTTGTCTATTGCATTTGATGCAACATCTAGAAAAATGCATTCTTTATTATCAGTCAACACGTTCTTTATCTCTTGAATATAGTCTGATTTGTTCATTATAAGAGTACTCTTGGTTTTATCAGCGAATAGTATTTTTATGTCTGCATTTCTGTTGATATTTATAAACGCATTTAAATGTTGTTTTGTCAATGCATGCTCTTCTGCGTATTTGAACGATTTCAGTTGTGAAGCCTGATCAGATTTAGTAGCCTTAAATAAGTTTTTATAATGAATGCTTACGGGTTCTGCATCAGTTGGTTGTTAAATATAACAATTCAAATCCTGCCATAAAATAAGTATCGCTTTTAATTGGACGTTGAATTTCATAACTTTGGCCCATCATTAGTGCTTCCATTGTTGCCTGATTGTTCAATTTTCACATACTGAAAGAGTGCTATGAATAAACTCGTTCGTTTAAATGTTTGCGTAAATATCTCAAAGCCACTCGCTGCCCGAGATTTTTCGTTGTTCTACAAATGGTACAAGCTACCAACTATATCTGTTCTTTAGCTACGTTATTGTTAGCTCTAATCTCAATATTTTATTATGCCTGCTATAGTATTTTTTACGGTTGTAATGAAGAGGGAACCAGCTTAAATTACATTACCACTTATTAGAATGCACATTTTCAAATACGGAGCACGACAAGATTTTAACTGTACAGGCGTTACATTATTTATCAAGAAAACGCAACCAACGTTTTAAAGTGTGTCAACTGATGAGTCGCCAGTAAGCACGAAACGAATGTGAATGAGATTATACTTTCCGTTCATGCTGCCTTTGGTTTATCCTTCTGGTCACAACTGAACTAATTTGTTACTAGGTTCGCAAAACCTAATACATACTTGTATATGTTAGACTGTCAGAAAATAATTTAGAACTGTTTTATTGTGATAAAATCTAATGCTGCCCTGAGAAATGCGTGTTGAATTACTGATAAAGAAATAAACCAAATTAATTTCGATTAGACGATACGGCACAAGGGCGCGATGGTTATTAAATATGTTGCGGTGGAGCTATGCTAACTAACATTATCTAAAAACAATCGATTTGATATTATTGAACGAATAATGGTTGCGCGGGCTGTGATAACAATTACTTTAATCAAGTTTGTAATCTCGACATAAACGCCTGGCCCATTATGTACATACATTTGTCAATATAAACTAATTATTTACTAGTGTAGAAAAGGCAATTCATCCAGTGGACCGGTTTCTGCTTTATTGGGTCAGGTGTTTATATAAAGATCGCACACATGTTAGCACCGGCGGCGTAACAAATGTTCGTTTAATTATATAAATGTTCATTTCAATACCACTTCTCCATGTAGCGTTGTTTCTGTTCATTAATGACAGATTGGGGATGATTAGTTTGAACTTCAGGTCTAAAAGATGCCACATAAGCTCAAGCTAAATGAAAGATTAACCAAAAAAATTAGTTGCATATAGCTGCAAATTGTGTGTGGTGTGCGCCAGAGTGGCTCAGTGGTTAGAGCAACAGATTCTGAAGCAGATGTGCTAAGTTTCAAAACTTGTCCGTGTCAAATTCTGGACAGTACGTGATAAGTTTCCAATAAGGACGTAACCGGTCTATTAGATTAATTGCCTTTTCCACACAATACCATACTTAGTTTATACTGGCAAACGTGTGTACATAATGGGTCAGGTGTTCATATCAAGATCGCGACCTAGATTAAAGTTATAAGTAATCGCTTTGCTGCTATTATGTTCTAGTTCGCTGAAAAGTGAAAAAAGAATAGAAAACTTCTTGAAGCCTTCCATACCGTGAAATCCATTGTGTTGGTAACATGTCATGACTTGGCAGTCATAGTACTGGTTTGATGTACTGGCACAACATCCATAGATACCTTTTAGAGGCTCATTATATATATATATATATATATATATTATATCTGGTGAGTTGGCTTTGAAGACGTATTTTCGAAGAATTCAAATGAAGTTAGCTCCACTGTTGCAGGTTTACACATTTATATAGGAGTTTGTACCGACCAATTACCACAGAATTCTCATTCAAATATAAAGCGGATATAAGGAATAATACCAGTAAGCGCGTAATGAATGTGAACGTGAAATTATACCTTCCATTCATGCTGCCATTGGTTTATCCTTCTGGTCATATTTTAATTAATTTGTTACTAGATGCGCAACGCCTAATACACAATTACATAAGATGTAGTTCTACGCACCAAACAGTATCTAACTGTTATATATATAGTATTTCAATGTCACGAGTTTAACAATTCTCGTAAAAGATGTCGTCGTCATAATTAAATCAAAACACGTATATATCAAACAAAAAGATCAGAGGTACTTCACTGATTTTGGGTAACAAATATACATAAATCATGTCAATGACATGTTTCTAGTCAGTCGCGGCAATATGTTGATGCACCATTAATTAAAAATTATTTCAATAAATACATACTATATGTAACTGTCAAAAGCATTTCAATGACACATTTGCTAAAATTCATGTAATACGATCTGAAATGGTTTAGGTAAAAACATTTCTATAAATATCTCAGAACATTCAATGATACATATGTAAAAATTCACAGAAAATATTTCCAATCTATAAAAAGTTTAAACTATCTCATTGAATTTAATCCACTCCAAATTACTTTATTGATATATAATATCATAAATATATTTAGAATTCCAATGACGTGATTTAAAACAGCACGGAAAAGATTTTTTGCCATGAATATTTTAAAAGACTTCCATGTCATGTAATGCCATGTAAAGCAATGGCTGAAATATATTGGTATACAAATCTTGAATACGTTGACCGCAATAAATTAAGCAGTCAGAAAACAGAATTTAATGCCATAAATATAATGATAGTTATCCATTTCAAATAGTCCTATCCAGAGTAAAATACTACGAACTAGTGCCATACAAATCTCCGTTGTGCCGATGCCAAGTTTGTAAGAATATGTGAAATATATATGATTATATGAATCAGTCAGAAACTTCCATTGAATGTAACACTTTTCTACATTGCAGTATCGTAAATATCGCTGGTTTATCAATGGCAGGTATGTAGCCAACGTCGAAAAAAAATATTGAAGCACTGAATATGTTCAAAAATTTCATTTTATTTCGACCGATCAGAAGTAGTTTAATGCAATTCAGAATAATAAATAACTCTTGTATTTCAATGAGAAAATTCACGGAAAACAAATCAATGTTGTGAATAAGTTATATGTCTTCTTTATATTGAAATTCCATTTAAACAAGTTTATTGCAATATACCAACATAATATTAATGGTTAAGATAATGACATAATTATAATTACTTACGAATATATATTTATTTTGTGAAAATTTAACAGATTTCCATTTTATGGAATGCCATCGGAAGTAGTTTACAACGATGGACTTTCATAAATATCACGAGTATGTCAATGACACGTTTGTAACATTTTATGAAATGTTTTGATATTTTGAATAAGTTGCAATACCTCATATTTATTTTATACGGTCAGAATTATTCCAAGGTAATGTACTGTCATAACTATCACAGGCACGTCAAAGATATGTGAAACCATTCTCGCAAAAATCGCTTGATGCTATGAAGATATTTAGAAACTAATATTTCATGTAATCCGATCCGAAAAATTCCTGCTTCGTTCTATAAAAATAACTTCTGTTTGTCAATGACAGATTTGTAGGCATTCAATTTTATTGCTGAGGATAAGTATGAAGACATTCATTTAATGTAATCTGATCCGTAGAAATTTAATGCAGTATATTATAATAAATATCTCGATTAGGTCGAAGACACACTTCTTACCAATCATGCAAAACGTTTGATGCTATAAATTATAAATTTTCCATATAACTTAATGCGGGCGGAAGTGGTGAACTCCAATTTATCATGACAAATATGTGATTTATGTCAATTCCAGATTTGCAAAATTTTACGGAAATATTTAAAATTAATTGCCTTTGCGTAGGTCATAAAAGATATGAGATCCGAAAATATGTAGAAGTGAACGCCAAGCGAATTATTCTTGGAAGCATCTTCGTTTTCTCTTCGACATATAAGTTTTATTGTGGGCAAAAATACTTCCCTATTAATTGGCGAATTGTACAGAAACTCTATTCAGAAGCCTGTGTTGAAAATAAAATTCCTTATACAAAAGACTAATCTTGTGGCTTGTCGAGCAATAAATAAAATCATTTTCTAATTTTTGTATCTAATCGAACAAACAGACTTATCTTAAGGTTTCTTTAAATCAAGTTTGCGAGCTTGAAGTAAACACCAATTCCAGTCGTCGAACAACATAACAAAACTACCGCCAATTATTGTTTATCTTAAGTTTATTTTAATCAAATTTGCGAGCTTGAGAGAAACATCAATCCCATTATATATATATATATATATATATATATATATATATATATATATATATATATATATATATATATATATTTCCAGCATTGACTATGCATTTTATAAGTTACCAGTTGATATTCGTCCAATTGGCCAATTTCTCTTTTATTGTGCACTCGTAGAATACTGTCTAGAATTTTGCGCAGGAAAAGGCTCGACCCGGGGTTCGTTTGTTACTTAACCTGAGTCCCCATTCACTACGCCACCCTGCCGCAAACTACAAACAATTTCCAGGTATATTCTTGCAGTTATATTTAATCGGTCTATCCTTTTCAGGTGAAGCCTATTCAGCATCTTCTTTGATCATAAGTTCCAATATGGCATTACAGAACAGACACCACGCGAAAAGATGAAGAATTAATTTATTGAATACTCATACGTTTAAAAAATAATTGGTTGCGCTGTTGAAAGCAATTATTTACATGGATGTTGCGAGCTTAAAATAAATAATAATCTAATTATGTATACCTTTTTAGCTTACATTAATCATTGTATCGTGTAACAGACAATGATCATTTAGTAGGCTGGTTTTGTCCTTGTTTGAAAATCTTCAAGTATTGTCCACAAGTATGCTACCGACAGGGATCGAACCTGCGGCCAAACACCTGACGTGTATTTCTGTTTTATACCAGGTTACATTTGTGGTTTGAATTTTCTGCAGATGAAGCCTATTAAAAAAAATTTTTTATCCTCACTCACATAATCACCGAATTTTCCTTTCAGTTCAGCTTCACCAGGTGGCGTATTAACTGTACTGTAGTAACAGATTGGAAGTTGCTGGTTTGAATTTGGATTGGAAGAGTGGCCAAATAGGATCTACTTGAAGGAAATTCTAACTAAAATATAATCGTGTATAAAACTTGAAATAAGGTGGCGCATTGAACGAAAATCAATACTTTGAAGCAAATTCACTCTGGTTCGAGCTTCAATCGCGGCAATATTTTAAATAGTGCTTCGGTGAGATCCAAATAGGGACCAACTTGGTTTTCTTAATGAATTTTCAATGCCACCCAATAAAATACAAAGTTAATACTGGAATAAAGTATAATGAAATTGGTATTTATCCATGTTTGAAAAAATTCTTTTGAGAAATTATTATCACAACCACGAGCAAACAATATTTGCTTAATTTTACTAAGGTATTTTTTATTTAAACAATATTACATCAAGTTTGGGGAAAGGATAAACAAGAACGTCGTTAAATTGTTGGAGGAATGTGCACCCAACGAAGCCCACATTGCTTTCTGCCAACATATATTCTTCACGCGCAAATCTCCTCTTAATTTATGATAATCTCTCCACAAAATTATGTTATTTTGGAATTGGGCTTTTTGGGTCGCACTGTCGTGTGATGCTAAAAATAGAATTATTTGTTTCGCTTCTGTTATACCAGATTTTACGAATCTAAACTCTAATTAATATAACTTGTGAAAAATAATAAACTGTAGAAAATGAGGCAGAAAGTCTGACAGGTATGGTTTTATGTTGCACTAAATTAGCTATTATACCGAAAAGAAATGAATTTCGTATACATCACTGTCTGAAAAGCCCGGTATCGTAAAAAGATTTCGCACATCTATTAATGTCCGTACATAAATACTTATTAATTTAACAATTTTCGAGGATAAATTTGTGTGTAAAATTACAAAGCTTTTGCAAAAATGTTGTATTCGAATAGATTTCACTTGCGACCAAATAGATGAAAAAGTATTAATGTCATTTTTCATATTAGATTTTGCAAATAACTAGTAGCACCTTCGTAACCGTAAGTCATATCGCCTCATACCCCCAAACTCATGCCGTTCTATTTCAAACAAAATTATATTATTCATTGTTAGCTGACAATATTGCTCCCAAATTATATGAATGGCTGTTCTCTGTGTTTTGGTTTCATTAAATGCTTCAATGACAACACTCAGATGACACAGCAGAAGAGGTTACCAAAATTTAAAAATGATAAATCTAGCCGTTTAATTAAGTCGTATTTCACTGCTCGATCTAGGTCATACAGCGTTGATACATGTTAAGTGCATTTCATGGACACTTGTCTTGGTCATTTTCTTTAAATCATGTTTGCGAGCTTGAAGTAAACACCAATCCCATTGTATTTAACCAGTCGTCGAACAAAATAACAGAACTACCGCCAGACTACTAGAGGTGAGAGCCGCATATCCAATTTTGCTTTCCATATATATAAAATGCGGTTTGATCCTCGCTAGTCAGTTTGCCGTCGTACTCAGATGATAATTATGGAAGGTCGAAACGCGTCAGTGCGTTACGACTGGCGGTAAATTTGTTATGTTGTCCGATGACTGGTAAAATACAATGGGATTGGTGTTTACTTCAAGCTCCAAAACTCGATTTAAAGAATTGCTACCATCACCTGCGAAATAAATTATTGTTTAATTGTATTGTCAATATGTATGTGTGTAGCGAAAGCTTCAAACAGTTAATGTTCGTGACTGCATAGAAATTGTGCAGCCGGCATTTCCAGTCACGTACAATGTATGCAAGACTACTAGAGGTGAGAACCGAAAATTTAATTTTGCTTTCCATATGTGCAATACGGTTTGATCCTCGCTAGTCAGTTTGCCGTCTTACTTTGATGATGATCATGGAAGTTCGAAATGCATCAGTGTGTTGCGGCTGGCGGTAGTTCTGTTATGCTGTTTGACGTCTGGTTAAATGCAAAGGGACTGGTGTTTACTTCAAGCTCGCAAACTTGATTTAAAGAGATGATACCACCGCCCACGCAATCAATTGTTGTTTAATTCTCTTGTCTTGGTCAGTTGCATTTTTTTCGTGCCTAGCCATTGACGCGATTTTCATGGATATTTGAAACCACAAATGTAATCGTCGTTGGAGTGTATTATATACCGCACGATTGTGCAACATAGAAGACACAATAATCAGTAAAACATTGGCAGCATTGAATCCATCTGTCTCTTACAGTATTCGGGGTTCAGCGGAAATACAACGTAGTCGGCCAAGTTGACACATTTAGTGTATTCACGCTTTTCTTTTGTGATAGTATATTTGCACTATCTGTTTGGCAAAAATCTGATTGATCCCCATTTCCAAGTAAGTATCGAGTACGACTTCGTGGTGGCTGGGTGCTGATTCATCCCTTTCCTCCGAGGGCTTCAACATCATTCATACTCATCACTCTAGATGAGGTATGATCAAATCTTGCTGACATCGTCTTCGTTGTGGCTGTGCTGATACCTCATTTCCAATGGCTAGTATGAATGATGTTACATTTACTGGTGTTAAAGCTGATGCTACTATTCTTTTTGTTGTCAGTTTTTATGCTTTTAGAGCATCCACGGTTTTCTATCATGGAGAGTTGATTTTCATATTGAGTTTCGCAAAGATCCGATTGATTCCCATTTCCAAGCACGCATCGAGATCGTCTTCGTGATGGCTGGGTTCCGATTCGTCCCTTTCCATCGAAGACTTCAACATCATTCATAATAAAATTAAACGAACATTGGTTGCGCGGCGTTTCGATGCTGCATTTCCGATACCATCATCAGGCCTCTAATCACACAAAAATACCCGCACACACATACACACACTTAGTACAACGCTCGTAATAACAGATTTAGGAAAATGTGGCAACCTCTTTCAAAACAAATCAACTGCAAAACCTGGTAGAATACCGTTGAAGAAATTGGCACCTGTCTTTTTGGAGTCCAACTCGAGGGAGGCAATGATCTTTAATTATACATCTGAGCATGACCAACGCAATCGTAAAAATTAGTTTCCCGACGAGAAAAAATAATTACTTTGGCTTTGTCTATGTCACATCTAATTTAGCAAAAGCGGCTATTACACTCAAAAGTAAAGAATTCAATTATATTTCTCACACTCGCAATGAGTAACAGTGTGATAAATAAAAGCGTTGTAGGCATGCGCACACGCGCAAATACCATTTTTGATGGTAAAACAGCCGAATTGTTGCAAAAATTAAATATTATGTTAAACAGAAAAGTCATAATAACTAGACGTTTGTCGACTAGAGGCGAAAAAAATAAAAATTGTTTTGTCCGAATAGCTGAGGCTAATGGATAAATTAAACTTGTACGGTATAGCTGGACAAAACAGCTAAAAGACAAAAGATTAATATTTTAATTAATCGGTTGGGCTGTATTTACATAAATATTGTTATTCACACTGCTTTCTGGTATCACTGATCTGTGGTGTACTTCTGGGTTGATTTTATTTCCTATAAGCATATTCGAAGGTCATTTTTTAGAAAATAAAATATGAAGCACTAATAATCGATCATTTAACATTTATCGAAATCGCCCAATTTATAGTAGTATATATATTAATTAAAATAGTGTCTGAAAGGATATAACTTTTAGGCAAATATGCATCAATTGTGAAACATATTATTAAAAAAAACAAAGCTTCGACAATCCGTTTTCACAATGCTTCTGACAATGTATAAAATCTAAAAATTCTAACATTACTTTCAACCAGTAAAACTTAAATTGTTTTAGGAAGTAAACAAGTGTTATGAAATTTAAAACGACATCTATTTATTTATTTGAAAACGACGTAAAAATACGCGTATATAAAGATAAGAAGATTGGTATTATTCTCATATTTTCGCTATTACTGTAAAGTTAAAATCATAGCAAATTAATTTGTAAAGAGTTACGGAATTAAATAATTAAGGGTAAAATACTGCATTTTACTTCAGATTTAATATGAATGCTGTTGCTACTGTTGCGTAATCAGTAACATCATTTAAAAAGTAATTTAATTCAATGTTAACATGTGTGGTATTAATTTTAATCAGAGTTGCCATGCTGATATGAACACCAGACCCATTATGTACATTCATTTGTCAGTATAAACAGTAGACCGGTTTCGTACTGAACAGGGCTTGAACCTGGGCACGTCTGATTCGAAAGCTGGTTCTCTCACCACAGAGCCACTCTGGCGCATACTACACACAGTTTTCAGTTACATACTAACTCATGCTCTTGTGTTAGCCTTTCCTTTAGGTGGAGCCTATATGCCGTCCCTTTAAACCTGAAGTTCCAACTAATCATCTACATTCTGGCATTATTGAACAGACACCACAATAAAAGGGGAAGTTGTATTGAAATGAACATTTATATAATTAAACGAACATAGGTGATATCAATTACTTTAGAACACCAGATTCCGAAGCAGACGTGCCCAGGTTCGAGCCTTGTCCGCGCCAAATCCTGAACAGTGCGTAATGAGTTCTTCATAAGAACAAAACCGGTCTGCTGGTTGAATTTCCTTTTCTACACTTTGAAATTCTTAGTTTATAGCGACAAATGTACGTACTTAAAGGGTCAGGTGTTTATATTCCTTTGTTTAGGATTTGATTCATGCTTAAAATTAAAAGCATCAATTTAATTCGCCTAAATTCTCTATTAAAAAATAAAATAAAAAAAGTAAAAATTGACACATTATCTTAGTCAATTATATTGCGAAACAGAAGGGCAAAATTCGGCTCTCTTACGATTGCATATTTTAATCTTAAGCAGAAAATAATCAAGTATTTGAAAGAAGTTTTTAATAGTAAAATTGACAAGTTCTTTTGCTCCGTGACTCATTTTTATTTGAATCAATCTACTCGTTTTAATTTTCAGCAACTGAGTAATGTCTGAGTAACTGACTCGAAAACGGGACTAAAAAAACTGTTAATTGTTAATTTGCACGGCAATATAAAATACATACAACGTGCTACGAGAACTAACTAAAAGAAAAAAAATGATCCAACATCCATGAATTTATAAAACAGGAACAATAAAATCGTCAGCAACTGGCAACCTGCTTTTTGAGGAATGTACCAAATTTTTATTTAAACTAATGTGTATAAATTTTTATACATAAAGAATAATAAATGTCAAGTGAACTAAGCTCGGGTTGAAAAACAACTGATCAACAATAAACGTTAATACAATTGCTTATAAATATATTTGCAATCATCAGTATAAGGATTCCTATCATCAAAAACAGACACGCATAAATATATTGGTATATGACGGGTCATAATAAGAAAGAAACATGGCTCGGTTTCGAAATCAAACTGAATATTTACGATTCCACAAATACTTCTTGTGTTCAAATCTTTATATATATATATATATATATATATATATATATATATATATAGTGTATATATATATATATATATATAACATTCAAAAGTTTCATCAACATGATATCCTTATCGACTGGCCAAGAATAACAAAATTCAACAACAATCTACTAGTATCCAGCCAAGAACCATTAGGCCCTCTACTAGAATCAACAAACGTACAATCGGATTGGCAACAATGTGAAGTGGAAATAACAGAGGCGCATACGATGACAGAAGTCTCCAAACAATGTGAGCGTTTAACATTGCAATCAACATTAGCGTTGTTACCAAGCGAAAATAGCAATCTTGCGCAGCGGGGTGAAACGATCAACTATACTGGGAAAAATAGCACTTGTACATGTAACAGTGAACAATGTGCACAAATTGCTAACTCTCAAGATACAAAAACAATAATGACAAGATCTCAGACATCACTTCGCAATACTGCGAGAATGACCTTTACATACAAACACGCATGCACAAAACAAACACAAACGCATACACACTCACCAACTAGTCAAAACAAGAAACAACAGTAATAACGAGTCAGATTTGTTACCAATAGCATAATCAATTGAAAACCCAAAATGTATAAATATGTATGATTGTATAAGAGATGTTTAGTATTCACGAAATAAATGGCCTTTATCCACTTTGTTATTTATGTGTTGTTTTCCTAATTATAAGAATACTGTGTTAATTAAAACGGCATGGATATCATAAAGATTATCAAAGAGCGGGGTCAGCCTTTTACCCGTAAGGAACTAAACACTTATATTGCAGCCAACTGTACGTGTGCCAAACTTCTAGAAAGAATTAAGTTCTTCAAATCGTGTTTAGAATCGGATGTTGTGCCAAAACGATTCCTCAAGCAATGCAGAAGGAATAACCAAAAACCGACGAATAAACTTATAAGTCACTTATTGCTTAATGGTATCGAGGACAACCAATCAAAACTGCAAGATGCTGAAAGCATCATTCAATCACTGGGTTGTCAAATTGCAAGACTGAACGACGGCGAATACACCGCTCTCACAAAGAAGATAGAAACACTGATGAAAATAACAGCGGAAAAAGAAACCAAGGACCTCACCAGAGACCTGGACAAATTTCCTACGCAATCAAAATTTCCTACGAACCCAGACGCTTTTATTCACAATTATTCAAAAGTGATCTTGTCAAAACACCAGAAAGAATTACTCTCCTTAGGAGCAAAATTCTGCGTAGTCAAGAAAAACCTAAGTGAACGTGACATTATTGACATTCAGGCTGGAACGGAAAATTTCTACAATGACTTAACGAAAGACACCGCCCCACATGCATTCAATGGACAAGGACTGAAAGCTGAGATAGTAAGCGCACTAGAACAATACAAGAAGGAATTCAAAGGCAGCCAAATCATCACAAAACAGCACATAGACGAACTCAGAAAACTCCAATCAGACAAATCCATACGACTTGCCACACCCGACAAAGGATCAGGAATTGTTATACTTGAAGCCGACGCTTACAGGAAGGCCATGAACGATATAATAAATGATCAATCTAAATTTAAGCATAACATCAAACAGAAAGATGATTCAACGAACATCGAATCAAGAATTAATACAATTTTGAAAAAGATGGAAAAACATGTTCTAACATCGATGGCTGACTCCGAGATTAGATCAAAACTCACAGAAGACATCCAAAAAGCAAAACCAGTCGGAACAAACACCGCAAGATTATACGGCAAACCAAAAACTCATAAAGCCGTGACAGCCTCAGGAGCTCCTTCGATGCGGCCCATTATGTCAATGATCAACGCTCCACAACATAAACCAGCCAAGTTTCTCTGCAAACTACTTGAACCAATACGGAGCATCATAAACGCTAACACCATCAAGGACTCCTTCGAACTAGCAAATGAATTGAAGGGGAAGAACATCCTACAGAATAAAATGGTCTCGCTTGACGTCTCATCCTTATTTACAAACATACCACTGGATAAGACAACGGAGATCTTGTGTGACCTCATCAAAAATGAGTTTTTTGACTTCCCTATAGACACCAATGACATCAAAGACCTCATATTAGCATGTACTAAAAACGTGCAATTTACTTTCGAAGGGATATACTACCGTCAGATCAATGGTGTAGCTATGGGAAGTTGCATCGCACCCCTCCTGGCAGATGTATACATGTATCACCTGGAAAAAACGAACCTAAAAGGTATAATTGACCAGTGCACACTCTACAAAAGGTATGTAGATGATATCTTGTTGTTCATCTCAGAGGAAGCAGACCCTTCCGAAATCCTCAAACAAGCAAATGGAGTCGATCCAGACATCAAATTCACTCTCGAGGTAGAGAAAGACGACAGTTTCCCATTCCTTGACATCAAACTCACTCGAGAAGCAAACGGAGATTTGACACTGGCCATACATAGAAAATCTACTTTCACCGGACAATACATTCATTACAACAGTAGTGTGCCAAAATCCCACAAAAGAAACTTAGTAAACAACCTAGCAAACAGAATCAGGAAGATCTGCTCTGAACACAAGATTGAGGAAGAACTGGGCTACCTGAGGAAAATTTTGCTAATGAACAACTACCCAGAGCGGTTCATTGATGTCAACATCAGACCACGGCAGATTCGTACTAGAGAGGATACCGGCAAGCAGGTTTTCCTGAACTTACCATTTAGAGGCGACATACCAGCCTCAATAATTGCACGGCGGCTGAATAGAATAACTAAGGACAACTTTCCCAGTGTTAAAGTTAATATGACATTCAGTACACAGAGAATCATGAGGTTGGATGCCAAAGATCAATTGCCAATTCTCTCCAAATCATTCATAGTCTACAAATTCTCATGTATGTGCGGTAGCACATATATCGGACGTACGAAGAAGCAATTGATAAGCAGAATCCAGCAACATTTGCCACAGAAATTGATTAACAAAGGCTTGCCACCGTCAGGAAAATCAGCTATTTCCGGTCATATATTGGCAACGGGGCACCCTGTCAATTCGACCAATTTCACAATTTTACATAAAGCAAAATCCGAAAAATTATTATTTATCTACGAAGCACTTTACATAAAACAACAAGCACCTGACCTTAACATTCAAAAGTTTCATCAACATGATATCCTTATCGACTGACCAAGAATAACAAAATTCATCAACAATCTACTAGTATCCAGCCAAGAACCATTAGGCACTCTACTAGAATCAACAAACGTACAATCGGATTGGCAACAATGTGAAGTGGAAATAACAGAGGCGCATACGATGACAGAAGTCTCCAAACAATGTGAGCGTTTAACATTGCAATCAACATTAGCGTTGTTACCAAGCGAAAATAGCAATCTTGCGCAGCGGGGTGAAACGATCAACTATACTGGGAAAAATAGCACTTGTACATGTAACAGTGAACAATGTGCACAAATGGCTAACTCTCAAGATACCAAAACAATAATGACAAGATCTCAGACATCACTTCGCAATACTGCGAGAATGACCTTTACATACAAACACGCATACACAACACAAACACAAACGCATACACACTCACCAACTAGTCAAAACAAGAAACAACAGTAATAACGAGTCAGATTTGTTACCAATAGCATAATCAATTGAAAACCCAAAATGTATAAATATGTATGATTGTATAAGAGATGTTTAGTATTCACGAAATAAATGGCCTTTATCCACTTTGTTATTTATGTGTTGTTTTCCTAATTATAAGAATACTGTGTTAATTAAAACGGCATGGATATCATAAATATATATATGTATATATTTTTTGTAAATGCCAGTTTTAATAAAATTCATAGTACCTTTTCTATGTGCAAAAATAAAGTAAAATTTTATCAGATACAAGAATCGTTTCTTTCTCATATTCTTCTCAATTATCTACAAATGAACATCTCCTTATATATAAATTGAAAGGCAATTTCATATATATTTTATATATAAAGAGATGCTCATTTCTGGATAATTGGGAAAAAATGAGAAAGAAGTGTTTCTTGTATCCGACAAAATTTCTTTGTATTTTCGCACATGTAAAGGGTACTATGAAAAAAATATATATATGTAGCACAGTATATTTCAAATTAGGATGGAAAATCACATTTATAAGAAAGTAGATAATGACCATATATTTTGAACAAACGTCGCAAGATCGTACGGAAAACCAAAAAACAAATATAAAGCTATGACAGCCTCAGGAGCTCTTTTGATGTGGCCCATTATGTCAACGATCAATGCCACGCAACATAAACCAGCCAAGTTTCTCTGCAAAATACTTCAACCAATACGAAATATCATAAACGCAAACATTATCAAGGACTCTTTCGAGCTAGCAAATGAACTAATGGGGAACATTTTACAGAATAATATTGTCTCGCTAGACGTCTCTTTCTTATTTACGAACATTCCCCTGGATGAGACAACGACGATCTTGTGTGATCTGATTAAAAATGAGTTTTACGATTTTATTTTAGACACCAATGACATCGAAGGCCTTATATTAGAATGCACAAAAACGTGAAATTTACATTTGAGTAGGAATACTGCCGTCAGTTCAATGGTGTAGCTATGGGAAGCTGCATTGCACCCCTCCTGACAGATATATCCATGAATTATCTTGAAAGAACGAACCTAAAATATATAATTCACCAGTGCGCACTCTACAAAAAGAATGTAGATGTTATATTATTGTACATCCAAGAAACAGCAGACCTATCCAAAATCCTTGAGCAAGCCAATGGGGCCAATCCAATTTCATCGGGCAATACATTGATTACAACAGCAGTGTGCCAAAATCCCACAAAATCCAGAGCGGTTCATTGATGTCAACATCAGACCACAGGAGATTCGCAATATAGAGGTTACCGTCATGCAGGTTTTCCTAAACTTACCATTTAAAGGCAACGTACCGAGCACAGTATTTGCACGGCGGCTAAATAGCATAACTAAAGTGAATTTTCCCACTGTTAAAGTTAATATCACATTTAGCACAATGAGAATCATGTGGTTGGATGCTAAAAAGCAATTGCCAATTCTCCCCAAATCATACATAGTGTACAAATTTTCATGTATGTGCGATAGCACATATATTGGACGTACGAAGAAGCAATTGATTAACAGAATCCAGCAACATTCACCGCAGAAATTAAAAAAGGCTTGGCTCCGTTTGGAAAATCATCTATTTCCCATCAAATATTGGAAACCGTGCACCCAGTCAATTATACCAATTTTTCAATTCTACATAAATCAAGATCAGAAACTTTAGTATATATTTATGAAATTCTTTATATAAAACAACAAACGCCTTGCCTAAATATTCAACAGTTTCATCAACATGATATTCTAAGCGACTGGCCAAGAATCACAAACTCCAACAACAATTTACTAGCATCCAGGCAAGACCAAGCACCCCTCTCGACAAGACTCAACAAACATTCGATCGGATTGGCAAAAAACTGACAGGGAAAAACAGCTGCACATACGGAGACAGAAATTTCGAAAGAATATTAGCATTCAGTACTGGAACCCACACCTGCGCTGTTACCAAGTGGAGAAAGAAAAATTGCGAAACAAAGAGAAACGAAAGTCTACTCTCGGGAAAATAACATTCATACACGTAACAACCAACAATGTGAACAGTTTATTAACTCTCGATCCATTAATACAAGAATGACCAGATCGAAGAAATTACTTTGCAATACAGCGAGGAAGACATTTATATGCAAACAGGCCCACACACAGACTCATACCCATAAACACTTAAGAATCAGCCCAAGCAATATGTAGAAGTAAAAGCAAGTCAGATTTGTTGCCACCCACATAATCAAAGAAAATCCAGGATATATGTAAATGAAAGATTGTAAAGTGAAGTTTAGTAGTCTCGAATAAATGGCCATTATCCACATTGTTATTAATGTGTTTTTACTTCCTACTTTGAAATATACTGTGTAATATCTCGAAGGCAATGGACATTATTATATATATATATATATATATATATATATATATATATATATATGAAATATTTTCGGGTTTATCCTGAATAATCAATCACTAAAAGCTCAGTAGCTAAAAACCCACTAATTTCATTCAATTATTTGGAAAACAATTCTCAACGTACTTTGGCAAGTTCTTAATAAAAAGTCATAAATTTACTATCGATCATTATTTTCACCTTACTAAATATTTAGATATATAAATAAATCGATATAGGCAAAAATTAATTTAATTAAATTGTCACATTTTTAAGATAATTTTTTTTATAACAAAGATTCATAGTCTTGAATTATTAATATTCATTTGCGCATATACTAAAACAAATTATGGTATTACATAAATATAATAGATCAACAAAAGGAAAAAGGTGCATAATATGCTGATTATTATATGTATAAAATAGGAACGGAAATATAGAAGCTTTTTTTATTTTCAAAATAAGCACAATTCTTTTTTTTATGAATATTCACTTTTAATTGCTTAGGGACGGGGGGGAGTACCTATTACGTTTTTACTAGCAATTTAATAATTTGTTTGAACGTATTTCTATTTCTCAAACGTTAACCGTAGGAGAATATTTAACCGCATTTTATTTGCCTTCATTTAATATCGTTTATAAGTTAAGGACGTTCCAGAATCATAGAATGTAAACACTTTAAATTCCAGATTGTGATTTATCGGGGTTTGTGCACAATGAGAATAAAATGTATACGGTATTAATTTATGATTAGTTATCAAGAGAGGTTGATAAAAACACCTCATTACAATCAAATCTATTAAGAACAAATTTAGAATTGGTCAAAAACAAAGAAAGGCGTGTCATCTTTAGATATTGTTGATCTATAGCAATAATTTATTTACAATGTTCATGACACACGAAATAAAAAATATGCGATTGAGACGCATGAATACACCAATAAAGTAATACAGTGTTAGAAAAAGGACACCAAATGTTTTCTCTCATAAATTAATACTTTAAATCAAGTTAACGACTTTGAAGTAAACACCAATCCACATGTATTCAACCAGTCGTCGAAAAACTATATCAAAACTACCGCCAGTCGCACACATCGACGCATGGAAGCTCGAAAACTTGATTTAAAGAATTGTTATCACCACCCGCGCAATCATTGATTGTTTAATTGTATTACTTATATGTATATGTGGCGAAAGCTGCAAACAGTTAATGTTCGTGACTGCGTAGAAATTGTACAGCCAACATTTACAGTCAAGTACGATGTATGCGAGACTACTAGGGTGACAGTCGCATGTCTAAATATGCTTTTCATATATATATATATATATATATATATATATATATATATATATATATATATATATATATACATTGTGGTTTGATCCTTGCAAGTCAGTTTTTCACCGTAGCTTTTATATGTTGTTCGTCGACTGGCGAAAAGCAATGGGATTGGTGTTTACTTTGACCTCGAAAACTGGATTTAAATAATTGTTACTAGCACCCGCGCATTCGTTGGTTGGTTAATTGTACCCCTACATAAAGAGAAAACTGTAAATAGAAGTCGAAATAAGTGAAATATTATTGAGATGATTTCCAATGAAACCATCGAAAATCTAGGCATTCTGAATAATATCACAGTGAATAAGTCATATTAAAATTGAAAAGCGATCATTTGTCATTTTGTATTTTTCACAGGCCAATTCATGTATAGTTATATACGTATGCGCACACATAAAGTCGGTATGTGCTGGAAAAGCGTGAATTAGAACTTCTACGGCATTTGTTTAAAGTTTTAGCACTGTTGAACTATTTGGACTAATATTTTAATGGATATTTATTGTATACTTTTCATGTACGATCTGGTAGATGAATTACTTTTGTTGCCTTACAAAATTTTTAAATTTATGTCAAAAATGAATAAAATTAATTTGCAATATTTTTTCTCGTGAGATATCTTAAAGAACAACACTTGGTTTAGTGTGGCAATTGCAGACTTTAATCTAGAATTGAATCATTTCCAAATTTTGCTCCTACCTGTCCTGTTGAGAAAATGGTATTTATATTTTGACTTTATGTAAATTTTCTGCAATTTTCTTGGCAGAGTTTAATTTTAAAGGCTTTTACCCAATTAAATGAAAATGTATACTATTAGCCACAATACAAGCCAAATTTCGCGTTCAGAATGACTCTCAGCGTGAGCTATATATATATTCATATTATTCTAAAGAATATTATTTAGAATTCAAACTTGGCCAATGAGCAATGTCAATATATGAAAGATTGGTGTAATTGCGGACCTGGATTAATTGAAATTACCTAATCTGCGTTTTATCTAACGCAGCTTTCATTGTTCCAGTAGTTTTCTTTTTGCAATATATTTCGGCCACACTTACCGTAGGTCTTCATCAGTTGCATTTTGTTAAACTTGTGAAACAAAATGCAACTGATGAAGGCCTACGGTAAGTGTGGCCGAATTATATTGCAAAAAGAAAACTACTGGAACAATGAAAGCTGCGTTAGTCAAAACGCAGGTCAGGTAATTTCAATCTCAGTATATTTTCTAATACTGTGCTTCGGAGAAGAACTAGGTATTTTACAAAGCTACTTCAAATTTAGTTATTAGCTTAGACGAAGAAACAAAATTCTTGGCCAATGGAACACGTCGTCATGTATGAAATTCAAATGTAACGATTAACTATAAACATGAAACTTAAACTTCCATTTACTTCACATAATTGGCTTTCTTAAAGATATGAAAAAGTAATTAATGGATAATAATTTTCCCCCACGACTTCACCTTTTACATGGAAATAATTTTTTTGACGAATTTAATTGTTTTGCATATTTTACAAAGAAAAACTAACACAGGCACATTCTACTGCCACTTTACGTCTTTTTATTGCCTCCTTTGTTCTTGGCTGCTATTTGTATCTGTAAATCACATTCACAATTTACATATATATATATATATATATATATATATATATATATATATATATATATATATATATATATGTATGTGTGTGTGTGTACTTTGTTTTATTAATGAAATTGTAACTGCTAAATATATGGTAATTTATTCATTTATTTTTTAATAAATGACTAATTATACGTAAGTATACCTGATTCAGAAGTATAAAAACATATTTATAGCATTTTTCGCTTTCGTCCCGAATCTACTGCTTCTTCAACATTAATCGACTGACATTTTTTTGTATCGTTGCAGATGTCTGCTCCTCATCGAAAATGCGCATATAATTTCAGTCAACATTTTGGTAAAAAATAAAGAACGCTCTATTAAAAATGAAAGTAGACGATCTCAAATTCAAAGTTATTGAACTATATCCCAACGAATGTTAAGGTAAATGATAAGAAACGCTGAATACACCGAAATTGCTATCGTCTTACCAAGATAATGATAAATTTTTAAAGAAATTATGGTCAGCAATGAAAACAAGCTATCAAGTTGACAACATGTGTTAACTCTGAAGACTATTTGAGGTACTTAATGGGCAATATGGCATTAATATGCCCATAGGCAACTTTTAGATTCATGCACTGCGAAATTCTCGTTGTCTTTGATAAATCACGACGTTTCTCGTAAGGAAACAATCTTTAAATGGTCTCATTTATATATATATATATAAATATATATATATATATATATATATATATATATATATCATAGACAATTTTTTTATTGCTTAAAATTCCCCAAAATTTTAAAGATGTAAGAATAGTTCCTTTCAAATTAACAGCTCTGAACATTGTTCAATAAAGCAAATTACTTCAAAACAGGAAAGTATAGTTACACATCTGTCCATTGTTAAAATTGATGAACTTTCGTGTCGATCTTTCAAGTACATAACATTTCATTATTTGTTTATTTGTCGATTAACCCGTAAAAATCTCCTTTCTTATGACAGGCATATAAAACAAAAATAGCAAATTCAACCAGCTAGCTCATTTTCTATAACATGGTTGGTATTGTATTCGAATCTAAAATAGCTTGGGATGCAGAATTCAGTGACATTTTGATAGTAACGGTACAGAATGAAATTTTGTGTTGTATAGGCAATAGAAACACTACTAGTTGCTAAAGAAGTAAAAATCAAAACCAAGCGCGAGCTCCTCTAGGAAATCTCCGTTGCCTATTCGCCTTGCAAATTCAACACAGGAAATGTGAGTAAAAAGAACATCACAAGTTGGAGATGTTTGTATTTTTTAAAAAATTCTCCAGAACCGTGTATTTAAAATAAATTTGTTTATGCAGATGAATTTTCACGGGACTCTTCTATCAATGAATATAATAATTCTTAAATTCTGTAGCCTATCTTTATGGACAAATAGACTTCAACTACGATTATTACCTGATCTGCGTTTTGACTAACGCAGCTTTCATTGTTCCAGTAATTTTCTTTTTGCATTATATTTCGATCTACTTTACCGTAGATCTTCATCAGATGCATTTCACGAAAAAATGAAGCAAGCGCGTTATTTCCTCTAGTCCTAATATTTATATACCTCAGACTGACCTTTCATTAGATATTCGCGTGTCACATGTGTGTGTGTGTGTGCATTTTCATAACCGTTGTTTTCATCATAACTAATTTAGACCAGAGTGGCTGAATAATAATTTATCAATTGCATGCGATAACTATTCGTTTTACACACTCAATGTAAATGACGTAACTGAGATGGGGGAGACCCATAATTCAGAAACACTCGTCATAAAAACATGCCATGAGTGATAAAACCAGAAGTCCGAAAGACTAATGCACATGCTAAATTACAATTCAAACCACTAGGTTGTACTCAAAATAGACAAGTTAATAACAGTTATTGGCGCACGCCACGCATGTGCATGTGTATGTGTATGCATAACTAAAAACTTGGTTAAATTATTTTTGATACACATGTACGTACATCTAAATGAAACTGCAGTCAATAGACATTAATTTACCGTTGCTCGCGTCAGACAAATTATCACCTATAAATATTGTATTATTAGAATAATTTCAATAGGTAGGTTGGGGGTGCAAAACAGAAAATTAGGGTTGAAATCACTAATTGTTTTAAAATCAAACGAATAGTTAGAGATGAAAATTTTGAATACTATATTCATAATAATTGATTATTCATTTCTTGAATAAAAGCCCACTAATTAGTCAATCTTAATCTGATGTTCTTAATCTTTTACTGGAGCTAGCTTCAGTTACCAATTCATGCAATCGTCTTTTCCTTCCATTAACGAATGCAGTGTTCCAAATCGGACCTAAAGATTTTTCAACAGCTGTTTCATTCATAATATTATCTCTAGATTTAATTTCTATAGATTCCCTAATCAATCTCGTCACCCTATTACGACTACATATTGCTATGCGTTTGCATTCCTCCCAGTTGATAGTATGCCCAGTCTCCACTACATGACGAGCAAGATCTGATTTAGCAATATGTCCATACTTACACGCAGTTTTATGTTCACCTCTTCTTACTTTTATTGGGCGCATGGTCTCACCAACATACTTGAGACTACAATCATTGCATGGGATCTCATACACTCCTGAAGTGTCTAAGGGTTCAATCTTTTCTTTTTGGTTAGGGAGTATAGTGCCTAGTGTAAGGGGCTGTTTTAAAACGGTCCTTATATTGTATTTTAAAGCTATTGATTTCACTTTCCTACTTAATATAGAGTCCGGTAATACCATGACCTTCCGCTCTTCCTTATCCTTATCCGCTTTTATGTATCAAACTAGGATTAAATTTCTTCACCACGTCCCTCATTGTTGCATCTATTAAATGAGGAGGGTAACCATTAGTCTTGAATATATCTCATAGTCTACCTAATTTTAACTTCAGACTTCTTAATGTTAATGACGATAAGATACCGACTTTCATAACATACGGGTGATTGGATTTGAAATTAAGAAGGATTCCTGAATAAGTATCCTTGCTATAAATATTTCTTCCCAATTTATGACCAATTATAATTTATTTGACTTCCAAAAATGGCAATCCACCTGATGATTCCCTTTCTAAGGTAAATTGGAGTTAGCTCATTCGAATAGGTAAATTTAAGAAATTTACCATTTCATTATCACCATGGTACCAGATCATTAATATGTCATCCAAGAAACGTAGGTACAATTTTGGTTTCAGTGGAGGCTTATCCAGCAGATTATTTTCCAAATAATGCATAAAGATATTAGGTATTGGGACCGACAAAGGTTGTCCCATTGGAAAGCCTCTTATTTGTTTATAAAATTCATTACGAAATTTAAAATAAGTGGAGGACATACAAATACACATCATCTCCATGACATGTCCTAACGTCATTTCGCTTCCTTCTAATATTAATGGGTGATCAACTAGGAAACGTCTAAAACAATCCAGAGCCTCAGGTACCGGTATATTTGTGTACATAGATACTACATCTAAGCTTACTAATCTATCCTTTTCATCTAGTACATATTTATCAATAATTTCAACCAAATGATATGAGTTAAGCAAGGTATGTTCTAAGAAATAGGAATATTTTCTTATTCTATGGCACAAAAACTTTGAAATTTTATATGTTGGGGAGTGTTGTACATTCACTATAATTCTTAAAGGATTACCCGAATAGTTATCGCATGCAATTGATAAATTATTATTCAGCCACTCTGGTCTAAATTAGTTATGATGAAAACAACTGTTATGAAAATACACACACACGTGAATATCTAATGAAAGGTCAGTCTGATGTATATAACTATTAGGACTAGAGGAAATAATGTGCTTGCTTCATTTTTTCGTGAAATGCATCTGATGAAGATCTACGATAATGTAGATCGAAATATAATGCAAAAAGAAATTTACTGGAACAACGAAAGCTGCGTTAGTCAAAACGCAGATCAGGTAATTTCAATTAATCCAGGTTCGCAACTAAGAAGTTCCTTCAGGAAACATTCAACTACGATTGTTTTTATTTAAACTAAATTGCTGAAAATGTTTTTATACGCTGTAATAAAAGAGAAAATAATGTCGTTAAAAAATGTGAAGCGTCTTACTACAAATGAAGCCCACCAAGCATGTTGCAGAATAAATTGTAATATCTTGAACTCAAAGACCCAGCGTTCCCAGAAACTAATATTTCCAAACTTCTCATTTACAAATTGCATGCATTTAGTGCTTTCGCCTGCCTAAATTTCCTTTTAATTTCTAACATTCTAACGAAGTAGCCCTCTTTCTAGCGCTGTTTTCACATGCCGGTTACGACAAAATTCGGATAGATTTAGATTTGAAATGCACAGAATTGTACGTGTTTCATTTTCGTTGACATGTCTAAATGGACTTTGAGGAACTGCACTAAAAATAGCATAGATATAACTCAGTTCTGTTATACCAGATTTTACGCATTTCAATCAAAATTATAAATAGAATAACTTGTGAAAATCATATTTTATAGGGTGCGAAAATAGCTGAACAGAAAAACCTGCTATGCTATACTGAATTAGCTATTCTACTAAAAAGCACTGAATTTCAGAAAAATACATGTCTAAAAAGAGCACTACCGTAAACAATTTACGTATATCTACTAGAATCCGTTCGTGAATACTAATATAGATAACCAATTTTAAAGATATTATATATACGTTAAAACGCCTAGCAGCTGCAAAACTTTTGGATACAGATAAATTTCACATATAACCGACTAGTCGCAAACCTTGTAGTGCCATTTATTCTAGAGGATTTTTTAAAAACTTAATAAAACTTTCGTAACAGTTGGCTATATTGTCACACTAAACCTACCTCATGATTCGCATATGCAAATTACTGCATTAAATGATAATATGCATAGATAGCTTCAATTTTGACCTCGCAGCTATACAAAATGCTGTTCTCTTTCTTTTGTTTTAATAAAATGCTGCAATGACTATTCTGAGAAGATAATCTGGAAGAGCCCATCAAGATAACATAATGAAAAAATGAGCTGTTGAATTAAGTTCCATTTCGGCGCTCCATCCCTGTATTAGTGCGTTAACAAATGTCGCTTTGATATTTTACTCGCGAGGCATTTGAAACGCTTTCGGTGCATATCTTGGAACATGAAAGTCATTGATCAGCACTCGCGGGACTGGGGAAAAGGGGTGCTATTTTCATTCGATCCCTAAACACGGTACACTTACTAATCTGTAAAACATTGACAGGAATGAATCCGCGTGTCTCTAACACACTTCATGGTTTATCAGAAATACCAAGTAGTCGGCCAGATAGACACAGCGTTTTTGATAGCCCAATCCGAGGAAGGCTATAGTATTTATTTACACATCTGTGTAAACCGATTTCTTTGGCATTGTGTACATCACATATAATTTAGAAAAGGCGAGAATCACCAGCAATAATATAGCATTCAATTATATTTCTCAAATGCACAAATGTGTCAAATTGCGTGTTAAATAAAAATCTAGTCGACTTACGCATACGCAAAATTTTTTTTGGTTGTAAATCAGCCGAAGACGTTGCAAAAATTAATATAAGATAAAATTGAAAAATCAAAAAAGCTAAGCGTTTGTTGACGAGACGCTGAAAAATAAAAATTATTATTGTTCTAATAACAGAGGCTGCATGAATAAATTAAACTTGTCTGGCGTAACGGAACAAAATTGTTAACAGAAAAAAGATTACCATATTATTTAATTAAGTTTGCGATTTTGTAAACAAAATTTGATATTCACACTGTTTTCTGGTATCACAGTTCGGTGGTATATTTCTATGTTGATTTTGTTTTTTATTAACATGTTCGCAGCTCAATTCTTATAGAATGAAACGAAAAGCACTATTAACTGATCATATAACATGTAGCAGAAGCGCCCAATGAATGGTGATGTTTATAGAAATGTCAAATAAAATATGAAATTCAGTCAAAAATGCATCACACTCAAAGAGTATTTTTCAAAAACAAAACTTTGATTAATGATTTTTAAAATAATGTATGAAATGTTAAAATTCCTACACAAACAGCAATTTATTAGTGTTAGAACTCAAATTGGTTTGGGAAGTAAACAGGTTATATCAAATTAATTACACTATATATTAATTTATTTGCGATTGATGCACAATAATAAACATAGTGTATAAAGAAAAAAGTTAAGGTACTATTCTGAGGCTTTAACTATTGCAGCTTCGTTAAAATGATAGCAAAGTAATGTGCGAAAAAGGATATTAAACAATAAAGTTTAATGTAGGAAAATTCTTAATAACGACATGTTTGTCGATATTCAGAGGTACTTTCTATATATACCAAAATAAGTCAGATTTAAAACGCATTTTGTTTCTATTAATATGCAATCAGTAGAATCATTTAAAACATAAATTTATTCAAGAATAGCACCAATGGCACATATGTATACCGTTAGTTGCCAACTTCATAAATAACTATTCCACAGATTGAGACTTGATTCATGCTTTAAATTAAAATTATTCAACTTTTTCACTTATCAAAAAAGCAAAGCCTTTCTTATAATTATCTACTTAAAATGACTTGTAATACATTAAAAAGGTGACAAATTACCATTGGTATAAATATAACAAAATAAACGTTCAAATTTCGCCTGTATTACGATAGCACGTTGCAAACTTAAATTGCAAGTTATAACTTATTTGAAACAACTTAATCGAAGATATATGGGCAAGTTTTAACCGAATTTCTCATGCCTATTCGAAGCAAAATTTTCGCTAACATTCTCAGATCCTGAGTAATTTCTGAGTAACTGTCTCGAAAAAATATTAGTGAAAAATTTTATAATGTTTTTAATACTTTTGTTAATTTAACTGTTAACGCACAATACATTTAGTTTACTACAAAAAAAGAATCACGCGGTTAAGAACAAAAAATGAATAAATCAGAAACAAAAGATTCCAGTGGCTGTCAAACTTTCGCAATTTGACAGATGCTCCAATTTTATAGGTATTCCAAGCTGTATAGTTTTCCAATATAGAAAGCTAATAAATGATAGATTTAAACTACACTTAATCCAACAAAAAAGTGATATCGGATGTTTATGAATAAAGTTGAACCCAGTTATTTAGCGATTCTAGTAATTAATAGGAAACACACATATGCATATGGTGATATGATGGGTCCAAATCAGAAAGAAATATGGTAAGTTTCCCAAGTCGCAGTCAATATTTACGTTTCACAATATGTATTTTTTGTATGCGAAACTTTATATATATATATATACTTAACAATAATTATTCACATTCTTGAGTAAAAAACGTAAAGCAAATCAGAATAATGGTTCACAGACATGAATTGTTAATATTTTAATAGGTATATTCTAAAAATGTAATGTTTATGTATAAATATCATAAATCCACTAAATGAAAAATGGAGCAATCTATTCCGATTATTTAAAATATATAAATATGAACGAACACTTCGAAATCTACTTGTTATTTACACAAACAACCAGTTCCTATTTTCTAAAACGTTAAATTTACAAGAAGATTAGACTGCATTAATTATGCCAAAACTTAATTTCGTTTACATATTAAGGACGGCAAAGAATTATAAGGAACAAACCGACCACAAGCATTTTAAGCCCAGATTGTGATTTGTCAGAAATTGTGTGCAAACCCAAGCAGCCGTCATTAATTTGTGATTACTTGTCCAGAGAGGTTTATCGAATAACCAAATTAGTATTAATTTTAGCAAGATAAAATGAAGAACTAGCTATAAACATAAAAATGAAGGTAGAAATAATCTTTCAAGAATGCTGATCTGAAACAATGATCTATCCGCTATTCTTATGCCATGAAGATTTAAAAGTACAATTAAGAAGAGGTAGGGAGATAGTGGACGAAAAAGCAGTAACCGCTATTGACTCAAACATATATGTATGAGAGAAACACCGGAAATAAATTTTGATATCATTGATGTAAACAAATGGTTTGCTACGAAAACTATGAAAATTCAATAATTATGAATAACATAACAGCGAAGAAACCAAGCAAAACGAAAATTTAAATGGAACTGATTTCTCATAAAGTAACCGACATAGAAATGCATGACAACGGTGGTTATATTGAATCAAAGCGTAACAAAGCCAAAGGACGAGTTCAAGTTAAACCAACCATATAAACAAAAAGCAGCAAACAGCCACAGGCGTATGCGCGACAAAATTGTCCACGGGGCAAAGATTTTAATCGAATGATGACGCGAAGTACATACAGCACATGTAAATTTACTTTATTTCAATGAAACCTAGTATTATGAGCAGGTGGTTGTCCGCAGGACAAGCTTCGTTAAATACACTACAAATGTGATGACAATTCGTGTTCGACATAACATTGCGGAATGTGCATACCTACGTGAGAATGCAATAAATTGAGGCAAAGTAATAAGGCATAGTATTGAACGCATAAATAATAGCCTTTCATGAGCGATCGATTTTCACTCTCGGTTCCGCAATAATCCTATTGATCCTCATTTCCAAGCATGCGTTGAGTTCGGGTGCGTTTTGTCAACCCTCCGAAGGTTTCCACGCCATTCGTACCAATCACCGAACATGAAGTTCGATCTAACCTTCGCTGTTCAACGTTTTGGTACTCCATTCCCTGTAGTTAGTACGAATGGTGTGGAAGCCTTCGGAGGGTTGACACAACGCACCCGAACTCAACATGTACTTGGAAATGGTGAACCGAGAGTTAGAATCGACCACTCACGAAAGAAAATGGTGAATAGACTAAATATAATGATCGAACTGCGCTACCTTAAACAACAACTTTTACATTATAGCCTATCTGGATAAACGTCAATGATAATTGGATGCAAACCTAGTAGACAAGTTCTTCGATACTAAACGCCAACCTGCTCGGAAAATGTCAGCTAATTTTTAGTCTTAAATGAAACAACACGAGCTCATTTTGGCCAAATTTAACAAAAACGACATGCATGATCATGCGAAGCTGAATGGTAATTAGTTGGAATTTAACTGTGGCCTCAAGTTCGGCAACTTCGTTTACAGTAAATAAAACCAAAAAAGAAGCCACAGTAAATTAAGATGTTATTTACTATTTTTTTAAGCAAGCATGCTACGGGTAACCATGATTATATATACCTTGTGTGCCATAGTTTACCAACTTTGACAGAATCAATAGGGCTACATGAGTTTATGACAAAATCGAAATAGAAACCTCACAATCTGCTACATATCGGATTATGAAATACGATTCATGTGTGATAAGATGGCATATTTCTTTTATTCTAGATAAAAAAATATTGTACATTTAAAAACCACATGCATACCTCCATAAATTATGGACTTTATTACATCATAATAAAAACAAGTTTATCGAAAATTCCAGGATAATTTCTTTAATGAAGCATGTAAGTCCATTTCACTAGGAATACAAATTTGTATTGAATGATTTGTTATAAATGCCTAGTACTCACAGTGCAATTTCATTCTGCAGTAAAAAATCGACAGTTGAAAAGTTTCCAAATATTGGAGCAGCTAGGGATTTTGCTTTTTTGTTGTTGATGTTGTTATTGTTGCTGTGATTTATATTTCCGTTATAGATAATAGTGTTTTTGTTAGTCATTCTTTTTTATCATAAAATAATACTCTGTGTAATCAAAGTCAAATAGTTACGAGGAAAGCATGCTAAGACTGTACTCGAATATAAAGACGTACTCCCGTAATCTTTGTTAAATATATCCGCTTATATAGAGCCATAGTGAGAGTGAGTTCAGAGTTAAATCTGAACAGTCAATCCGAACCGTCGAATACGATTAATTACGAAACCATTTTCGCCACTACCTGTAACTCCAGTAAAGTTGTTCTCATTGGTATCATTGAAATTCCCTATTGATTAATATAACAGTTCTATCAGGCAATATACATATCTGCCAATACATATATGTTAAAATTTAACGTTAACGATAAAACATATTAGAATAAAATTAATTTTATCTTCAACTTTGGTTATTATTGCGAGACAAACCAAAATAGAACGAAACAAGACATATGCCGCTCAGATGGCGAATGTTGTAATTAAATAGTCTGCACACATGTAAATAAATGTTATTAAGAAGTCTCAAATCAAGGATACGCACTCAAACATTTACCACTATTAAATTAAATAAAGATGATGTTTAGGTTACCTATCTTTTAAGATGGATAGTAGGTTCCAGGAGCGATAGATACATTAATTCATATATACAAGTACGGATAAATATTATTCTACTAAATATCCAAACAAATTATTTTCCCTTGCACAATACACATACAAACACACACACACACACAACACATATATATATATATATATATATATATATATATATATATATATATATAAAATTGATTAAATGCGATCAATACGGCTTGTTAAATTTAATAATTATTCGGCATTGACTTCAAAGCCTAAACTTACCCATTTATTGTCGATGAAAATGTTTCAGTTAAAAATGTTGCAATGAAAAAAAGAGGCAGGATAAAATGCACCATAATAAAGCAGTTAAATCTGACAGTAATGTTTAGGTGAATTAATGGAGAATTTATAAAATATAACATCTTAAGTATAACTTCATCTGATATCTTAAGAATATGATTTCTGAATACAGTCAAAAAGTTTGAAAACGATTCAAACTGCCAAAATCAGTTCAGGTATATTTTACCATTCTTATATTTTTGGAAATTAATAAATAGGCACAAAATAAGCGAGTAATTGCATGAAATTGCCTTGACTACAACAAATTGGCCAATAAATAAAATAAGAAATGTTATCAGAATCTGGATATTCACGAACGCTTAAAATCTGAACCGCACCGTACTTGCAGTCTCGTTGAAGTTACTATTCCCTGTCAGAAAAGTCACGGTATTCTTTCATTTATTCTCACCTGCATACAGGCGGATAAATCTATCGTGGTATATCTTATGGCAAGCAGAAATTACTTGTCGCGAAAAGTCAACATTAGAATATTTTAGCTATTAAGGTTATGTAGAAACTAGAAAAATTAACAGCACACCAGGCTCGTTGATTATTCACTAACAAAATACAATATATATATATATATATATATATATATATATATATATATATATATATATATATATATATTTGCGCATTTTGAAGTTGGGAGCGAGAACTATTGACTGCAGGTATCGAATCCACAACAACTTGGTTCATAGTTATGCAGCTACTTCCAAACGGAAGTCGATCAGAATGTGCGTGCAGTTAAAGTGTAGTTTTAAGGGAAAATTTATTTGCTTCAATTTAGCACCTTGGGAGCAATCACTAGTGCTTTTTGCATATTAAAAGTCGAATGACGATAAATTTGCGATCGTACTATAGAGGTGACATAATATTTTAATGATTTATACTTCTCGTCCGCAACGTGAGTTAGAGTAAAGTCAAGTAAGACAATCTGAATTGTCATTATACATAAATTTTATTCATCGCTTCAGTAACATGAAAATGCACAGAGCATTTCTACAAATGGCATGAAAGCCATAGTTTAGACCTTATAGAGTCAACATATTGATAACAGAATTTAAATCGGGGTTTGAACACCGCATCCCTCGTTTACACGAACACGCGCCATATCTGAGCTTCCAATTAGAAGATTTTATTCCGCAAGTTTGAAACGATGGCCCATCAGATTGATTGCTTTTTATCTAATGCGTTAATCTGCTAAAGTAAATACTGTCACATCACGTAAATACATATATAAAATTGTCGTTTCATTTATTCCATGCATGTGAACATAATTTGACAGTAGCAAATAATAATGGCATTACCTTTTATAATTGAACATAAAATATAAGTTGACTTAAATAAAGTATCAATTCCTTGTAAAATTGTTTGTAGGTAAAATAATATTACAGACAGAAATAAAACAAATCTCTGGTTTTATTATTGATAAAAGAATAGTACATTAAGCATGACTATCTAGTGCCGGCGTAAATGCTTACAAAACAGAAACGATTAATTAAATTAAATTAATCAACTAATCAATTAATTAAATTGAAATTTTATCAACGAGTGTCACATATGTTATTTAAATGTTAATAGTAGAAATAACTGATATAAAATAAGAGTTGGAAAGAAGTATGCGAACTAGATTATTTTAAAAAGTCAAAACCAACTTGAATGCGACATCAATCAAATTAATTCCTTAAAAACCGAAGATGCAACTGTTCGATATTTCAGCCAATGTGAAATTCCAGAGTAATGTTAAGTATTTGGCGTCAATTGCACACACACACACACACACACACACACTAAAATATGCAATAATGCATAGTATAGGAATGTGACTAGGATTTTAAAAACGAAAAATTTCGAAAGGAAACAATATTAGTGCAGGTTCTGTTTCCACACAATCAGAAGTGTGCTCAAAATAAGAATATATATCAATAATCATCGATTGGGAACACAATGAAAAAACCTTTTTATGGTGCTTAACCAACTAATGGTAGCAGAAAGGTCGTAGGCATCGATTTTGAAAGGCCAAGTCACGATTTATTTAATATGAGGTACCTATTTTCTACAGAATCGTACCCGGTGATAAGTGCTTGACTGCAGCTTGGCACGTTCGAATAAATTCGGCAAGCTATCCGTAGGGGCCCACTTAAAGGTCTACGATAGCCCCACAGTAAGTCGATTACTGTATGGGCCTCTGATTTAAATTTCCAAGAAAGAAGCGGCTCTGCATTAAAAAATTGTGCGATGTATTCCTCTGGATCGCATTAGCCACTTGAAAGTCGTGGAACCGAATTATGCAAGAAAATGCCCTCGTAGTACAAATAAAATAACACAAGTAAAAACACAATCAGCACTTTTTTACACACGCCCATTTTTCAATAATTTGGCATGATTCAATTTCAGTCAAATTTGATTTACGTAGACAATAACGGATAGAGTGTTCAACTAAACATATCGCTGCGTGTTAGCCTTCGACTGCCGATGTTAAATGTTTTCAATGAGCTCGTTTCATTCGAAAAATATTAGCCAATGCGGAACAGTTAGCCTACCTCACCGCTAATAGTTATGGCGAAGAAAATCTACACTCAGTAATTAAAACAGTAAAAAAAACAGCGAGATTCTAAAAATCAATGCAGGAACACATTTCACAAAAAATCCATTGTTAAACAATACCGCAGTTTCGCGTGTTGACTGTACCGATACAAAATACAAGGAGATCCACACCATGCAGAAACCTACCATATAATACGTAGTTTCATAACAAAATACCTGTTTCAATTCCGGATGTAAAACAATGTGAATAAGCCCAACTAATAGTAAGGTATACAAATGGTACAAATGAATGACTGTATATAGTGTAATCAATTTCAAGCATTCAGACATTGCAATGATTTGTACGAAATTATTCATGTATGGAAATATATATCGGAAAATTTATCCAGCGAAGGAGAATATTCGCAGAAATACAAAAGACAAAGCAGAGGTGATGCAACAACATTTACTTCTAATTAAAAAAATATCGGGAAAAGAAAACAAAACGAAAAATAACTTAGCGCTGAAAGGGTACTGATGCTAGTCAGACTACTCAATTATTTTTCGACACAATTTTTCATTTAAAAACGGGTGGGCAGTAAAACTGCCAGCGGTACTAAAAATAGGGTGAGCTGGCAAATAACTTCAAGCTGGTCGACGTTAATGGACAATGAAATCGACACACCTACGAGGACCACATGACATAATTGTAAAAAAAATTAACAAGTACAGTTAAAGTTAACTGAAGCACATGTTAGTTATACTTCTGTGTGGCCTGTGTCATGTTGCGTGTCATGAACGATAATACGAGAGCTATTTGCAAGCATGAGATTATCATTGCCAGTGGGAACTGTGCCGTGATGAGCATGGACCACACGAAATGTATCTCCCTCTGTCAACACAACTTCATTCGTATTTGACTCGAATTGACCGATTTCGCTGGAAACGTTTGTTGCTGCGCCAAAGTCCGCATCTAAATTCTCATCAGCAGTGCTATCGCCATGATGAGCATCCATTACCAGGAGACTATTAGCACTTTTTACTGTGTCGTCAAAGTCACTAGTAACATTCTCGCCCGACTGCCTGTCAAGTTCTGTTTGTGCTACGTCTTTTGCGTATGCTTCTACTTCACGAAGAAGGCTGTCCGCCTTAGCTTCTTCAGCCAATCGCCGCTGCCGTTCTGAATCGTTTTCAGCATCCTCAGGTATTTTATGTTCTTCCTCAGCTAATCTCTGTAATTCAGCCGCTTCCTCTGCCAGTCGCTTCTGTTCAGCTTCTTCCGCTGCTAGACGTTGTTTCTCTGCCTCTTCTGCTGCCAAACGTTGTTGCTCAGCTTCTTCTGCGGCTAAACGTTTACTTTCAGCCTCTTCTTCGGCCAATCGCTGGCGTTCCGCCGCTTCCTCAGCCAAACGTTTTTGTTCAGCCTCTTCCGCTGCTAAACGCTGTTTCTCTGCCTCTTCTGCTGCTAAACGCTGTTTCTCTGCCTCTTCTGCTGCTAAACGCTCTCTTTCAGCTTCTTCTGCGGCTAAACGTTTACTTTCAGCCTCTTCTGCTGCCAATCGCTGGCGTTCCGCTGCTTCCTCAGCTAAACGTTTCTGTTCAGCTTCTTCCGCTGCTAAACGCTGTTTCTCAGCCTCTTCCGCTGCTAAACGCTGTCGCTCTGCCTCTTCCGCGGCTAAGCGCTGTCTTTCAGCTTCTTCTGCAGCTAAACGCTTGCTTTCAGCCTCTTCTGCTGCCAATCGCTGGCGTTCCGCCGCTTCTTCAGCTAAACGTTTTTGTTCAGCTTCTTCCGCTGCTAATCGCTGTTTCTCTTTTTCTTCAGCAGCCAAACGTTGTCTTTCAGCTTCTTCTGTGGCTAAACGCTTACTTTCAGCCTCTTCTGCTGCTAATCTCTGGCGTTCTGCTGCTTCTTCAGCAAGCAAACGGTTTCTATCTGCCTCCTCCGAAGCTAAACGTTGTCTTTCAGATTCTTCAGCAGCTAGTCGCTGACGTTCAATGGATTCCTCGGCCAAGCGCTTCTGTTCAGCTTCTTCGGCAATTATACGTTTATTGTATGCCTCCTCCATTTGTAGCCTTTGTTTTTCAACTTCGTTGGCCGCCGCAGTGCTCTCCGCATCATCAAGCCAAGATGACGAAGCAGCGTCATCCTCTGTGGCTAATATTGTATCTGTTATATCCAACGGGGCTGCAGCCTCATGGGCAACCATAGCCATTGAACCAGAGGCAACAGCTGCTATACCATTAACTAATGCTATTGAGGCTACAAGACTAGTTTCATCACTTGCAACGTCCTGCTTACCTTTTGTTCTTGCTGTCGACGATGAATCAGGGCTGGCCAGCGCGACACTTTCCACATTAGACACTATCACGGCTTCAGTATCATCCGGTTCTTGTGTTCTGTCAATAACTTTGTTTGCCTATAAGTATGTATATGCAGGTGTATGCATGAAGTTAGTATTTTGCAAACGAGTTCGAGAATGGAAAAGTAAGAAATGAACATTGTGTGTCGATGATTGCACACGCCATGATAGTCCATTCACAAGGATTTGTTAACGCACCGGTTAAAAAATGTGAACGTGTATTAATGTGCATTTAGGTGTTTTTATGGGTAGGAATACATTTGTGCATGAAAATTCATAACAAATTAAAAATAGAAAAAAAAACATAAATCAGATTAGCATAGAATTTTCGTTCCCAAATATTTTCCAATATATTAATTCCGTTAATGCTCTAATACAAATTCGTATAGTAGATTGTAACTTCCATCTGTCACACACATTTAGCATAAATTGAAATCCATTTTGTTGGTACCATTTACCGAATCGTGTTGGTACATTTTCCAGGCTCGATAATGTCGCAGACTTCAAATTAAGTTAATTCCATTACTGATTGTATACATATTCGTATTGGAGATTGTACCGACTAATTTTCCAACATTCCTTACCGAAATATAAAGTGGGTGTAAGGCGTAGTACCGGCTTCAACTGAGGAGTTGCCCGTGAACACGAAACGAAAGTGCACATGAGACTATGCCGTCCGTTCACCGTGACTTTGGTTTAACCTTCTGGCCATATCAAAACTAATCTATTACTAGGTGCGCAACGCCTAATACATAATATAGATAGAAATGCAAAGCTTCAAATTAGAGCAATTATCTAGAAGTAGTCTTAACTAACTAAGGCTTTAGTTAAATGATAGCAGTTGCGAAAGTTATCCAAAAGCTATACAACCAAAGTGAGGATGATTACATTGCTTCAGGTAAAATATAAACAAGCGTGATTCATTAAATGGCTAATACAAACTTGCTCTTGCGCTAGGTGGGTGCGTACGTCATCCTCACTCACAGGGGAGATTGAGCTGAGTTTCTCAATTGACTACACTCGTTCCTTACGCTGTTACCGCGCACCTTACATCTACAAGAACTTTTGGACACAACGAATATTTGCAGCAATCACATCCTACATGCACTGCTAGTCTGCTCATTGACTCGAATATGAAAAGCAGCAATTATTATACCAAGGTGAATCAAATAAAACAAGACCTCTTGACAATGCTTCCATGTACAGACGGTGTCCCAGAAATGACAACGGAACGTACAAGAAGGCTGTCAGAACTACATGACAGCTGCCTGCATTCCTGGACTTAAAGTTTCACGGAATTGCGTCGACGAATGTGATAGTGGCGTATTTCACGACTTTTTCTTACAATATTGCTTGTTGCGTGGTGTAACGCTTTATAATTACACGTGAGTGTTATGAAGCTGTTTCACTGTTAAGCAGACAGATCAAAAAATACTCGATAGTGAAAGGTTTTTAAACTTGTTTTTTTACAAATGAGGGAGTTTCTAATAAGCATTTCAGTAACAAATAGACAAGAATTAATTGCACAACTAATAACTTTTGCCTTTGGAGAATACATATTCGGGATGAGGAATCTAATGAACAATAAGTCAAAGATTTTTCAGCACTGGCATCAATCAAAAGTGTAACGAGAATTTTTAACAGTACAATTCGATGTATAAAATCATGTGAAACAATTTTTTCTAAACCAAATCCGCCATCTTGATAACAGCACTGTCGCGAAAACCAATTTAACCTAATAAATAGACACGCAATTTTACATTATTAATGTGCAAACGTGATGAAAATCTAGGCTGTGGTGGTGAGATACAGCCTGATTAACCAAAGAATCGATGACTGATTTAAAATCTGCCCTTGACCCTGGTTCGATGTACGAGTGACAGGTGTATCATTTAAACAAATGGATTGCACCGTATTGCATTTATTTTTACAGCAATACAAAACGCAAACCGACTTGTACATAATAGGTGTTTGGCACCTCCAGTTGCATAAACACTGTTCACATGTTCACTTGCAGAGATGAAGATGGATAGACAATTCTGGAATAACGCATTTAAAACATGATTTGATCTAAATTCAGGTAATAATTTTATCATCAATTGAAAACAATCGTGCTACGTTTACGATTTTGAGATAAAATATCAAGAAATGCATTGATTGTTAATTATTATTTGATAGAAACGAAGCACATACTATATATATATATATATATATATATATATATATATAATGGGTGAAATCTGATTACACTACATGATGTCAACGAAAATCTAGAAATAGAACAGCTTCATTATGATTTGGGAACTTCTTTGCAGTTGTCAGAAATGCGAGCAAATTTTGAACGTGAAACATTTTATTTATCACATCTAATGCATATACACCGTACCAAATTGGCAGATATTATTGAGTCGGCAAATAAAGTTAATTTCCCCGACAATGTATGATACATTAGATTACAGGAAATTCTTCACCAATAGACAGTTTCATATTTTCTCTCCCACAATTACTTCTCCCGTTCTCTCTCTCTTTCTCTCAAACACACACTATCTATCTATCTATCCATCTATTTATCTATCTATCTCTTTACAACTTATTCTTTCTTTCTCTTTCCTTTTTTCTATCCATATCTCGCTCACCGCATCTCGCATAGCTTTTATGTTTAAATCACAGTCGCTATTTTAACTAAACATATTTGTAGTAATTATGGTTTTTAAATTAAATTAAATTAACTAAGCTTCAATATTTATCCCATAAATATATGAAAACAAGTTTAAGATAGTTTTTGATAAATCGACACTTGACTGATGATTAAGAAGAGAAGAAACATTCATTTTGATAACAAGAAACGAAAATATTTAATCATTTTTTAAAAATTATTCGCCCGTGACTACTGGAATACACATTCATATATCGAAAAAAACGTAGCTTTGTCTCACAAAGTAGGCTCCAAACTTGCATATACTAAAAAGGAAAAATTCGCCAAGCCTATTCGCAGAATATTGCTTCAGTTTTCATTCATTCATTTTTTGATTACAGATTGTAACCTGTGGCCCGATAATGTTCCCGATATCGCAAAACAGTCTGGTTGGAAAAGCGCTGGCATTTATATTCTGTGACTGCATCCATCCATTAAAAATTGCTTGGGTAGCACAAAAGTCGGTATATATAAGCGGCGTTCTCACATAGGTCCCGCGGATGCTATCCTTGTTTGTTACCAAGGTTCGAAATTTATGGAATATTGAAGTGTTTCGCTAGTAAATTTGAATATATATATATATATAGGTATATATATATCACTGTTTGAATAACCGTAATAAATTATTGAATATCACAGAAAGTCCGGATAATAAAGGATGATTTTTTCCACATTGATTGAACTTAATAATAGAAGCTAGGGCATATGACTTTTGATTCGCAAGCGTACTACAAAATTCATTTGTTATTAAATTCGGCAAATAAATGCAATTAATCTTTATCATAAACTATGCTTGTTTGCGAAGCATAGGAACCAAAATTATCCTTATATATGGCAGTGCTTCAAATATGACCCAAAATAGGAGGTGCTTTCCAAAGTTACGTAAGTCATGTCAGTAAAGTAGAAGATAACGATTACGAGGAAAAGAATCACAAGCCAACAATTGTTAAATAATAGAGTTTGGAGACGAAAAATCGAGTCTACAATGCCCAAGCAAATAGCCAAAATTTGAAACTTGATCTAGTGCTCTCTTCCTTTCACTGAGCACAATGTATTCAGGTATTCTTGCCAGCTAAACCAATAGAGACATAACATTAAATGTATGTCAGTAATAATCCGCTACACACTGTTCAACAGGATATCTAATGCATCCGGATGTGTTTATTTGCAGAATACAAAACAAAAAGTGCACGATAGCAATAACAAATCAAAATATTAATAATTTATCGAATACGTGTTCATTTAAAATATTTTGTATTCGTTTAGATGAAAGACAAAACTGAATGAAACTATAAATTCGAATGTGATGGAATAAAATTAAAGACTATACGGCGAATACTATACGTTTTGCATAGGGGAAATGTTAAGAAACACATATTCCTCAGCGAGAATGAAAAAGTGAATGGGGAGAAAAGAGATTTAGAAAGGCAAATCGATGCTCGATTTTGATGAGCAAGAGGTTTTTGCTTATAGCATATGTCTGCCTGACTGTAGAGATTTGCACGATAAAATAGCAAGATAAGCTATCCACACGTGTACAAGGCACGACACAATAACAAATTAGTTTGTGTAAGACCAGATGGGCGTCAAATGCAATATGGATAACAAGTGTTATCTCATTGAGGCGTGTTGCTTGTTTACCAACTACTAATAAATAGGATCCGGTACAATGCTTAAAACACACGCTCTAGTTGACCAAGTAATATTGCACAAATCTCCTACGTATATGCTAACTAGGAGAATTATAGTTTATTACCATATACAGAATTCAGTTAGAACACACAGTTATCAACATCTTAGCACCGGAAAAGTATGAGAAGTAAACTACTAAGTTATTCACGAATTCGGTATTAAGAATTTTGCATTTATATTAAAATTAGTCTGTCGTTTACCATTTCCGATTCGATAATGATTGCACTGACTGTAAAGCCATCTTCAAATGCAGATTAAGTAAGACCATTCGTCGTTTAAAGAAATGTGGATGCATACAGAAATTAAATTAAATTCTTTCACGAACAAAAATAATTTTAAAAACAGGATAGACGAAATCATCTGACATGATCGACTCAACATTCTTTTCAGGATTCATTTGATTCGAAATAAACTCGAAACAGATATTACAAAACGATAAATTTTAATCAATTTCAACTCACAGTGGGGGAGCTTTGGTGCACAGGCATGAAGATGTGCATACCAGAAATTGGCTGGCCAATACTTCTAAATGACTACAGGCTTTGCACAAATAGACAAACTTGAAATTAGCTCAGCTTGAAAGAACCTCAAACAGCTACATAACTGACAGCTTCATTCATAGTGAACGAGTCAGTACTTGACAGAACTGTCAAAGTGGCTCCAGCCAGAGGAAAACCAATCATTGCTAAAGGGCTTAATAGGCAGGCCTTTCAAATACGTACAATTTGAGTTCACATATGTACATAACCAAAATACAATAAGTCCACAACATAGAAGCAACCAATAGCTTAATCAAAACTAAAGAGCATGCTTTTTTACGTTACGGAATTAAAAAAAACCAACCTTCTCTTTTTCATCTTTATCTGTCACATGGCGTATATCACGCATGCATAATTTGAATACATCTTCTCGACCGATCCGACGAAGAGCGCGATCAAGCTCATTGCCTGTGATCAAAACAAATAGCAACATAGAGAAATAGAACTGTCTAGGTGTACTTCGATTTTTAGTATTGTGACATTTTTACAATTTAAAAAAATCGTTGATAAGTACAAATTTCCATAGTTAAAACTTAGACTATAAATTCACCATTAGTAAGAGTTTGGTTAAAAATATATAAAACGAGTTTTATATTTGGTCAAAACATGGCTTTTATTAAGTCAGTCAATCATTCATGGCTAGAAACCTGCTTAAACATGGTATTAACTCTGACTGTCTGCAGGATAACAGTATTATTTGAAGCATTCATAAATTTGTGTCATTCGAACCCAGTAAATGGGAAACGGCGACCTATTTTCTCTTCCCATGCAAGAGCGACACAGCCAGGTATGGTGTGGCTTTTCTTCTACCTAGTGTTACAAAAATGGCCTTACATCTCCGGGCAGCCCACGGCTCTTGTTTGCCCTATGTCGGCAAATTGTAAGCGCTAACTATTTAAATTTTACCTTACTTTCAATCGAAATGTGGTAAGCTCTGCCTTCAAGAGCCATCCACGGCGTCATACCACAAGGTGTAATGATTTTAACCATGCACATAGGAAGATGATATGCAACCTAGCTCCGAACATCTGCATACTGGAGTGCAGAAAAGATTTTTCCACTATTTTAGACGCGAAAGTGTACGGTGCGTCCTAGACTAACCAAATCAATAGATCGAAACCCAGGGTATGGATGCCTGTATTCATTTTAAATTCCGCTTCAAGCGGCTTCCAATACGACGCGAAAATTTCTGTACACTTAAAACGAAAAGCAGTTTGGCGAGCCTTCATGGATGACTATAGCCAATTTTACACCCAATAGTATATGCAAATTTAAAAAAATTAAGCACGAGTAAGCGTCGAACTATTTTCTGACGGCCAACCCTCATCGCCTGCTAACTATCTCTCTTTGAACCCAAGATCTTCAACATACATGAACTACTGTACTAGCAGTATTCAAACGCAACAGCCTTTTCTAGTTGTCCGAAAACTTGACATAAAAATATATGAGAAGTGACTGATTCTAACAACCACAATCTGGAAAATTTTATTAAAAAATAAAATTCGTCGGTTTTTTTATTGTTTTTGAGTTCGACGACATGTTTCTACATGGAATGAAAATTGAAAAATACTTAGAATATTTAAGCATTAACTTAAAAAAAACTACAAGCTTATACGGAACAGTTAAAGATGGTTTGACTAAAATTAATTAGGACACTTTTTCGCAACAAATAAGTTGACAAGATGGGCCAAAAGCGTTGCTATAATACATATAATGTGCTTTAAAAGTTCATAATTGTGAATAAATCACAAATATATTTAAAACCAAAATATATTAAAACAAAGGGATAATACAATAAAACAATCATTGATTGCGCGGGTCATGATAACAATACTTTAAATCAAGTTTGCGAGTTTGAAGCAAAAACCAATCCCATTGAATTTCACCAGTCGTCGAACAACATAACAGAACCATGGTCAGTCACGTCTGAGGGCATTTTTGCTATTGATATTCACTTCAAGCTCGCAAACTTCATTTAAGGTATCCTAAAACGAAGTCGTTTAATGTTAATCAATCTTTGTTAACGGCCATTTTTAACTACATAGTGAACTGAGCATCTGTTATATATATATATATATATATATATATATATATATATATATATATATATATATATATATATATATCCTATTGGAGTGCGAGTTTAAATAAAATTAATATTAGCCTTTCCATGTGCAAATATGAACAATAATTCTAAGAAATAAATTAACCGTTTATTTCACATTCCCCTCAAGTAAATACAAATTAACATATAAATATGGTAAAATGAAACGGAAAATTTAAACGTGAAGATCGTGTGATATAAGAAGGCAGCCTATCAACTGCGTGCATCACCTCTAGTTCTAGCTCAATGCCAGAATGTGCTTTTTCTGCCTGTATAGACAAGGTTGCAGTTGCTTATTCATAGAGCTTCATATGTGACTAATTCATTTCTGCTGTTGCATCTTAAATGCCACGTCAGGTGAACATACATGCGACGTTTCTACAATATGTTGTGACATTGCGTATATGATTCACTGTGTGGTAGAAATAAAGGTCATCGTCTTATTATGCGTTCACGTTCTTACTGATTTTTTAATTCATTTAGTAAATGTTTCGTACGGTGCGACCTGTTTAAAGGTAAAGTTACATGTATGGTTCTTTACTTTTTTGCGCTCTCGCTGTATTTTTTATTTTAATATTTCCAGATAACCTTTGGTAAATAAACTTGTGTTGAGCAATGCCATCTCTTAACACTGTAAATCTTCGAACAGATTTTCATTGTTCTGTAAGATAAATCGTGCATGAAAATTATTGGTTGTAAATTGTAACTAGACTGTGATTATAGATGTACAGTAAAGTTTCTGTTTACCCAGAAATAATTTCCTCGTTGGATGATGAAATCTTCATCATAACAAAATGTAAAAGTAACAGACATAATTAAAATGTTCAATAGTCTAGATAATCAAATTAATCCTAATTAAGATGACGAAAATGTTTTTCACAAAGGAAAATATTCCTGAAGTATACATAAACTACTAGTCTCCATTATCACGGTGCCGTCAAAGTTTTCGTTTATATAAATAAAAAAATTCATTTAAGACGTTCGAGCCCTGTCCGCGGAAAATTATTGAGATACTGTGAAAAGTTCTCAATAAGAATGAAACCGGACTACTGGATGAATTGCCTTTTCTACTTTATACAATACTTAGTTTATTCTGACAAATGTATATATATATATATTAAGGGACTGAGGTTTATATTAATATTGATACCCTTTTTTAAATAAAAAGAAAATCTTTTTAAATTCATAACGTAAAAAAATATTAGCAAACTTGTATTACGGAAGAATTACAGAAGTAAGAACATGGAAAATAAAATAAACAAGAATACAGTGAATTCGTAACCAACCAAAGAACCATGTGTCAATTAACGTTTTAAATGGAATGCAACATCTTATATATTTACTCGATATATTAAAAGGCACTGCCTACTAAGATATCTAATACAACAGTGGTGTTTTTTTAAATGAAACACCTTTTAAAAGTAATTGAAAAGGATACACTACTTTCAATTGAAATCTTCATTTCGCAGTTGACAGGACAGAAGATATTTGTACATTAACAAGTATTCGTTCAAAGAAATGCGAAATCTTCTCTAGATGTCATGCAGGTAAGTTATTAAAGAAAAGAATTCATGAGAAAGTTTAACTTAACTCAGCTGACAATAGCCAAGCACATAGTTCATTAAAGTGGCATTCCAATCCAGGCTACATCCGAGAAGTTCCGAACTAAGAAACAAAAAGGAGCTGTGCGTTAATAAAACTGTTAGTTGCGAAATCTTCATTTTGCAGTTGAAAAGGCAGAAGATATTTGAACATTACCTGAATATAAACTGCCGAGTTATATTTTCGTGTACGTGCGCGTGTGTGTCAATGCATGTGCCGTTTATGTTCGCGGTTTCTTGTTTCATAATATACACCTGTAATCCAAATTAATTGCTTTTGGTTTTTTAATCTTACTATAAGAACAATTATATATTTCAGTCGAGTTAAGATCCGGCAAAAGTAATTGCCGTTTCACTTTATAATACAAACTTGTCTTTTATAATCACGTTGTTCTGTAATATACGAAGATTGATCAATTAAAATTATTCGCTTTGATTAAGCCACTTCCAGCCAAGCGTCAAAATGATTTTAAACGAAGCAAATTTAACAGGTGGACGGGTTGTCTGCAGTCCTCATCGGTTTGCCTCCAACATTGCAACTAGCATTAAAACGCCAATTCTATTGGCTGGGTTACTATCTCTGAGGTGTCTTACACGGCTTGAATGCCATGCTGCCTATGCAGCTCCAGTGAATGATCGCTATTGCAAAAAAAGATAGAACACCAATTTCATTGTCGGATACTGTATGTCAATATATTGGTCATGTGATCGAACCAAGCAGCACTATCACTAATCAAGAAACGATTAGTTGGGCTTTGCCCAGAAGGTCATATATGAACAAAATTGTTACTAGGTGCGCAACACGTAATACTGTCATTATTTTGTTATATAGACACATGCTCTTCTGGAATCTGCCGTAAATGATATGCAGTCTTCCGTTTAGGCATGAATTTGAATTTTGTTTTCGTTTAAATTTAGCACAAGATGACAAATGGAATCTCTCTGCAAGACCATAGTTTCGTCTATAATAGGTAAATCTATTATGATAGTCATGACTGCTGCTGGCAAGAGAATACATAGAAATAAATTAAAACGTCGTGTACAAATATGGAAACCACTGTTACAGCATACCTGAAGCGTCTTCGCCACGCAGTACACGCCACGCCATGAGTATAGCCAACGCTTTATCAGATTCAGCCTTCAAATCATAAGCGGTTAACTGCATAAGTGTGTGTGCATCATTATCGGTACCAAGAGCGGCATTCGCACACGAACGCCAAACGTCGGCGTGCGCTGTTAGCCAATCGGCCAAAGATTCGGCGTTGGGTCGAAGTTGTCGAAGATCAACCGGCTGGCTGCCAGCATGCGGTTGTAACAGCACTTCGGAAAGGCGATGCCAATCGGAGCCAACCTCAGCGGCGACTTCAATCAAGTTCAACTGGCTGCGGGCAATAGCGTCGGATGCGCAAACTAAACATGAAAACACGCGCACAAAAACACACACAGGAGTTGCAAACCAGATAACAAAATCTAAAACACACAATCGATGCATATATTCACAAAAATATGCACATTACAGCTGTTGGCTTTAGTAGTACACCAAAGAAAAACACAATGCAAAGGAGAGAGTTAATACATTTTCCCTAATGGATGTTCCCTTGCTTATCCGATAGGTTCAGCAAAAACTAACTTTGGGCAGCTTCTTTCGCAAACACAGTGGGGAATGCACTAAATTTAAAGATGCAAGTTGTGAAATCCAAAATGACAGATGTTAAATAAAACTTATTTTAATGTTAATTTAGAAAAAATATTTTACTATATTGAATCCTAGTCATTTATACGCTGATTGCGTAATTATATCTTATGTATAAATTGAATCAACTTTACCGAAGTAAATTTACGTTAAAATTAGTAAAGTCAAGAGGTCAAGTTTGCAGATTGCCATTAACAGCATTTCACGCGTGAACTCTCTCCAACTTCCCCAATCTTTTGGATGCATGCAACTTCTTAAATCTGTACTACATGTTTGCTAAATGTCAACCGGTTTCTAGGACTGTTTCCCGCAGTGAAAAGAAAATGAAAAAAGTCATAACGTTTTGTGTATGTTGTTGTTTTGCATAGTACAAATGTGTATGTAAATATTCTCATTTTGTTTTCGTTGAGTAAACAAAAACATCAATATATAGCAATATAGGTGTTATTGTATGGCAAGACTGAATTCTATACAAATTACAAGCCGATTTTCATAAGGCCTAAGAATTGGATAGTAAAATCGATTTACCTGGTACAGGTATCAACCTTAATAAGTAGCATCTAATGAATAGACAAAACCGTTGATAGAATTTTAAAACTAAGCAGGAATTAGGGGAAAATTTGTCCATATTCAAATCGCGCCAGCTGTCCCTGCAACTAACAAGTCTGCTCCGATACTACAGAGCATAACAGTCATTCACTGACATTAAAAAGGGATTAAAGTTGGCAGTCGTATAAATATATTATTTTAATTCGTTCATGCTGGATAGGGTTCGGTCAGGAAAACATTATGTATTGCAGAAAAGTTTTACACGTATAGTTATATTAAAAACCTAATATTCTTATGCCATTTATCGAAATTATTAAGCAGGTGCTCAAAATTTATATGGTTATCACAGACAAAATATATATCATCACCATAATTATTTTCTGGCCAGTACATGATAAGTTCTCAATAAGGACGAAACCGGTTTACTGAATGAATTGCCTATTCTACACTATACAATTCTTCGTTTATACTGACATATGTAAGTAATAAATGGGTCAGGTGCTTATATCAAGATCGCAACTTGATTATAATAATTGTTATCACCGCCCGCGCAACCAATGTTCGTTTAATCACCATAACTGTTTTAGAGTTTCACTTCACCCAATAGATCAGTTCTTTCGGTCCAACATGGACATAAAAATATCATCCATTATCAGAGCCTTCCAATTAATTTTCAATGACTAACTACACAATTAAACTATCATTGTATTCACGGGCGGCGATAATAATTATTTAAATTAAGGTTGCAATCTTGATATAAGCACCAATCCTATTATATATATTTTTTAATATGTATATACATATTTGTTAGCATAAACTAAACATTATATAATTTATAAAAGTCAATTCGTCCAGTGATTAAACGAACATTGGCTGCGAGTGTTGATAAAAATTATTTAAATCAAGTTAGCGAGCTTGATATAGGCATCAATCTTATTATACGCACATTTGGCAGAATAGGCTAAGCATTGCATACTTTAGAAAAGATAATTCATACAGTAGACAGGTTTCGTCCTTGTATGGAACTCTTCAAGTACTGCTGCGAATTTTGCCGTGGACAAGGCATGAACCTGGGCACGTCTGCTGCAGAGGCTGAGTCTAGTTGCTGCGCCACGCTGCAGCACGTTACAACCAATTTACATCAATATACTAGCTCATTTTTTGTGTAGCCTTTCTGTCGGGTGGAGCCTATATCGCATCCCTCTAGACCTAGTGTTCCGACCAGCCAATTCAAATTGATCATTATAGAATAGACACAACGCTGCATGCGAAAGTGGCAGAGAATTGAACATGTAAAGTTAGTACATAACCGAAAATTGCTTAAATTGGGCGGCAGAGAGGCATAGTAGATAAAGTCACGGTCTCCGAGGCAGACGTGCCCAGGTTCAAATTCAGTCCGAGGTAGAAATATGGACAATGTTTGAAGAGGTCCCAATAAAGACGAAGCCGTTCCACTGGATGAATTTCCTTTTATGCATTATACAATGCTCTGGCTTCGATCACGGCTGATATGCTTTTGTATCTGTTGGAACAGCAGAACTCTGAACTATAGAATCAAATCAAAATACCCAAACGTTATGTTGATTATAAAGTTTTTGTCTCTGATAAAGTGTGCATTCTCAAGAGCCGCTTAATAACTCGTTTGTAAATACACCATATTTACTGCTACTAGTGAAATAAACAGTGAATGATTGTGCATAAACACTTTGGCCAGGATGTATAAAGCTGTGACTGAAATTAAAAAAAAACAGGTACAAAGTAGCACATTATTATGCGAGCCTCCTAACTAATATATATATATATATATATATATATATATATATATATATATACATATATACATATATATAGGAGTTGCGCATCAAGTTGCTTAAAAGTCCTTATGAGTTTATCAGCAAAAAACTAAAAATAAGCACTGTATTGATCGACTATGATAACCAAAGATATTGTGCTATAAGCTTATTCTATCAGATAGCAAGGAATGCACAGTGAGCGAAGAAGAGACGCCTAAACGAAGAAACAGGCTAAATGAAAAATAAATATTTCGCAATAGAGGAATTCATTTTTGCTCTCCAACCTAGTAGTTAAAATAACATAATAAACAAAACTGTGGTAATTTACAATCAATTAAAACCAGATTTAATGACTAAGGAAGCTTACATACTGCACTAAATCTTAATCGTAGTTAGCACCAAAACGCTTGGTTGTGGCAACAAATATGTTTGAAATTTTAGTAGCGCAACATATAAAAACGAATGAAAAAACCAGAAACCAAAAGTTTTTAGGAACTCATTTACTTAAAAAATTCCGCAGTGTGATAGTTTCACAATAAATATCAAAACTAATATTTTCGTTTTCTAACATAGGCTAAGTTTCGAAGGGAGTAGAAAATCAAGTAACAGTTCTCACTATTATTGTCTCTGAGCCCCGTTAGCAGCGGAAAAATAATTTCCATGCCACGATAACGGTCAAAAAAAGTAGGGTCAAATTGATTTGACAAAACAATGAGATAATAATGCGTGTTCTGATTTCCATAAAGTCAAATAGATAAGCGTTTTCCGTTAAAACAGCGATAATGCCGTAAATGGTACAAGCTACGATCTGCAATATCGGATGGTATTGTTTATTATTTACTGCTTCTTAAAGGAATTAATACAAGTAATGTATGAGATTGGATACCTTTTTCTTGGTCAAGCCATAAATGCATCCGTGGCACCTCCCAATTTTGAACACTAACTTAATTGTTACTCGTTGAAGCCATCTTATATTCTTCATTTTGAAAGTGCCTACTTGAAAATTTATTGCAGATGAATAATAGTTATTTTACTTCGACATTTTTGGTCAATTAAATGGGATAATGTGACCGTTACCATTTCCTTTACTGAAGCTAAGTACTTCCTGACTTATAGACTAAGCGCCTTGCATTAACATGCTTCATTTTGTGTTAACTTTACAATAATTCCTAATAACTTCGTGAGGCATAGATTCCAAGATATGTCCAGCAGTGGCGGACGTTCGTGGCTAAAAAGAATAATAATTAACAGGAAAACAACGAGACAAGCGGTAAAGATGATGCACTTTTTCCGGCAGTAAGTTCTCATCGCATAGTAAACGTAAAAATGTCGAAAATAGGCATAGAATACTCTCAGCTGAACATTTAGTGGACAAATGGTATGTTGCGTAATTGCGGACCCGTATTTACCATTTGATTTGATACAGACGTTAAAATTACAATGTTCTTTTACACTGGTAATCAACCGCCTGGTCGATCGGTTTACGCAGTTTGATCGACATATTGCGCTTTCATATTGGTAAGTAATATTTGAGTTCAGCATTAGCAGCAGCTTCTCCTTAAGTGCTGGCGAAGGTAAATGTGTTACCTTCAACACCACACGCAGATTAGCTGCATAAAGGTGCGCGTTAGTGCCATTCAACACTATTCTGTACTGTGTGGAAAACAGCATCTCACTTAAACGAGACGCTCGGGTTAACTGCTTTCTTTTCTCGTCCCAAATACGTCTTTAACTTTTGATTTCCCCTTTCAATTGCAGATTCAGTCAGTTATCTAGGCTAGCCATTAGATAGTTTTTACCTTTTGAATCTGGGCTGACCAATCTGCCAGTTCTTGAAAAAAAGTCGCGAATTGTTAATAATTTATATTGAATTAGCACGAAACAGCATACCAGGTTGGTTTATGGCAAACTGTTCTATTTGATTTAGTATTAAATCCTTCCGTTAACGGTACATCCAATAAATTAGACAATTGTCTTTCTCATACTCTGACATTAAACTGATATTTTATTGCGCTTTATTAAAAAGTTAAAGCAATATTTGTGATCACGCCCTGGTTCTAAGAACAGAGAAAATAACATCAATGCACCGTATGTATTGTGCACATTTACTTCTGACGCTCTTTAATAATATGTACTCAGGATAACCTAAGAAAATCTAAGCTAACACTAGAGATATGTGACTCCCGATTTGCACACCGTCAACCTGATTATGGATGCTCAGATTACCACTAAACTGTAAATCTTTCATACATAGCAAAATAATCTTAGGTAGAGTATGGCCTGGAACGTGAGATGGTAATGTGTTGGCATATCGCTCGGAATATAACGTTAATTGTTTCTTCAATTGGAACATTTGTAAACAGTGACGCAACATTAAAAGACACCATAATCATGGTTTTTTAACACTTATATCTTGAATTCCGTTAACAAGTTCAAAAGAATCGGCAACCGAATAACAACAAAATGGTGTGTACAATGGCCAATGGTGGAACGGAGACTTGACCAATGATCATGTGTCTGATGAGACACCTTATTTTGTGGGTTTTGGGTAATCCGTACATTGTTGATGCAGATAATCCAACTGGTTTGAGTTGCTGTGCAACCGCCTCATCAAGTAACCGGAATTTGTTAAGATATTAATTACATTTATTACTTTTCGCTACACTTTGTCTATCTAATCTGATTTTTCCTATATATGCGTGATTTTTTTATTTAAAAACATTAAGTTCTTATCTTTTGTATATATTCAGATTTGTCCATTATAACAATATATGTATGTTCATTTGTCGATACATGAGACGAATATCAGAAAGAATTTTGTTCTTGTATTTGAAAAAAAAAATGTTTTCGCATATGGAAATTGTACTATTAATTTTATTAAAGCTCACAATCCAATATATGTTTTTTTTAGATTTACTTTTAGAAAATGAAAAACTTAAATCACGAGTAAAAAGCAGTCATATTTTAGAAGAAAATTTAAAAAATAAGGTCGGACAAGACCAGATTACATCACTAAGATGGATTAGACTAGTCGCCATTCTTGTATTGTAGACAGCATTGCTCTAAATGACAGAATATTTTACCACCTTCATTAACAAATTTTTATTGTGTACATGAGAATATTCTAAATTGAATCAAAAGGAAGCCAGTAATTAAAAAAAAACATGCGTCAATGGAACAACGTTTTGTTCGCAAGGCGTCTGCTATTATGCCCTGGCGTCTGAAGAGAAATTTCGATTAGGCCAGCAATGTCTCAAATATCAACGCAAAGATTGAAAAGCTTAATGAAGCAATAAAGCTCTAAAACTTGAAATTTAAAAGTTAAACTATCCAACACACGAGTGCTTCTCAACCGTGACTGGACGTATTAACTGTGTAATGAATTGAAAGAATTCTATAAACTTAGCTTGCAAATAGAATACACGAGCCCACTTCCTTTCGCAAAATCGAGGTCAAATTAATTTATTTAAAACCCAATTCTCGCTCATTATCATCAGAAGCATTTAGCAGATGATGACCAGCAATACTTTCTAAAGATTTTCCGTAAATGAGAAATAAGTCAAAACTCTATTAAACTCTGGTCTGTAAATAAAATCAAGCAACAGACATACCTGCGGCCCAATCAGCGGCCGGTGTGTTAATTGGTCGACCTCTAGTGTCGACTTCTGTACCCGCTGGATGATGAAAGTTGGCTGCGGCCGCCAAAGCAGCGGAGCTAGCACCAATCCCGCCAACACAAGTTAAACTGTGTATAGAGAGCGCTGCAGACACTGGTCCACCCGAGGTTTGTGGCTTATGCGCCTGCTGATCGGCAGCTATTGCGGCCATTGCCGCTAATGAAACCGCCTAATTCAAGTTCAAGACATAAGAAAATTTATAACAGTAATGGAGTAAGACAAATTACACGGCTAGTTTAAAATTACCGAAGATCTCGTTCGGTAACAGTCATGCACAATATACCCTCTCGTCCATCCTAGACATAGGACTATAGACGCCTTTTGACTTCAACATTATTTTCGGATTCAATTTCATAAAAACCGGTCGATTTTTATACTGCCGGTATGATGCTTTGACATGGCAGAAACAATTAAAGTCACTTACATCCATATTGGGTAGTAAAGGATCCACTCGTCTGCCGGGATGGGGTTCTCGTGCACATCACAGTTCTTGGTTAGAAACCCTTAGCGATATGGCAGCGAATCGAGCTCAGTGTCGATCTTGTTGCAGATGTATAGTAGAATCATCCTCGTAACTTTCTTTTCTTAGTAGAGCAAAGTTAGCTGCGAGGTTCGGTTTGTTTATGACGTGATACGGTGAAATCCGCAAGGAAGCTGTGTTGCTGATGTCGCCTTGCCCGAATGCTAACTTGGCCATAATGGTGTTGTGGAGAGGTTTAGTTTGCCTCATTTCTGTGAGTTATCCTGATAAATTTACTCATAGTAGCAAGGTTTTCCTTCTCTCTCTACCCCTCTCCCTCTCTCGTAAATCTCAATAATAATTTATCTAAATTCACTTATATACTTTTTTTTCACTCCTTATGGTTATATGGCAGTGAAACATTAGTCACTTGACTTTTGTGTGGCTGGAAATGATGATGATGATGAATCGTTAAAAGACCCTAAAAAATAAATTTTAGCACCGATTGTGTAGGCAGACTGGACAGTTACAAAAGAACCGATATGATTTCGTCTTAAGTTAGAGGAATTTTTTACAATAAAAAAAACAAGATTAATAATTTACTTCACGTTTAATTGAAGCCCAATTATAATCAGTCTGTCTTGTTGTCGGTTCAACAAAATCTCTTCACTTAGCCACTGAATTGTTTGCATCAGGAAATCCAAAGATCGAACTCATACTACGTTAGGTGTACGTAACACAATCCTTAACCAACGAATGAGTCGAAACGGGCTGCACCTAAAGCGTATTGACGTTATAGTTTGACTTATTTGGAGAAGGATGTAAGAGAGTTTCAATTTCGTATAGCTTAAGAAAGGAAAACTTGCAAATACAACTTATTTGCGTGCAAGCGAATTAGAAATTTTAAAAACATTATTCATACAAAAGAGCTCACATATTGCGACAAAGACAATTGGCGATTCTGTTTTTACAAGGCGCCAGGCCCCACTAGGTGGCACACTTACATATGTAGTTGGAGCAGATTTCTATTCTAGTAACCCGATGACCTACTTGCGAAAAATAAAGAAAATTTAACAAAATGATCCAATTTTTCTGTCAAAGTTGACACAGATGATCTCAGAGTTGCCTTATTTAAAAAAACAGTTAATTATACACCAGACATCACGTACCAAATGACAGTTTATTTTAAATTGGACCACAAGGTTATGCCAAATAAAATATAAATAAGAACATGCAAACCAAGGTATTTATGAGCTTTGGGCTTATTGGCCACTGGATAGCAGGAACCTGTACTGCGCCCTATACCCACTATATATTTCGTCGAGAAATGTGAGACAGGTGGAGGAATCTCCTGTGCAAATGCGTTTTGAACTAATTTTTTATTATTAGCGCAATACCTAAAATAAAATTGCATATGTATTGTTTCTCCTGAACAAACCATAGATAACTATTAAATATTTACTTGAATGATGTAATGAATACCGCGAAATGTGACAATTGATGTCGATCAAGACCAAGATAAACGAATTTGCTGGAATAACAGGTGCCCGAAGTGGCTGTAATCCTCAATTTTTGTGACATTTGTCCTATCTTGTAATCTATTGTGTTGGCACCACACACAGGCTCGGTATTTTGAAAACTATGGTGTTTGTACACTTTACAGGCTAGGGATGTATGATATATAGTGATTTTCCTTAGAATTCGCGAGGTTAACTCCATTACTGCTAGAATATAGAAGAGTGTACAGTCCACCTGTACCACATTTATTGACCAAATATTTGGTGGGTATATGGCGTAGTATCGTGCGAATATTGATAAGTTGCCAGTAAGCACGAAACGCATGTGGACATGAAATTAAATCACTCTTGCATGCTGACTTAGGTTTACCTTCTTGATCCTATTTGAAATAATTTGTGCCTAGGTACGCAATTACTGATGTATATTTGCATATATATTAGATCTCGGCAACAAATAACATATATATCTTTTATCTTGACTATCATTTTAAAGTGAACTTTGAAAGAAATTATAACATTTCATAAATGAAATCAATTTTGCTTAAATTGCAAAGAAATAAAGCACTTACATACTTCAAAATTTAGCACTACTTAATTAGGCCAAATAGATTATATTATGTTTCCTGTTCTTAAAATAATATTTATTTAAGAACATTATCATTTACTGTCACACAACGATCATAAATTGTAACTATATTAGGCAATCATTGGTTGTGCGGGTGTGATGTCATTTATGTAACTAGAGTCTACGTTCTGGCAATCTAGAATCTGTTTTAACCAGTTGTGATAAAATGGTTTCTCTAAATTCTAAACCAACCGTTTGATACCCAGTAGTCAATTTGCCGTTATACAGTTAGATCAAGCACGAAAAATCAAAATTCACTCGTTCTTGAAAGTGACATTAATTTTATCATTTCGCAGTGACTTGTTAAAAGAAATTTTAGATTGGTTTATATTTAAAGTCTACAAGCTTTTTTTACATGATGATAGGATGTTGCCTTGGTAACCTTCACCGATAATGAGGCGTAAAGCGTATATCTGACGAAGAAGAGCTCATTTAAATACCGAAGATTAGCAAAAAAGATAAAAAGGGGAAAATGCAAATACTATGGACCGAAACTGAAACCAATTCCGCAACATAAATAATTAGAGAATTCGCATAAACAAAATTACCTTAGAGAGAGAATCCATAGGGAGACGAACCTCGAGGATGCACAGCGGTGTTTGACTAGCCGCTTTTCCAGCGTAATCCTTTACATTAAAGAGTATAATTCAGCAAACCGAAAAAAACGACAATATCAGTAAACTTGAAAGTGAAATTTTAAATTATTTAAACAAATGATGACAATGAAACACAAAAGAGCTCATAGCAAATGTATTTTGTTTACTAGAACAGGTTCCACATGACTAGCTTAATTATAGATTACTCCTAGTAACATCCACTACCAAGTCTGTGCATCATGTCTACTAAAAAGGTAAACAGATCGTGGAAATACGAGCAACTTTATGGTAAGCGCCGCAAGTAATTTCCCGCAGTAATGCGATTTGAAGTGGCGGAATTAGGAAAACTCACAAGAAACGATCATGTAACCAAGTCTAAGCTACTACGGGTGTTCAGTACAATTGCGAACTTCGACAAATCATCTAATTCATGCATACCTTAGATCGGAGTAGCTTACTTACATATATTGAACTGAATTACCTGGTTTAAGAAATTAAAACAGAGGTGAATAAATCAGTCCAAGAAACACCCAGGTCTTGTTGACGTTCAATGAGAAAATCATGTCGCACATAAAAGCAACTATTTTTCACGAACTGTAGTGAAATATATACATTCTGAAACTTTAGAGGCCTAAACGCCAAATTGAATTTAAAAAGCTATATGTCAAGTAGTACACGTAACAATGGTAATTGTATCGCAAGGAGGTTTACCAAAAATTATCTATTATATGTGCGCCGATCTCAATTGGACATAGTTAAGCGTAACATACCGCGTTTTATCATTCAAGAGATCGTAACGACATCAAGTCCATATGAATGCGAATTCAGTATAAATACGCATTTACAATACCTTACTTCAGCCATGCAAATCATGCTACACAAATTGAAGATTACTACAAATTTAGGCATTGGCTAGATAATTTCATTGGAAGATGTAATATAAAAAATGAAATTAAGGAAAATACTAAGTTATAAAAATGTCGCGTTCATAAGTAACCTAAGCACTGATTTTATGAATATCATGTAATGCAGTCCTATTCGGTATGATTGTTAAGTGAGACAGCTAATGTAAAAATTTTAATGTTTCGTCCAATGGGTGAGTTAATCCAAAATAACAATACACTTACCAGAGCCGCCATTCCAGCAGCATTGTTACGCGATTCGCGCATAAATGCTAATTTACCCACGGCCTCCTGTTCTGGATTCGTCACACGAACAGGGAACGCCAATCTTCAAAAGAAAAAAATGCACTTGTCTAAAATTGAAATACGTTCATATTTGCTTTACGATTATGGAATTGACGATTCGGAGAAATGTATGAGCTGATCTAAGATATTATTTTGCGTGTGTGGTTTTGATTGGTATGATTTCGAGTTGGTACACCCTGTCCTCGTATAAAAAGATTAAATAATTAATGATAAACATGATAAACTAAAAAACAACAACTTTCGCATACCCTTATCTCTGAAGAGTCAAACATAAAATAATAAAATGTTTCAAGTTTGTGACTAGAACAGTTTCAATGCGAAGTTATTAAAATTCTTAAGCTCTTAGTGTTACATTGGGCACACGACTTGCGTGTAAATGCCGAACTGGTGCTGACTTTTCTGTATATGTCGTACTCAAAATTTTTGAGCTGAAAATTAATCCTGCTCGACCAATCATCTGATATAAATAACGAGGCAGATGAAATGTACGTTTCTCCAGCAATAAACAACTATTCCAACAATTAACTATATTAAGCATTGTGATTTGCCACGTCAAATTCTGGGCAGTATGTTAAGAGTTCCCAATATTTACGAAACATACCTACTGGATGAATACCCTTATCTAAATAATACCATGCTTAGCTTATAATGACAAATGTGTGTATATAACGTGATTGGTGTTTATATCAAGCGCGTAACTTTGATTTAGAAAATTTATATCGCGGCACCCGCGCAATCAATGGTCGCAACATTATATAATCGTCAAACCAAATTCGTGCCACACGAATGTACGTTTGATATCATTTGTTTCCCAATAAAGTTATCTGAGCCTTGTTTTATGTACACGTTTTAGATAAAAGAGAAACACTCAAAGAAGCTGTAAATTACTGATAAGCTGAATTCACCATAGAATAAACATTGACTCAATTGAATGAAGTTTTTTTGCGAAACTGGATTAACTGAAATTACCTGATCTGCGTTAGTCAAAATGCAGATCAGGTAATTGACACAATTAACTCAGTAAAATATTAATTTCAAATTTTATTTGTAACCCCCAATTCAATCGAATATATATATATATATATATATATATATATATATATATATATATATATATATATATATATTTCAGTATAAACTAAGTATTGTAAAATGGAGCAAAATCTATTCAATAAATAGACAGAGTTCGTCCTAATTGGGAACTCTTCAGACATTGTCCAGAAATTTCCCGCAAACTGAACTCGAAATGGAACAAATTTGATTCACTTTGTGACTCTAGACACTGCACCACCTATCCGCAGACTACATACCATTTTTATTTATACACCAACTTATTTTTTTGTTAGACGAACTTCAGCTGGAGCCTACGTGGCTTCCTTGTAACCTAAAATACCAACTAGCCATCACCAATCTGTCATTATAGTACGTGCATCACACTTCCTGGAGAAGTGTTAATGAATTTAAGATTTAGATAATTAAACAGTTATTGATTTTACAAATGATGACGACAAATATTTAAAGCAAGTTTGCTAGCTTAGTATAAACACAAATCCCATTAAATATACACTTTGCAGGGTAAACTAAGTATTGCCTAAGTACTTTCCAGAATAGAACGCAGAAGGGACACCAAATGAGGCATATCTGCTTCAGAGTTTGCGACTCTAACCACTGCGTTGCCCGTGCCACATGCTATACTGAAATACATGTCATATAACAACCTGTGTTTTTGGTTAACCTCGATAGTACTTAAAGAGTTCTCGATACAGACGGAACCGGTCAACTGTGATTTGCTAAAAAAACTATATAAATAAACCGTAAAATAAAAGACGAACAACGGAGGTATAATATATGCATATAACTATTGGCAAATAGAAAAACAAGAGACAACAGTGTACAAGATAAAACATTTTGAAATAACACAAAATCAGTACAGAAACATATGAAATTTATGAAAGAGAAAAGGGGCAAGATATTCAATTAGATACATACAACATAGTCTTGGTATAAATTTGCGAAGCGAGAGGGTTTGCTTCAACAGACTAACATGAAATGAAGTAAAATAGTAATTTTTATTTTAAAAGATAAATTTCGAAATGTGTTATTACTTTGTTCGATTGATAAGCTGTATCCAATATATTATGGAAGTCTGAGGTATCTTAAGCTTAATTAACTCTTGACTTCTGTATTTTAGCTGGCATGTGTGCACAAAAGCTAAAAATTAACGATAACTTTGTCAAGTTAGTTTAGCCACACAGTATTTTATGCACTTTGACAGACATATTCACTTAGCCGTTATTTCCAATAAAGAATCCAGCAATAAAACCAAAAATATTCTGGCCAAGATATGTAGCGAAAAGTAAAAAGTTATTTGCAGGCGGTAAATTCTATCACATATCATCGTGAATTATACAAGTTAAATTATACCTAACATCAGATAAAAACTCAGGAATATGAACAGATTAAAGCTGTCCAAAGGTAAAGAAAATAACGTAGTCTTTAAATAATTAATTATCACCAAGATAAAATTAAAATTTTGGTGAATGCTGAATGAAAAAATAAACTACCGATTTTCGCGGAAAGCGTTGAAGTGCAGCCTCAACTGATCACCAGACTTGGCAATCGGTAGTAGGTTACCCATAGACTCGAGCCAGGTTAGTCTACCCTCAACAACCTCCACCTCGGGACTGGCGGCACACAACTCGAAACCTTCTTGACACTCCAACGTCTTAAGTTAGCAGGGAAATCAAAAAAGAACAAAATCATTAAAAATGCACAAAATTAGACCCAATTTAGACTATACAATTTAACAATAAATGATTGCGCGGGTGGCGGTAACAATTCTTTAAATCAAGTTTGCGAGCTTGAAGTAAACACCAATCCCATTGTATTTAACCAGTCGTCGAATGACATAACAAAACTACCGCCAGCCGCAGCGCACTGACGCGTTTCGACCTTCCATGAACATCATCAGAGTACGACGGCAAACTGACTATCGAGGAACAAACCGCATTGAATATATATGGAAATCAAATTTAGATATGCGGCTCTCACCTCTAGCAGTCTCGCATACATTTAGACTAGTTTAGGAACTGGAATAGAACGAACATTAACAAATCTGCATTATATACTAACGATTCACAGGCGCAGTCAATGTTTGCAGCCGTGCTCTGATGAGGACGATGGAAGGTCAAAACGCGTCAGCACGTGAGACGGTCAACAGCTGTGCTATGCTGTAGTAATGGACAAATAAAATGGAAATCTTGCTTATGTGAAATCTGTAAACTTGATTAAAATGATAGATTATACCAATATCAGTCTGAAACTGAACTTTAATCTCGATACTATGTCTAACAGGGTAGCAAAGATTATGAAGTGTATTAGATAATTTTTACAAACAAATTCACCGCGGTTTTGTAACTGAGGAATTTCCCCACTTGGACAAATCATAGTATGGTAGATATATTACAATTATACACGCCACTTGGCAAAACGTCACTATATAGGACCGTATGACAATCAAAGCATTATTCCAACAAGCTGCACACTAGCAAAAGAAAAGCAAATGCTGATATGTCTTTTGTTGCAATCATACTATACGCCTAGTTCACAACAATTAATAAACATAGGTAAAAGAATTAAATTAAGTTTACGCCATCATCAGTGCTATGACGCTTGAACGCGTCTACACGCAATAATACTGCGAACGTGTAGCTGTCCGGTAATTGGCTTTGTTGTAACATATTTTACTTCAACAACAGTAAGGAAGATGTTGTTTGTCTATGTATACGAAAAGCACTGCAAGTCAACTACGCATGAATGGTGGGCTAGCTTCAAATCAATACTGAAAAAGAATGCAATAATTGCTTTCAATTTGAAAGGGAATACACGACATAGAATATGCATAGTTTAGACATTTATAACTGGCAGTTTTTTGCATTAAATATTGTTCAAATCGAAAAAAGTCGGGTTTAATGTGGCAGCCTTACTTAACAATGGCATAATGGCAGGCAAGACATCCATTTTTGGAGAAGGAGATGGATCGTCTACATCGCAAAAAACCTGAAATTATTTAAACAAAATAAATTACCAATTCTCATTCTTTTATCTGAAATGTTATTTTCAAGTGCCAGGACCATCCTATAACAGTTACGCAAGCTAAGTTTTATGACTAAAAGTAGCAACGCATCTAACATATTAATCGTGAAGCAAAAAATATCCCTTCAGGTACATTTACTCATAGGTCCCCAATTTGCATTGTTCATCCTTCCAGAACGATGGCCGACTGACTACAGAGAAAAACGCTTCATTTTTCATATATAACGCGTTTTTAAGTAGAGATGCGGCTATCGATGCGTACATTCCCAAACAATCTTCTGTGCCAAGTTAAAAAAATCGAATTGGTTTTTATTTTTTGACCGCCAACCTGCTTGAATCAATTTTTACCTCCAATTGCGCAATCAACAATTGCCTAATCGAATGTAATACTAATGACTAAACAATGTCTATTAACCACAAAACTTTAAGAAAAGCTTGAAGCCGCGGTAAATCATTGCCTGTTGCCAAACAGCATGCAAGAATACACGGCACACAATTTTCAGACGGTAATAGTAGTTTGTCAGAGTATATTAACTGAAAGTAGGAGAGCAGATACATCATAAATTTATAACGAGCGCCCATCACACATGCATCGTATTTATATAACCTTTAAAACAATTTACAGAAAAATCAATAGTTATCATTTCTGTTACTCTATAGCAATAGTCTCCGTGAAGGTAATACTCGACCACTTTCGGAATTTACTAAATTTTGAGTTATTTGAGTGAAAAGTAGTATAAAAAGAAATGTCGACTAATATGATCACTCAAATAGTCAACTCTTCCAGGAAATAGAATAATTATTATTTATGATTTTTCTAATAGTGATTTCAAGAAACTAGAAATGTTGTCATATTCAATTAGCACCAATGGCTAATTAGATCACCACATGCATAGAAAAATAAACTTGTTAACTTATAAATATCACTAATTATGGTGCCAAAAATTTCCAGTAACGAATATATGAGTAGATAATTTTGTCTTTTATTGGTGCATGCTTACAATTAAAAGTCTTAAATTTTTATGTGTAAAGATCAGTTATAAATTTTGCAAAGGATTTTAAAGACTTCCTGCAAAATTTAAACCCATATAACCCTTAATTGCTCGAGTGTTAATTACAATTAGTTAATGTTAATTTGCTAAATTAACGTATAGATCAATTCATTTTCCATTAAACCAGCGGTAGAAAGTAAAGATAGCTACACGACGACATAGCAATGGCGCAGCTGACATTCAAGTCAAGTACAATGCAGGTAAGAATAACTAAACATCGCACGTTAGTGCATAACTGGAAATTGTATGTAGTGTGCGGAAGGGTGGCGTAGTAGATAGAGTAACAGACACGAAAAAAATGTGACCAGGTTCGAGCCCTGCCAGCAACAAAATTCTGAACAGTCCTTGACTATTTCCGAATTAGGACTAGACTGGTCTACTGGAAGAATTTGCTTTTCCACATTATATGACGTTTAGTTTAAACTGACAAATGTATGTATTTAGTTGGGTAAGTGATTGTATGAACCTTGAAAACTAGATTGAAAGGATTGTTAGCATCAATCGTAAAATCAATGATTGTTTCATTTTATACAAATCCAATTCCCCTCCAGCGTGGTTTCGGTACTATAAATGATAGATTGGGAATGGCTAGTTTGAATTTTCGTTATTAAGAGATGTCAGAGGCCCACTTGAATGAAAGGAAAATCAAAATTCTTAACTTAGCATATAAAAGACAAATTTTTTTGCTTTGTGGCAGGGAGATGCAGTAGATATATTCGCACTCCCAAGCCAATATACCTAGGTTTGAGCTTCGTTAGCGGAAAACACTTGACGGTAATTGAATTTACCAATAAAGACGAAATCGGAGTTCTGGATGAATTGCTTGTGCTACCTGAGGCAATGCTGAGTTTATAATGACACACACACACACACACACATATATATATATATATATATATATATATATATATATATATATATATATATACTGCATGTAAAACAGTCGTGCAATTATTGAACCTGGTATTTCGCCTCTAAATGCTAAGTTTAAGAAACCATGTTTTGGTACTCTCTGTAGGACAAATAGGATGTGCACTTTGTTTAAATTTATAGACCGATCCGGGTAGTTGTTCATTGGCACAATTTTCCTCGCATAGCCTTACTCTTTTTCGATCATAAGTGCAGAGCAGATCTTCCAGATTCTGTTGTCTAAGTAGTTAATAATGTTCCTTTTTATTGGGGTTTTGGCACACCATTTATGTAATAGACGTATTGCCCCTTGAAAGCAAATTTGTCTGTTTCCAGTACCAAATTACCCTTTTACTTTTCGAGTGAGTTGGATGTCAGAGGGGGAAAATGTTGTCTTTCTTCATCTCCAGAGTGAATTTGATGTCCTGATCGACTTCATTTGTTCATTTGAGGATTTCTGGTGGGTCTGCAGCGTCTGGGATGAACAATAATATATCGTCTGCATCCTTTTTGTAGAGTGCACTCTGGTCAATTATGTTCTTAGACTCGTTTGTTCTAGATGGTGTATGTATGCAGCTGCCAGAAGAAGCGCAATGTAGCTTCCTATACCCACATCACTGAACTGTCGAAATATTTACCTTCAAATGAAAATTGCACATTTTTATGCATGCTAATGTGAAGTATTTGAATTAATAAGTGTCTCTAGGAAAATATTAAACCTTATTCTTAAACGGGCCACGCATGAAAAGGTTTTCCCAGAGGAATGTTCGTAAATATGGATGAAACGTCAAACGAAGACACATTCCACTTTAATTTAATCTGTTAGCTATAAAGAGTCCTTCATGCTGTTTTTGATTATGACATTTAGTAATTGCTCACGTAGTATGCATAGAAACCCTGCTGGGTTGTACCGTGGTGTATTGATCATTGATGTATTTTGCCGCACAAGAGTAAAAATCCCGATGTTGTCCTGGTTTTATGAGTTTTTGGCTTGTCATTCAGTCTTGCGAAGTTTGTTCCGAATGATATATCTATTTGAATTTCTTTCTGCTATCCAGATCTGTTTACCGAATTAGTCATAGAAGATAAGGCGTTTTCTCCATCTATTGCAAAATAAACATTTTCTTGCATCAATATTTATTGAGTCGTCCTTCTGTTTGGTATCTAGTTTGAGTTCTTTTCGAACATGTATGGTCTCGTTCATGGCCACAGTATAAGCATCAACTTCGAGTTTATTTAATCTTGGCCCAGCCTAATTATTCAAAAGCCGCACCATCATGGCATTTCACTCGACTTAAAAACAACTGCAAAATCGACATCCCTTTCATCATTATCATTTAAAGAAATTGCACAAAAAGATAAAGAATCGACACTGAAATCTTCGCATCTCGCGCTGTTACCAGGGGAAAAACATTCGAACACACAACAGCCAACAAAGTGCGTTTGAGCGTGAATTTGAATGGTCAGATTTCCTACTGTGAATGACAATTTTTTTACACTGTTCACAAGTAACAATGGCGCTAACAAGCGTTATTCTAGTATCTTACGTTGTCCAATAGGTTAAACATTACGTGGCCATAAATAAATTTCATTTTTGGCGTAGTGCCATCTTTAAGGAAAGTAATACATGCATCAATGGGATCAAAAATAGTGTTCATTCTGGCATTGGTCAAATATGAACTAATTTGTTACTTTGTACACCATATATATATATATATATATATATATATATATATATATATATATATCTTTGATTCTCTAAATCAATCATATATTATTAGAAATTGTTCTTCTAAGTATATTTCAATCCAAAGGAGCAAACTGTTACTTTGTTTAGCATTAGAGACAAACTGTGCAATGTTCTCTATCAAGCATAAAAGCACACACCAGAGAACAGAGCATTAACCCTCATGAAGACTGAAAAATATATTTTACACTCAATAGGATCGGCAAAGACCGATGTCCACAAGAAAAAATTAATTAAGCCTTCTCACTGGAACACGTTTGCCACTAGTATTCCGCAGACTTTGGTTATGTATGTGCATTAAGGTTAATGATCATTCGGCAAGACTAAATAATTCATTGACAGTAAAAAATGACTTACCTTATCCACTTTGTCATCTGTAAGACAGAAACATCGAACCAAAGCCTCCTCGAGATCAGGACGTTTGGTAAACACCACAAATTTGCCCATGTAAGGAACGAGACAGGCTTCCCGATAAAGTCGACCGGCCAGTTCGACAAACTGGGAACTTGTCTGGCAGTCCATAAGCCAAAACCTGTTTCAGAAAAAATGTTAAAAATCATTGTTATAATAAGTTAACAGTTCTTCCTCTTTGTGTATAGGTAATAGATTTTACAAAAAATTATATAAAATTTCCATTAGAGCTATTTGATAGCTCAAACATAGAACTAATTGGCTAAGTTGCTGATAACCGCTTGAAGTTTCATCGTTGCTTATCATATATACCAAATAATAGTCCAGACACTAGCTACTCCGGAATGGATCTCGTTGTTTGCTAGCGTTACGCAATAATTGCATGAGTTTATCACAACATTGAAGGATTCTCAAAGTTTGAAATATTTTAGATTGCATATGAATTTATTATGTTTAAATTCATGATGGTGAAGAATAAAAATGAATGCTTTTATGTTTTGAATATCTCGAACCTATAAACAGGCCAAATCATATATGAATCAGAAGTCTACAATAATTGCAGCCTTATCAAAATGGTAAATTTATTGTAATATACGTTAATAGATAATTATATTTTCCCTCTCTAACAGCAACCTGCTTTTCGTTGGCTGTTTTATCACAAACAGATTGTTGGCAGATTCAGATGTCCACATCTATGAAACATAGCATGTTGTCAATTTAGAACTGCGATCATTTGGTTCGTAGCCATGGAAATTTTCATCACAACGACTTAAGTGCCCTAGCTAGTTGTAACGTTAACGAAATTCAAAAACTTGTCTTTAACAGCCGGATACAACCAGCCTATCTAATTTGAACCGATTTGTTCATTTTTACTACATAGTGAATACCGGGCGCTAAATAAATAGCGATGAAATGAGTAAAGAAACGATAGAACGGAAATGTGGTTAGATACGCTATGAACAGATGATGTCGCAATACTTTGATGGAAGACCATCTAAGTCAAAAGCAACTGAATAGAAATCATCCATTCCTACTAGAAATTGGTTAACTAGTGATATATATATATATATATATTCCCTATCGTTCCTGTCTTAACTATCTGGAGCTAATGCATGTCGATACAGTTTACAATGGCAGCCAACAGCGGAACTAACTGGATTAACATAACAAACTTTTGTCGAATAGGGTAAATGTTGTGCTCCTCTAGCAACAATAAGCCTGGAATTAGATTAAATGCTGAAGTTGATATAATTAGTGATGTTTGACACCTGTTAGTTAGTTTTCCATCGAGCTCTGATCATATTCGTGGACGAACGAAACGCGTTAATACGTGTGACTAACGGTAGCATTGGTATGTTGTGCGACTGATTAGAAATAATTGTACTTGTGTTTATCTCAAGTTCTTAAGCTTGATTTAGCGAGTAATTATCATTACCTGCACAACTAATAATTATTTAATTGTATAGACAAGTATTTGAAATGAAAAAAACGTCTAACCTTCATATGGTGTTATGGGAAATAAATAGGCTTACGCTCACAATGCCACACGTCTGCGATTCATTGAGGCTTTGGGTTAGAACTGATGATGTATTTATTTAGGCCGAAATTATGACCTAGTAGAAAGCTTGCTTTTTAAATTATGATATTTTGACTTTTAATTCCTGTGTAGGTTGGCATTATTAGTTAACTTGGCGTGGCCATCCAGTTACCTGGTTTACAATAATGAAAATTTAAATTAACGTTTGAACCAAATAAATTTTTTGTCCAGCGAATAATAACTAACTTAAGTAAGTATTCTAGGTTTTTAAAGATATTTTCGTCGGCTGATGATCTATTTGTTTGAAAATTTTCATTTTTTGTTGAAATAGATTTCTAAAGCTCATCCAAATAGCCTCTCATACTCCTATGTAAACGAAATATTCAAAAAATTATTTTGATCTCTAGATGGTGTTACTTATTTCTTAATCGAAAAGAACTTCGGCAAAAAAGCGAATATCGATAAAGAAACAAATTGATTTATAATAGCACTCAGTTTCTACAAACATATATTTACACAAAAATGCTCTCAGTTGGAACGTTAGACAGTTTTTGCAGCGTTTGCTAACCCCTACAATCAATATGAGTAAAACCATATAATTGTATGTACATTCTGACATCAGTGTTGTTTATCTGCATCACTAAGCTATTTTAATTTATTTTTTGCTAAGAGCTACTTCTTGTTTGGAATAAATGAAAGCCTTTGGCAGTATTTCAAATTATAAACCAAGTAAATGGCTTAACAAAGCACCAAAATTTATAACTTATCTTCTCATAAACAATAAAATAATATTAGTATTGAAGCCAAAATATCTACTAGAATATGGTTGTGTCTATTCTAGCTGATTCGACAGTGAATAACAGAGCTTCCTGTGAAGCGCGAATTGGAGAAACAACTCCAAGCAGTCTGTGGTTTTACCAATTGGGCACTAGGAATACAGTCCTGCTGCCGGTATAAATAATTTACAATTTAAATTTGAGCATGAGCTCGCGAGTAGATTTTTGAAACACCATAGAGTTTTTGCTGAAATACTTCCTTTCGCTCTTTTTCTTCTTATATTAGCGCATGAATCGGGACACAATAACTTAGAAGGCTTTCTCTTATCAATTGCACTACATAAAATCTTTTCAACCCTCACCAACTTACGTTTATTGGTTAGCCTGATTATGGTAGAATCAATGTGGTGTCATATTTTGCCTTAAGTTTAAATTAATCCCACTTGATCTTCGCTATCGCATGCCACATGAGGAAGTGAAATTGAATTTAAGTTATACGGTATAACGTAATTTATATATATATATATATATATATATATATATATATATATATATATATATATATATATCCTTCTGAAATCCGAGCTTTATATATGGTAAAATTTCTTTTTGTTTTGCCAGGAAGGTACAATGAACATATATATATATATATATATATATATATATATATATATATATATATATATATATATATATATATTGGCATTATAAACCAAACACAGTATAACGTTAAAAAATTCAATTCATCAAGTAGATAGATTTCGACCTGAAAATTTCATTTAGTGCACTTAATCGGTGGCGCAATGGATAAGGTGCAAGCAGCTCATCTAAATGTGTCTCAATAAGAGTCCCGGTCACATCATCTCTGGCAAGTGACAATCAGTATCCATTGAATACAACAACATTGCATTCTGTCTCGTAGCCATTAAAATTCCGGCCTGACGACCGGCGGGCACAAGTTAGTCAGCCCGGGAGTGCTAGTTTGAAACTTGCCGGGTCTAAAGGGACACAGCCATCATCCCATTTCATGTGAAGCCTGGAGTTTGGTCTAACTGCACAGAAGTATTTCTTGTTAAATGTGTAGTGCAGAAATGAAAGCAAGCGTGCCAGATGCGGAGGAAAAGTTTTGGCTGCTGAAGGGAACTTTGACCACAGAAATCTGGGCAGATAGTGATCACAATCCTTGGTTGGCAGACTATCTAAGAGAGGGAAAACTCCGAATACAAACCATTCTCACCAGAAATGGGCGACAACCATGAACGATACGAAATACGTATGGGAATAAGGCAGTGAAACATTAGGCACTTTTGACTTTTGTATGATGATGACAGCATTGCATTTGCGTTCGAATGAAAATTTTGGTTCAATATATATATATATATATATATATATATATATATATATATATATATATATATATATATATATATATATAACCTGATGTATAACATTTATTCAACATCTCTTTAACAAATGGCAGACTATCTGTTTTACAAATAGAGATCGGAATTGGCCCGTTGGAACAATAGGTCGAAGATGATGCCAAATACGCTCCAGCTTCAAGAAAAACTGGCCAAAATACTCAGGCTGGAATACAATTGAAAATTACTTGCATTGCACACCTTCAGTGGCGCAGTGGATGATTGTCGAAGAAAATGTGCTCCAGTACGATCTCCATCAGCGCCACTTTTGGAAAGTACTTGGCGAGTGGCAAATAAGTTCGACATCGATTTACATGATGCATTGCATTTGCTATATCATGCAACATTTTATTTTTACTGACTATATTTATCGAAATGGAGTTTTATTGCACACCTACACACGTATACATAAATATGTTCATCATAAATTAAGCATGGAATAACGTAGCACAACAAATTCATCAATTGCCATTTTCGTTCTTATTTGTTACTCGGAAAGCGACTGGGAATTGAACCGAGACTTTTCTACTTCATTGGTGCTTGGGCAGCGGATCTAGCCGTATTTAGTAGACGGAAATGTGTCTGCAGTATAGAAGACAGACTATGAGGAGGAGTTGGCTAAAAGTTGACGTGGTAATGTGTGATGATTTAACAGGCATTGACGTCAACAAATCTTCATTTTTAAAGAATGTACGCGAAATTATTATGAAGATTTGCTTTCGTGTGCTGGCGTTCCATTTAACCAATCATTGATCACGCAGGTAGTGATAACAATTCCTTAAGTCAAGTTGGCAAGATTGAAGCAAACACCAATCCCATTGTGTTTAACCAATCGTCGAACAGCATACCAAAACTACCGTCATTCCATTTATTAAGGCAGTCGTTACTCATCTGTTTAAGAATAGACAGGTAATGGGCTTGAAATGAGCAAAACATTTTTTTGCAAGTTCCGGAATTCGTTTGTGTAAAAACATTACACGGTTAAGAAAAACATATTTTTAGCGTGTTTACGTCAACTAATTGATTGGGCATCATTAATACATACCAAGGATGAGCGTAATTTTCTTTGTTTTATTGCGCTGAACTGCCTTCAGCTCTTCCAGTAGAATGTTAACATTAAATATGAAATGAAATGCTTTTAAACGCATCCATTTTGTTAATATTCGTACACAAACTTAAATATCCTTTAAGCTACAAAAGCCTATATTTTAATTGCTGATCTCGCTGTCGAATGAGAATATACCATGATTTTGGCACCAAAAAAGATAGTTATCAGACGCGTTATATTTTCACTATTCAGATCTGTTAGCCATGTGTACCAAAGACAGCACTGAGCATTGATTACAGTTAATTCTGTAATTTATAAGAAACCGGTTGCATTCTTTGCTCGTGCAGGCTAAATTTTGTGAACACTTCACGTGCTTTATTGAGCCCAGATAGTGGATATTAAACTGTATAAGTCGTTGGAGGTACTTGACAAAATGCGGTTAATTCTTTCGACAGCACAAGACCTGTTTTTGGCAAATAGTGTATTGTGCATTTAACATGTGAACATTCACAAAGAAACATCAACCAACGTTTCCTGTTGATCGTATCCGCTGCACAGAGTACAATAAGGACACTTTTCACTCTGTCATATATTCTTTTCCAAGAAGGGAGAGAAGATCATATATAGTCTCATCTATGTATAAGATGAAAGACAAAGTAAGGCGCCTAAGGGATGCAAAGTTTTCTACGGTGGCGGATACTTTTTAACCTCAACGCAAAAACATTAGCTGTAATTCAAATTTTGGTAGTCAGGTTAATTATAAATTATCCTTAAGTAGTATGAACTTCAAGTGTAGTTTTTGCTGTTATGTCACATGCCGTCTTTCGGCTCCCGGACGTCCGTGGAATCTGAGAGATTACGTAGCATTTATTTATAATTGTGTTGCTGCGTCCAGGTTTGTCTTTCCCTGTAATAACACGCATATCGACTCAGAGCATACACTTTTTTTGTTGATTTGCAATCACGTTATTTAAACGAACCAAATCAAAATACGCATCAAACAGATGAAAGAAAATTCGAGAAGTCCAATTTCAAACAAATATGAAGATTTTCTAGACTGAAAGCTACTAAACTTGATGACTGAAATTAAAACAAATTGACGTAAAAAAAGACGTCTACGGAAGTCCCTGTTCGTTAATATTGTTATTTACTTATGTGTGCTACGCTTCTCACACAGTGATCAAACGTCTATTAGCGCATAATTTCTTAATACTTAAAGTTCGAGGTCTTACTAGCGTATAAGACAATTTTATATACAAATGCACAATACACTCAACATTTAATCTCGTTTCGCCTTAAATTACGAAAGTAATAATGGGCTGTTCTTACTTCTGTGATTATTATATTCACCGCGTCATTCAAATTACACGAAGTATTGATACAACTACCATGATAAGTAACCTGGACAACTATGTACAAATCTTCCATTTCCAGTCAGCTTATCAAGGACCTGGAAGCACTTTATTTCCAGCCTTCCTAAACAAAGGAAGTATACAATTCCAAATAGAATCTATTAGAAAATTAAATAAAGCAGTGGCTTTGTCAGAATTCATAGTTAGCAGACCAATAGCTCAATAGTACATTGTACACTCTGATAAAACCCGAATTATTGGTGTGCGACGCAAATATAATAATTAATAACTTGACGGGAATACCATTTTGGATATAATATTAAGTAGTACATTGTAAGTGACGGTCAAATCCAGCACTGAAGTCTCAATAGTTTGTAGTTGTGGAATGGCTATATGCATGCCGCTGTCAAGTAACTATCTGAATGAAATTATTTTCAAACAAAGTCTCATTTCGGTCGGAATGCGATGTGTTTATCTCCTACATCTAATTCAGGGGAAACGCCAAGAACGTAATTTTAAAATTTCGGTGGCGAAAACTTCCTACAGCAGCCGAAACTCGTTCGTCGCGTCTGACATGTTTGCTTTTATTCTGCGACTAGATATTTAACACTAAGCGTTAATTACGGAATAAAACCAAACTAGAAGCCTCGCCTGAGGCACAACAGCTATATCCCAGTAGTAACGACAAGTTTCATATTACAGATGTTTAAAAAACAAGCTAGATGTCCTTGTTGTTACCATGACACAGGCTTATATTACGTGACAGCGACATCTTTTTCGACGGTACCGTCCTATTATCCCACATTCTTCACCCAAATATATAATGGTTAAAGAGCATAATACCGGCTCCTACTGATGAGTCGCCAGTAAGCACGAAACGAATTTGCATGAGATTACACTTTCCGTTAATGCTGGCTTGGGTTAATCCTTCTGGTCACAACTGAACTAATTTGTTACTAGGTTCGCAACACCTAATACATACTTGAATACCTACTGTTATCTTTAGCAGACATGAAGAACAGATCTAAGTACTGTAAATTCATTCAGCGAAGGTGATAATTATTTTAAACTAAAATTGCCAGCTAGATACAATTTAAAATAGATCAATTCCTTGTTTGCTGCTAACGCCATGGTCACCTTCGAATCGGCTCAGACATTAGCAATTTAAACAAATGACTATATTTTAACAGATATTTACGCGCTAGTAGAAATAATGACACAAGGAGTGCATTTAGAATACTTAAAAACTCAAATTAATTTAATTTCAAACTTCTAATGAAAGAATTAAAGGCGTTTTAAGCGCAACTAAGAAAACAAACTGAAATTTATCCCTGATTTTTATCATCGGTTCCCAATCGGACAGCCAACATACAAATGCATACGTTAAAAAATATTTGCTTTCTTATTGAGCAATGTTATTATACAAAAGAATCTCAGACTGACACCAAAATACATAACTCATTTAAATTCATTTACATGTCTGCTCATGAATAGAGAATTAACGACAGCAGTATAGCAATAAAATTCTGGATGAAAGTTATATTACGCAACATAAACAAGCAAAGCGCCAATAAAATTGAAGACAAGTGCATGAAATGGAAAATTGCATGCAGACAAGCAAAAAAATTGTTACACAAACAAACACACATACCATCCTTATATATATATATATATATATATATATATATATTTCTTATAAACGCAATATTTCATCATGCATCAAAAGCAATTTATCCGGTAAACGGTTCCGTCTTTATTGGAAAAATTCAAGTAATGTCCAGAATTTGATGAAGAAGAGATGCGAACCCGGGCACATCTACTTCGGAGTCTTTGATTCTTTTCACTACGCTAATATATATATATATATATATATATATATATATATATATATATATATAACTTGTCAATATAAGCTACATATTGCATAAAGTAGCAAATAAAATTCATTAAGTAGACCATATTCTTCCGTATTGACACCCGTAATTTACATGCCAGAATTATTGCGACCCGGGCTAGAACTGTAGCACAATTTCTCAAAGGTGAAGAAATGCATCCACTACGCAACCATATATACCAATCTATTCTTGTCAGTCTTTCCTTTAGGTGGAGACTAATTACAATTGATATAGACGCCCTGCCAAGGCCATTGTCGCAAAAAACTGATTAGTTCGCTATAAGGCTGAATTAAATCTACTTGATGAATTGCATTTGTCACCTTGTACGATGTATAGTCTATAATGGCAGTTATATTTAATAAAATCCTGCCAGTTAACTTTAATTAAATATCACTTCCCCGAGTGGTACGGTAGCGACACTATAAAAGAACATAAATGGTGGCATTTGGTACTTTACGTCGAAATCGAAGCCAAATAGGCTCCATCTGAAATAAAGACTTACCAAAAACATACATTTCGATATAACTAAAAATTGCATGCAGTGTGTGGCTTGGATGACACAGTAGATCCTGAATAAGTTGCGTTTCGATTAAAATCCTGGCTGCGACAATAATGGCAAGTTTTTAATGAATGCCAAATAAGGACAAAATCGGCCGATTTTATGAATTTCATACGCTACTTTATACAATATGCAATTTTCGCGGCTATGATTTGAATCTCGCGGAGTTTGGTTCAAAATTATGCAATTGATTATCTGCGCCACGGTAGTCGAGCATTGAATGCAGTTTTCACCTTTATATAAACTTATGTCTTTCTGTTAGTCATTTCTTCGGAATAATCCTCAAGGTTATCTCTTTGGACCAAATGTTCTACCATTCTAGGAAAAACATCACGCATCCTGTGAAATTAAATTAAAATGTTACTATTGGATTATATATATAGAACTCTACGACCACGCTGTACAGAGCTGCCTATTTTATTTGACTGGCGAATTAGTTTCTTATGTAAATTATTAATGGCGTAACTAATAAAAACATTGTTCATAAAGGTACGCCGAAACCAAAACATAAATGAAAATATATTAGTTTCAATCAAAAATATATACATACAAAGCACACCTACTTTCAGTTACAACTTGGCGACCGTCCAAAGATAAAAATAGAATTTTGCTTAATGTCAGGCCGCAAAGTCACGATAATGAGAGTACAGGAATACATCGGCCAATATCCCAGATAAATACAATGTATTTGCGCATTTTAGTGTTAAGAATTGATCATAAGATGTTCAAAACTATATATATATATATACTGAGGTTTGATTTTTGCCGATATGTCTAGGTGGTATTCCAATATGAACCATAGAAGCTCAAAATTGATATACATTATACACTGATTTTCGACTGGTGTGAAATAAAAGGAGACTAGTGCTTGTCAAAAGCCAAAAACGTTTTTGAAATAATTGTATCAAGCGATTTTAACTAGATGAGAAGCATTTAAAACAAGACAAACGACAGAGTGAATAAAAGCTATGTTGTTGGGCGCAATCCTTTTATCTATAGGCCTATAATAAGTATTATACTTTGAACGCCTAACTTAGCATATACTTAACAATAGTCAAAGTAAGGCGGATACCTTAACTAGTTTTTTGGGCTGAAATTGGGCGTCAACTACCAGACAACAAGCAGGTATGCACAGTTCAAGTTAACAAGTCTTTTAAACAGATTAAATAGTCTCTGTCTGATCAATGAAGGCAACAATGATTTAGTTGAGGTTCACGACTGAATATACTAACCAGTCAATCACACGTTTACATACGTTCTTAACGCATACACATAAATGTATCATTATCTGATTAGTTATTGAACTTCTTACTAAATCAATAATTCCCCAAGATAAATTATTAATTGAACGGTAACCACCCATGAATCTAGTATATTTATGCATGATCGCCCACTCAAAATGCATTTAAATGATCACATAACCTATCATTTGTACAAATATTCAAAAGAAAACTCATTGAACTTATATGCATACATACACACATCCATATATATATGTATATATATGTATATATATATATATATATATATATATATATATATATATATATATATATATATATATATATAATTGAACATTGCAAGGATATCTAAATTCGGTTGCATTTCGTTTTCATTCAAGAAATAACGTGACAATCAGCATGTTCAGAACGCAGGTACCTCTAAGATAACAAAAAGGAGGATGCAATCGTAAATATTGGATTAACACCCGCTCAATCATATCTAGCTTTGTCGCGTTGAAGAAACAAAATATGAATGAGCAACAAAGACAAATTTAAATTGAACGTTTAGGTGTAACTAACGAAACACACGTACTTCATACCTGCTTCCGGTTACATCACATCAATTAAACTAGGCAAGTAAATGGAAAAAGGATATATTTAAAATGCTTTATAAATAACTAGTAAAATTTCATTTTAGAAAAATATTTTTCTCCATAAAAATAATCAGATAATAAAGCAATTACATGACAATATTTTGGCATTTTGGGTATAAGAAATATGTTTTAGAAGATGATTTATGAATATAAATTGACAAAATTTGACATATATCTATTTACATCGCAATTCCTCCCATGCCACACGAATATAACTGCCTTAACTCTATTTAATTCATTAGAAGTTCCTCAGATGGCATACTATCTGCCTGAAAATAACAGATCGGATGTGGTTAGTCAGAACTTTAGGACGCAATTACTATTCAAAATGATCTGCCTAAAAGACAAGTTGATCGAAAGCCATAAAATGCTATTTTAGTGAAAAGCGCAAGCAATACTCGGCTTCGTCGTTGTAGTGCTTCAGTTTGGAGATTAGAAAGTGTTGTACCTTATATATTCAGCCTTTGTCCTCATCCTGCTGCTCTTTACGATTTGATAAATCTGTCGTTGCGAATTAATTGAAGCCAAGGAAAGTATTGAGCCCATCACCTACACATTCCACAAACGTTAATGTTTTATACCAACTTAATTTGACCAATTTACTTGACCTGCATTTTGACCAACACAGGCTGAATTCCAACTATTGTTTCTCTAAAATATTTCGGAGGCCGTTTTACAAAACAACGTAATGAAACAAGCTTCATTAAGTTGTTCTGTAAAACCTGTTATGGTTGTTCAACTGAAGAGGGCGGCTGGCAACGGCCGCCGAAGTATATTGAAGCAAAACAACTGGAATTCAGCTCGCGATAGTCAAAACGCAGATCAGGTAATTTCGATTAATTCAGTTTCGTAGTTTTTTCATTCTTTTAAATTTGACTGAGTTGGCTTTTTTATACACTTTTCAGAATCACCTCACGAAAACATTTTCTTCTAGTGAGTTCCTATCGGTTAAAACGGGTAAACAAATATGCCAACTAAGGAAAGGGATAATAAATTTAGCGCATGAAAGATCAGGGATATCATATTGGATCATTGTGTTGAAAATGACACTAGGGCATCACCAAGCAACAAAATGGAAATAGTTAAAGAGAACAAGTATGAAATTAAGAATTTCAGGCAATTCGCGAGTCACCTCGAATAGGAAATAAGCTGCATGGCTCTGCACAAAACTGTTGCAAGTGCATTTCCTGCAACATGCAATTCTTAATACCACTTACGAGTTGCCCGATACGGAAAAAACAATGCATTAGGCGACTAAATTAGTTTAGTTACTTAGGCCATGGTAAGATTCAAATATATATATATCTATATATATATATATAATTCATAGTCCTCGTTTAACAGAATAAAACTGACATTTAAAAATAGATTACATTTTTATTGAGTATACACCAACGTAGACCGAAGTCCGGCACTGACAATATATAGAATTACTATAATCAAGGTTGCGATCTTGATATAAACACCTGATCCATGAAGTAAATACATTTGTCAGTATAAACTTAGAATTGTATAGTGTAGAAAAGGCAACTGTTATCACCGCCCGCGCAACCAATGTTCGTTTAATTATATAAACGTATAGAATTGTTTAGAACAATAAGACAGAAAAATAGATAACCTTCAATAGCTCAACCTCTTCAGGACCAAAAATGGCAATTTGACTATCCGGAAAATATAATGGTGAAAGTTTCATTGTGGCATGAATAAGGCATTTTTGCCGTTTGACTCTCCATTAGCTAAACCTACTAATCTAGAATTTAAGCACGACCGATGGCAGCCGCTGGCAAAGTCACTTTAAGCGCAAAAATAAATCATTGGAGCTTAAAATGTTTAAAAACGCTGATTAAACAATAAAAATTAAGATTATTTTAGGCCAAAGAGAACGGGCAAAAAGATAACAATTCCGTGGTAGCTAAAAACATTAAAATAATTATATATTCTTCTTTTCGGAGGATTAGCATCTATGCTCGTATGCGTATGGCATTGCCTACATAGCGACAAGTAAGTTCATAAATGACAAGGAGCGTATGCAAAAGCCAGAATGAACAAAACTTGTGAGCTAATATCCACGCGGTATATGCTTCCCAGTGATTCATCAATAATAGCCGGCATTACGCCCAAGAGCCACGATATAATTTGTCAAGAAAATTGGAATAGTTGGACATAATAAGCTGTTAACCTTTGATTTTTACCAAGAACCATTCTGATTACGTGCTCCTCAAGCAGACTCTGATAAGGTTGGGCATCAGATGTCAGATTTCGTGATGATCATAAGGCCACTTAATGAAACATACCTAAAAAACACTAAAAAATTGCATTTTTATTTAGTTTTAACATTTCTTTCAGTTGCACTTGTCGACACCGAACGGTATGGCTTGTAAAATCTTCGTGGAAATTGGTTATTTCCGATACAAAATTAATTAAACAATTTCCTCTTACAGACCTCGCTACATTTGTATTTAAGCGACATGTTGTGAATAAACACTCGGCGTCGCACTGGCGTTCCACGGCTCTTAAGATCATGCGTAATTTATAGTTCCGCCATTTTTATTCATTTGTAATTTAAATTGCGAAATAAACTGTGCAATGAAGCACAAATTTATAATAAAGCAGGTATCCACAATAGTTATAAAGTGTCATTTTCTTTTTTGCCAGAAGCATAAGTAACGTAGCAAATCACTACCAATTCAAGAGATCCATCACTACATTTGAATTAAATTTAGATATGACAAGGCCTGTGAAAGAAAAAGATTTTATTTGTGGTGTATCAAAAAAGATGCATTTTCGCAAAGATTTTATGATCTATGTCACTTAACTTCGTCACTTGAAACTAAAATAATATTGACGGTAAAAAATGCAAAACAAACCCAGAACCTGAAACTTGACAATGTTGACTACCAGATTTTAGCATCTGAACATCGTAACAATATGCTTCATCCATGTCAGCCAATACCGTTCAAGAATTCTTTTAATCGCTTATTATGTATACCATAAACAGAAAAAATATGAAATTACACAAAGATTTGATCTATAATTAACAAGTTTCTAACGCATTTCCGGAGAATCTTAAGCTTCAACTATGAATGTTTGACTTAATCAGATAAAAATTAGGAATTCTTACCGATTTTTATAGGAATGGTGTATATTGCTAAAGGATATGAACCACGCGACAGAGATAAGGACCAAACCCGCACTGGAGAGTTGATATAAAGATGTGACAACAAGAACTTCACCGGAAAATACTTTTTGTCATCTACTTCAAGTTAAACTACATAATCAAATAAGCTATGTCATTGACGAGAAGCGGAAACTAAACACGTGACAAGTAAATAAAGACAGATCAGAACCCACAGAGTGAATTTAACAAAAGACTGACGATGCAATTTTTAATCAAATTAATAACGTTAGACGTCAACCGGCACGCGCGATGCCAGAAAATAAGACATGAAGAAGGACACAAAAATGTTGGAACAAGCAACTTGCCACCACAAAGACAATTATGCAAACGATCAGCACTCTAGAACAGAAACCTTTGGATCGACTAAAAGATTCTCACAGCCGATATAAGTTGCAATATCACTTTTGAATTAGTAAATAAAGTAAACTCACACAATGTAAAGAATAAAAATGATTTCGTTCGACGTCAGAAATCTATTTACTAACATTCATGTTGATAAAACCATAGGATTCCTCTTTAAGTTCAACGATAGTAACTACCCATCATTGCATATACCTACAAGTCACCGACAAGTAAAATGAAAATGACCAATTCAAAATTAACATGATGTTAGCTTCACTACTGCAGGTTTACACGTTCGTATAAGGGATTGTATCATCCAGTTCTTAGACATTCCTCACCAAATTATATAGTGAATATAGGGCGTAAAAGCGGCTACTAATGATGAGTCACCAGTAATTACGAAACGAATGTGCACATGAGATTACACGTTCCGTTTATGCTGTCTTCAGTTTATCCTTCTTGACATATTTGAACTATTGTTTTACCAAATGCGCAACACCTTATACAATATCGCATATAAATTAGTTCGCCACAACCAACAGTATCTATTGTCACATAAATCTGAGGGATTTTGATGACACTATCATAATAATAAATAAAGATGTAGAAACAAATGACACGCTTAAAGATTTTAATAATATGGAACATCATATTCAGTTTACTCAAGAGCAATACAAATCTCAGTCTAACGCAATACACTTTCACTAGGTTTTTCTGTAGATTCAGAATACTAGATATTTAAAAATGAAAATAAAACGAAAGCAGACATGGACCGGATAGTACACCTATTACCATAGTGCTATACCTTTTCCAAAAAGTTAAATTTAATAAGCAGTTCATTCTACAAACAAAATCTGTTCTGTATAATTTAATTGCAAAGAATTAGCTTCTCTAAAGGCAACTTTACCAGAAAACGGATATTCCGAAAAGTTTGTTGATGTAAATATTAAGTATATACAATGAAAGAAAAGGAATAAAGCCCTACCAAGCAAAAAGATAATATATGTGGAAATACCTTTTAAATAAGACGCAAAAATGACTTCTCGAAAGCCTAATACCCACGTGCTGTTCGTTTATTCAACAAAAACGCCTGCTAATCATATATTGTCTATTTACACAATTGCAATAGCTGCTCAGTGCACTGTGTAGGCCGGATTAGCCGATTACTAAAGAAAACAGTTTAAGAACGTTCAAAACAAAACACAGCCGGCGATAAGGAGAACTCTTGCGCAATGCCTGAGCACAATGTTTATAAGAATTACACTCCGAATAAAACGAATTTCAACATTTCTCAAAGACAAAAATCGAAAAAGATTTACTTATAGCGGAAGCCGTTATTTGCAACATAGTCAACCGATGTATTGTGTGTGGGAACTTTTTTCATTTCCTCATCTTTACCGTATAATTTATGAATTATAACTAACTTAATCCCCCTTACTTCGCACAATAGATTATAATAAGAACCAGATAATGCAGATGAGGTAAATTCCGGTGAAGTTATAAAACCTCTTTTAATTTTGGTTATATATACTTTCCTTGTAATAAATGTATGCTTGAATAAAATATTTATTTTTCAATTAAAATAATGAATATAAATCGAAGTGTGAGTGTGTGTGCACATTCATATCTTCTACAGGTTTCGTTTGTTATTTAATTATGTAAATAAGCAACATTACATACAAGTCCTATTGATTACATTGATAATATATATATATATATATATATATATATATATATATATGTGTGTGTGTGTGTGTACATAGACACATGGGCGTGTGAATGAACATATATATATATATATATATATATATATGTGTGTATATTTGTGTGTTATGATAAGATCTGATGAGAACATTGGTACTTTCGGATTTATTGTACAAATATGATACTTCTCGTATTTCATAGTATTTACAGGCTTCTGTTAATACAACAAAAACAGCTAAACGTAAAGTAATACGCAATGCCTTCATTCCACCACTACCAATGTAAGTTCAACATGTCCTTTGCAGCTAAACTCAAGGTTTTTTATCAAAGCTGTTGACAAATCATCAAATTACGTGTTAATTTTATTGAAAAACTGGAAAGGTGAGAGTTCAAAGGAAGACGTGATCAACATTTTTAATCATACAAAAACGTATTACAACGTACCAATCTTTTAAATGCTATATGTTGTAGCCGAGAAAGAAAAAACAGTTTCCATCTTTCGAAAAGAAAAGAGGAGAATAACAATTTTTTGAACCTACACCTGTATCTAGCTACAAATCCAACTTTTTTCTTCTTTTTAAATTGAGAATCCATAAACAAGTAGATCTTGAAAAATTTGTTAAGGCATAATTACATTTTATGTCACAAAAAATAAATGTTCTATTTTATTAAACTGTTCTACTTTAACACCACAATCTAAAACGATACAGTAAAACTACCGCCAAATGTAAGTACAAAAATGAATAAATGAAAGCTAATTTACATAACCTATTCCGAAGTTAATAAAATTTATATTAGATTAAAATAAACTTATAGATGATAACTCAAATGATAACTGAATCATACCTTGCAGATACCGTGGTAGTAAAAGAAACACAATCCTTGACGCATGACAACGGCGTCGCTCCTGTAATGTCTTCCCAGTGAGCTGGTCTTGTCCCATCCATTATACTACAAAGTAGCACGAGATGCGTTGCATTCTGGCCAGAAACCCCAGCATTACGCCCGGCGTCAGCTCCTGCTCCCCGATAACGTCTGGGCAGTGGAATTGTCAATGTTATGGGTTTGTGAAACTTACGTCTGCGTGGCTCCAATGTAATGACCGGAGACACTGCTGCATTCGGGCCTAGAATACGCATGACCAGCTCTTGAGGCATCGGGTGTGTCTATTTTTGTCGGTGTAAGTTTTGTACAACAAGCAGCACAGGTATTACGGAAAGGTAAATATTTGATAATCAAGTAATTGGAAATATTAAGGGACCCTGATTGATACTTCAAGTCCTTCTACAAGATTTAGAACTCAAGCTGCCTAAAACACATATGAAAACCGGCTCACTTAATATATTATGGGCACTACAAGTTCTTAGTAGGTGAAAAATGTCAAAACATTATATAACATTAGTATTTACATTGTATGCTCCAACTTGTAGAATGAGAGCAAGCAGTATTTACTGCATAAACATGTGCATAATGAAGAATTTGAAAATAAAGATTTGTCACAATAATAATAATGTAATTGCGATATAAATCACTTTTAATTCGTTTCTGGATGTTTTGACCACGTAAAATGGTAGACCAAACTAAGAAAATCACACCGTACACATAATAATGTAGACGATAACGTAGCGTGTACTGTATAAAATTCGATATACATTTAAATAAAGTTTGCTTGCCCGAGACATTTATTGCTTGTTTTAAGTCTGTCGTATATAAAACAAAACTGACTTCACATACATATATTGGTGCATTTCCAGCATCCGTGTACATCATTAGAATAAAAACGGCAGTGAATCTCATGGATCAAGCCGTAATATATATATATATATATATATATATATATATATATATATATAGTGCTTTAAATGAAGTGTTCAGCATCAGCATGCACTTAAATCGAAGCCAAATAAATTCACCATATTTTATAGCAGATTCTCAAAATTAATCGTGGAGCCAAAGATAGGATAAATATTGATAAATTTCTGACTTTATTCAGATAATGTTAATAGAACCACATTTAACAGGCATTCAGGAGATTATCAGATTGACGTTAAGTAGCGGGCTTAGCAAAATCTCATTTTTACTCATTTTAAAGCAAAGAACCTACCAACGAACTATCATGCATCCATTAAGCAAGAATTCAACAATAATAACATGAAGTATAATAAAATAATTTAGAAATTCATAGTATCTAATGCGACAAAGAATAATGTGACTTTAGGATGTAAAGTCAATTTTTTTAGTTAAAATGCACCGAAAAATGGAGTGGACAGTTTATAGACAAGATGCCCATTTAGAGTTACTAATATTGCAGTATTCCATTCTTTATTAAAAATTTAATACTAAACTTTCGAAATATCTAGACGACAGGCTAACGCAATTAAGCATCGCTGCTAATGATTTATTTGTCCCGACTTCATCCGACAGTTTAAATAGAAGCTTCTATAAGACTATATTTCGAGGGTTTATTCGTTTACCGTAAATTCTGTTAGGGAACCATCTAATTCATGCTAGAACACAGTTCGTGTTAGCGGATTGAACGAAATTTCATTTAATAAAAAGATACGTTTAGCAAAATAACTATCCATTCGCGTGAAATGCTGAAACTAAATCTTTCGCATTGATTGAGCGTTACTGTTAACAAATATTAACACACAACACCTGTATTACTAATGTAAACAAATTATTAATTAGACTCATTGATCGTGCCGAAATGGCAGTGTTACAAAGTTATAAAGCGCAACTAAAAGAGTTAGATTCACACATTCTGTTAACTGTGCAAGACATTTAACGTCTATGTTATTTAAACAGTAAAAATATTGACATGCAAATTCACATAGTGTTTATTTCTATTAGATAAGGCAGAAATAGAAAAACCTATGCTTGTCAAACATAGAAGCAAAAATCGATAAATTATAACATATTTATCATTGTGAAAAAACTCACGAAATCGCCTAGGATTCGCGGTAGTTCATCGCTAGCAGAAGCACACATAATGCATTACCTGGCTTGGGGATAGTTCCTTTGTATTGTGCTCTTTTTGAAGTCTGATTTAATATCAATACCCAGTTAAAAGAAATCAGCAACTTAAATAAAAGTAAACAACCACTTTCCCTAAGTTCTGAACACGCTTCCATTCGCCACGTTATTTCGTTTACAATGGCCATAATGCGGCACATTTATGTTAGACGGAAAGTCCTTAAGTGTTCTGGCAAATCATCTCCTGCTTCCGCGTAAAAAGAAAACATTTTTGCAAAGATAATAAACATTTACAGCAAAGCTTATGAAAAATCGAGTTACTTTATGCCTTACTCCAATCGATTCACTGTAAAAGAATGTCTTTCAGATAACTGGGTACTACGAGTACCTTGCACACGCCAGATAAATGTACAACGAGTTTTCATTGTACGAATTGGTATTTAGAGAAATTTTATAAATTTCTACTTAGCCACAAGACGGGCTACAAAGTTAGCTCTTTGATTTCATATAAATTAGAAAAGAATTATTTACAAGAGACAGTACATTTCCGGAAAAAATCAGATCCTCTAAGTTTGGCGTACCTGAAGTCCAACACGAATTCTCTTTTGGAGTGCGTTTTCTGGGAAAACTGCTTGAACTTGTGGCACTACAGTTGAATTAAGTACACCACCATCACTCCCAATCATTGCGGTCTCCATTCGTAGGCGAGATACAACTGCTAGATACTGAGGGAAATCGGTTGTGAGAACACGCAATATACGATTCTCCTGAAGAACATTGGCCGGGTCTAGTGAGTCCGCTTTTAAAGAAATTACAGCAAAGTAAAACAATGAGTAGAAAAGGGAAACGAGATAAAGCAATAATTCTCTCGTTTCACTCATAAAAGATTTCCGCATTTATATAGTATATATTACGCAAAACAATTAATTTACGGATGTAACAAAATGAAAAAAATAGTCGTTGGTATTTTTCGAGACGAAACATGTTTTATTTCTGTAACGCTTCATCAGCAGCCGGACCTGAAATGCCAACAAAATTTATCACACTTGTGAATTGGTGTTATAATATATATACTTCTCATCGGTGATTTGAAAGCTCAAGGCACGCTGACGGTTCTCTCTACGACTGAAGATGTGCCAAAAAGAACGAGGTCGTAATCCAATAGATGAAATCATTTTCGAATAAGATTCTATGGAAGATCAGTCAAATTAACAACAAATTTATTCATTCATTTGGTTTATTTACAAGAAAATTGCATATGTAAACCTATATGTGTTAATGGGCCTTATAGCGACCATTAAGTTCATATTTTGAAAAAGGTTCAACAATGTCAATTTAAGCTTTTCGACTAATATATGCGGACTTGATATACAACCCATTACATTTTATTTAACCAGTTAGACAACAATAAAACTACAGTCAGTTACATGCGCTGATGCGTTTCGACCTTCCATGCTCATCATCATAAAACGAAGGAAACTTACCAACAAAGATTAAACAGAAACGCATAAATGTAGGGAGACAAATCAGAAGCGAGGATCTCACATCTAGTTGTTTCGCATTTATTGTACCTCGATATAAATGTGGGCTGTACAATTTCTATTTATTCCAGAGCATCAAATGATTTTAGCCTTTTCTGCACTAAAATGTGTAATTGAATTCGGAAATCATTGATAGCTCAATTGAATAACAATTTGATTTTTTGAACTTAAAAGATTTAATATTTCTAACTCTTAACATACTGTAAAAACCAAACACGAATATGTCGAAAAAAATTCAGTTGGATAAAAAGAGTATATATATAACATTCAACGTTTACAAAATGACCACTTCTAGAAAAATGCAGAGAACTGGTATTTGATCCTTAGCATCCAACCTCATGATTCACTGTGTGCTAAAGGAGATATCAACTATTGCACTATGGAAATTTTCCTTAGTAATTTGACTTAACGGCAGTTTAATTATTGAGGTTAGTAGGTCTGGGGAAATATTTTTGATATACACTGAAGAATAAATCCCACAAAACTGTTGCAAATGATGTTTCGCCTTGTGACAATAGTTTTTCTAAGTACTGTCAGTTTTAAATCACTATCATCTTCACGAGGGAGTTGGATATTTAAGAAGGGAAAGTTGTTGTCTATCTCTACCTCGAGAATGAATTTTATGTAATGATCGGCTTAAATAGCTCGTTTCATGATTGAGGCTTAGTCTGCTGTTTCTAGAATGAATAACAGTATACCATCTATATACCTCGTATAAATTATGCGTGGGTCAATTGCTTTTCAGGCCCGTTTACTTAAGTTTATGCATGCGTACATCCGCCAGATTTGCAAATCCTATTTCCAAAACAATAACATTGAAATGCAGGACATATTTATCTTGAAACTTAAATTTCACGTTTTTTGTACATGCAATTACGAGGTATTTGATTTCATGTATGTCCATAGGAAAATCTTGAAACTCATTTTTAACCAGGTCACACAAGATGATCGTAGTTTATGTTCAGCGCAATGTTTGTAATTAAGGGTGAAACATCATTCGAGGTCAATTTATTTCCTTGTTACTTTTTCCACTTCAGTTCATCTGCTAGTTTTAAAGAGTCATTGTTGTTAGATACTCTTTGTGGTGGATTATAAAGATAAGCCAAAAACAGCATGAACGGAAAGCGTGCTCTCGTGCACGTTCGTTTCGTGCTTACTGGCGACTCATGGGTAGGAGCCGATATTACGCCATATAACAACTATATATGTGGGTGAGGAATGTGGGAAAATAGGACGGTACAATCTCCTATACGAATGTATAAACTTGCAGTAGTGAAGCTAAATTCATATAAAGTCTTGAACAATGCGACTTCATAGCCAAAGTTATTGTTGATTTTTGTGTTTATGGCATTTCGTAGTGGTTGACGTAGTTTGTAGTGGAACACTCTGGTTTGCAATGTTGGGCGTTGACCATTAACCTATCAGGCCGCATCAGAGAAGTTCTTGATGCTGTCATGGTTTTATGAGATTTTGACTTGCCGGACAATCTTTTGAGGTCTTTTGTGACTGGTTTCGTTATTTGAATTTCTACTAAGAGACCTAATCCGTTGGCAGAATCCGTCATTGAAGATAAAACGTGAATCTTTAGCAGTTACTAAATATAAACTTGCAATACTTTAATATTGGTTGCATCGTCTTTCTATTTGTTGTATGGTTTGCATATAGATCGATCGTTTGTTATCTCGTTCATCGACACACTAAAAGCCTCGGTTTCGTGTATATTAACTTCAGGCCCGGAATAAACATTTATAATGTACTCCAAAATTACATATTTCTAGACTGTTCACGAATCACAAAAACCAACAACATCGCACCAGCATCATCAAACATTCGATCACATTTGCAATAAACTAAATTATTCCCATTATTACCATTGACATAATTTGACGAACAACCAACACTGCAATCTGCACACTCTGCGCTGTAACCAGAGATAAAAAATAAAAGTAGTGAACAATTCGATACGAAAGACAACATATGTGGAAAAAATAGTACATGCACAAGCGCGAAAAGCGAATGCCCGATAGATATTCAATCCATAAAAACAGGGTAACCAGATCTTAAACATCACTCCGTGAAGCAATAAGAATGACTTGTGCACACAAATACATACCCAAGCACATTCACAAATAAGCACTCAATTACCCAACAGCAAACGTATGAATGCGGAAAATAAATAAAAGGATAGCCTATGATAGGACCAATTCCCTTTAACTTAATCAACAGAAAGCCTAGAATGGATATAATTGAAAGATTGTCAAGTTTAGTTGAGTATTCTTTAAATAAACAGGTCATTATCTAAAATAAATATCTACTTGATTATTAAGGTTTCTACTCCTAAAAATACACTTGGTAATATTCAAGGGTAATAGACAATATATTTATACATGTACTCTTGGCCCTCCGTCAGGTCATTATTTTAGTTGCCTATTTAGAGTTACTTTATTGTAACTGTATTTATACTCTGACTAATTTTATTATTGAGCAAATTAATTTATTGATTATTTAATATTTATCGTGGACTTTATTTAATAGTGCTACTTCTACAATTAGAAATTATTTGGCACAAATTAGAAATCATGTTTCAGACAGAGAAGTGATGTTTGGAAAATGGATTTTTACGAACGAGACGCCATGATCTGGTAGCAATTTTGAGCTATACGCGTTATCTATCATTGAGTTCATTATCAGACATAATTAACAGGTCAATATCCTCGTTGGTTGCTATACTCATCAAGTCCACCTTATTTATACTGGGTTTTACTAATTATGTCACTATTTATTATGATTGTAATTTCTTTTGAATTAGTCATCATTGTGTTTACACTGTTTATCCTGTCTTAAACAAGATACACAATACATAGCTTGCCATAGACATTCTGTTCTTACCTAGTGAGGTTTATTTTACGTTAAAAATGTAACAATGCCAAATAGAATTGTTAATATCAAGTGTAACACATTCTATACAGGAAGCTAGTTACAATATATATATATATATATATATATATATATATATATATATATATATATATATATTTAACAAGACAATCAACATTAGCGTTGTTACCAAGCGAAAATAGCACTCTCGCGCAGCGGGGTGAAACAATTAACTATACTGGGAAAAACAGCACTTGTATAGATAACAGTGAACAATTTGCACAAATGGCTAACTCTCAAGTTATCAAAACAATCATGACAAGATCTCAGACATCACTTCGCAATACTGCGAGAATGACCTTTACATGCAAACACACATACACAATACAAACACAAACGCATACACACTCACCTACTAGTCAAAACAAGAAACAGCAGTAATAACCAGTCAGATTTGTCACCAAAAACATAACCAATTAACAACCCAAAATGTATAAATATGTATGATTGTATAAGAGACGTTTAGTATTCACGAAATAAATGGCCATTATCCTCTTAGTTATTTGTGTTTTTTTTCCTAATTATAAGAATACTGTGTTAATTAAAACGGCATGGATATCATAAATATATATATATATATATATATATATATATGAGTATAAACTAAGCATAACGTAAGGTAGCAAAGACAATTCATCCAGTAGACCGGTTTCGCCCTTATTGGGAACTCTACACGTACAGTTGAGAATTTGAGCACGTTTGCTTTAGATTCTAATGCTCTAACCACTGATCCGCCCTACTACACGGCTAATACTTTAATTGCTTTTTATATCATATAAATAAACTACAAGTTATTTGTTATACATTTAAACTGACTAATTATTATTATTACTCTACAAAATAACTTTCCTAAAATCGAAAAATTGTGATGGGATAAACGCTAAATTGTTTGTGACTTTATTCTCTTATGTTGGAGGTGAATGCTATATATCTACTTAATTTAAACCGTTATTTTGAAATTTTACATTGTGTTTTAGTCTGACGAGTAAGATGTTTAATTAGACATCTTAAACATTGATCCAACCAACACAATCTACTTTCGGTAACATGATCCCACGGCGACGGCATATAATAAAGCGACAGGATATAATTGGTTTGCTTTTAAATTTTACCGTTGAATAATGCCTTCTAACACTGACCCGTTAGCGACATCAAACAAACCATGCCGACACATAAATTTACAAAGATGTCTATGTTTTTGCAGGTAAAAAGTGTTAGCACCTAAGTCTGTGCAGCATAAAGAACCGATTGTATATTACTTTTTAAAATTGTTGACCCGGTGTTTAGTGACAAAGGCGGGCGATTTCAGATCAGTTTGCCCAATTTGCAAAAAAGCCGCAAGAGCATATGCTGAAAAGCCAAAAACATCATCATAGCGAATGCCAATTGCGATATTGGAAATAAAAGACAGTGTCACTTGAATCAGTTTGTCTGACAGAAATAGAGGTATTATTGAATTGCAGAAAAATAAAAAACGCAACCAAAAACTGATAATTGTGTTAAATTCCACATGGTACCCGAATAAAGTTTTGGAGAGAAAACATTTTTGGTCATCGTTCCTTTGAATTGTTAAAAAATGTATTTTATTGCTGGCTAAATCCGCCAACATACTAAACAGTATATTCCCCAGTAATCACTTCTTATATTACGGCATTGAAAAATCAATACTACAGGCTTATTACATGTTATTTTCATGTTAATATAGATAATAAATAGCATGTCATGTAAAATAAATCAATAAAATTTGCAAGGAAGGGTTTGTTTTTATATCAAATTTGCAAACTTAATTGAAATGCGTATTGCACCGCCCGCAAAATTAATTTATTGCCTTATAAATAACGTAAATAAGTATGATGAAAGCTGCAATAAATATATTTTTATGACGGCATAGAATTAGTGGAGCCGACATTCCATTCGTTTACACAGGATGCAGGTCTACTAGAGTGAACACCGCATTTCCCATCTTTCATTTTATTTCCTACATTGATTGCATATAAGGTGTTTTATAGCCGCAAAACAGATAATTCATTGTCAATTTAATGAATTCCAGAGATAGTGACCAAAAGGCACAGCGATATAGAAGACAGAGTTAATAGTTAGGTTAACTTAAAACAAAGGCAATAAGAATCATGATCATATATTATGTCTTTAAGCCTATTATTTAGCAGTTTTCATTGTAAGTATAGCCCAGCCAATTAGAGAACAGCTAATTAGGCGATCGGTGTGCGATCTACATGTTATATTTGCAATACCAGGATAGAAAATATGAATAACCTAGGGCAAGAAAGTGGCGTAATCGAATACCATTTTATCATAGTGAGTCTGTAGATGCGCACCAATTCATAATGAGCATATAATTAATAGCTTTTATATTTCATAAGTAAATTTTTCATTTCTTTGTGAAATATTTTCTATTTTAGCAGTATTTTTCATATAAAATGTTTAAAAACACTATTTGATTCGTCGTCAGATTCACACTAGCACTAGATGTCCAGAGCCATACGCGTACTAAAATGGCGATGCTAACGAGTATAACATCCTGGCTCAAATGGGTTAGGCAAACTGGTCCATGAACGCCGTGATATGGATCGGGGTTGGTAATTATCCCTCGCGAACGGAGAATTCCCAGTAAGTGCAATTCATAAGCCGGTGCTGATTACGTCCCTGCCCTTTGTATTGACATTTATTATTTTCGCTCTGAACAGGATTAATTATGGCTTTAACAGAAGATTCACTCAAAAGCGCAAAATGCATGCACAAATGAGATCACGTCCTTTACATGCCGACTTCAGCAGATATTTCTGGTAAGGTATGAACTAACTTTTTACCAGGCACGGCATAGCTAATACATACACGAAAATGTTTTGGCCCTCCGCAAACAATATCATATAAGTATTACATGTTTAAGTCAATGATGTTACGGTCACCATTAGAATACAATAATTAATCATAATACAGGCCAGAACAAGCATTATCTTGGACAGCAAGTGTGCAGAATGGTTTCTGTTTTCAATCTCCAAGCACATGTGACACATGAGTATATTAGATCATAAATTTTGTTGAGGTTTACTTCAGTGTATAGTGAGCTTATTAATTAACCAAATAGTTATTGGGTAATCAAAATCATATAACTATTAGTAGAGGTCGATTTTGAACCATATAAACTGGCCACATTAAAAATAAGTTAGACTAGGTTAGGTTTTTTGATAAAATGTACCATTAGATTTTTGTAAGTTACTTTTCATTGCAAAATAATCTTCCAAAATGTCACATATGCAAAAATTGAAAAAACAAAAGAATATCTTGAAAAACAACGGAAATTAAATTAGGAAGATTGGAAATTTGTCTGAGAAAAATTTTCAAAATAATATTATGTTTGTCTCGTTTAACTCTATATTTCATTGAATAAGCAAAAAATGAAATGTCAATTGGATTTTAAAGGTATCCTATTTTGTTCTTTTTCAAAAAAAAGATTTCAAAAGACAAAATATGAATTCATTCACAATATAATTTTATACCCATAGCTGGAATCCAATTATTATTAAAAACGTAAATTATTAGAAAGTAAGCTCTTGAACACGCTTTTAAGATTAGATACTTTTTGTGGCGGAGGACTAATATAAAAGCAATTGTGTATTATATGTTGCGCACCTAATAAAAAATTAGATCAAATATGAACAGAAAGATAAAACAAAGACAGCAGGAACGGAAAGTATAATCTCATGCGCAAATTCGTTGCGTGCTCACTGGCGACTCATCAGTAGGAGCGGGTACTACACCCTTTACCCACTATATATTTGTGTGAGGTATGTGGGAAAAATGGACGGTACAATTTCCTATATGAACGCGTAAGCCTGCAGTAGTGTAGCTAGCTCCATACAAAGTCCTCGACAATGCGTCTTGAAAGCCAACTCACTATTATATATATATATATATATATATATATATATATATATATATATATATATAAACAGAGTCTGGAAAGGGGTACCAACACTATGGCTATTGTGTTAGTAACTGATACCAAGATGTGCTACTATTCGTGAAAATGCACAAAGGTATATGAACAAATGTAGTTTCATATTATAAAATTACATAATAACGCACCATTATTGTAATAAACCAAAGCTGAGTATCATCTTTGGGACTAAGCTGTTATATCTTGAAGTGAAAATGATGGCAATGAGCATTGCACAACAGAAAAATTAATATCTGTTAAGTTTGTTGGCATAGCAAATTGAGTGACGAACTCGTCCAACGATAGCATTATTGTGGAAACGTGGCTACGTTATGTTTCCAGCTTGGCTAACAAATCTATTTTAATCTTGCTTATGCTTCGCATTCAGTTTAGTTTACTGCTGGGGAAACGAACATGACACCAATTAGGCACTAAGAAATTTTTATAGATACAGCAGTTGATTATTTCTATTTTTGTGCAGTGCATCCAAATTCAGCATACTAACACAACTTTGAATTAATGCATGAACACAGCTAGTGGTCTAACAGTAATTGTAGCCCGCATGATTAATTCCTTGACGTATTAAACATGACTCAGTATATATTAATGAAAGAATGAAACGTTTCCCTACCAAACTGTGGGCCAAGCGCCTCCTTCACAGCTTGATCAGTGGCTTCCAGCGAGTGCTCGCGCCATGTTTCACCATTCTCACTACGCAGAACAACCAACTCACGATGTTTGCCTCGCAATGATGCAAAATGCGGCACCTCAAGTAGAACTGGTGAATTAAAAGTTTGCCGACACGGCCCCAACTCAATGATACTAAAAAGGCAGAAATTAGTTATTCAAAATATAAATAATGTAGATATTTTCATGAGTTAGAATGCAATAGTCTACTATAAAGGGGCTTGTTTAAGAAAAACTTGCCAAGTTCGTATAATGTTCTTAACAAATCCTAAGCTAAGCAAAACAAAGCACAAATGCAACATATAATATATTTTTCTAACAAAATTTCAGATCCATCTGTGGTAGCATTAATAAAACTTGGAATAATTGTAATTATACATGACGCTGACGATATTTATTTTCTAGAATGCTGCGAGCGTTCGCCGACACATGCGTGATTTGTCTCGTTCAGTGTTACAGTAGCAAACCCGCCAATCAGGTTCATTGAAGACGAACCGCTGTTTGATGGCTGTTTCTGAAAGCATGTGGAACTAAATCCCCAGCGTTACTATCTCCAGTCTACAATTTAAACATTTGACATTGCAATCAGTTACAATACGTTTTCCTATAGCCAGTGTAGATAAAAAAATGCTTGATCTCTTATGGGCTAACTTAAACTGCAACTTACTGGGTCCATGAACTGCTTTCAAAATTATTTAAGAAACCATTATCTCGTGATTGCATAGAAGATGCACAGAACACATTCAAGTAAACCACGAAGTATTTAAAACAAAAAATGGGTGAGAGAACCAGTTATTATTTTATGATTTATTTAAAACTCAATAAGAAAAAATTCCAAAGGCGCCAAGATACTACTTTAATGAAAGTAATACAAAATATGAGAATGATTTAATAAAATTAACACTCGAAATATACCACATAAAAAATCCCGAATAGATAAATTTATTGCTGTTCGAAACGTCCGGAAATTCGAGCAAACTTCGTGTATGTGCGTGATCTGCCTGTCATGTGCATCGAACAAGACAAAGGCAAACGCCTGACCAAACAGATCCGAACAAAATAAATGTCTAAAATTGGTCGAAAGTCTAACGCGCTAGATTGAAGTTTGCAATTCTTATAAACAAAAATCGTATCAAAACACGAATTATTTTCGAAGAAATTGATTGATTAACAAAAAATGAACATTGTTTTTATCCTAAACAGGTGAATGTAACTAACCTTTACTGCTACACAAGAAATAGAGTTCGATTAACTTCATAAATGTAAAAGCAAATATCTAAGTCCCCACTCACACTCACACTCGCACACACACACACACACACACACACACACACATATATATATATATATATATATATATATACTGTAGGTTACGCGTTTATCTATGCTTGTTAGTTTGTCGCCGTGCTCTAAAGACGATCATAAATAAAACAAATATTGTTTTAAGCGGGCGGTTATTTCAATTTCTATAGTTAAGGTTGTGATCTTGATCCATTATGTACATAGATTTGTCGGTTCACACATCTTGCCAGTACGTTATGAGTTCTCAATAAGGAGGAAACCGGTCTACGGGATGAATTGCCATTTCTACACTATACAATTCTTAGTTTATACTGACACATGTAAATAATTAATGGGTCAGGTGCTTATATCAATATCGCAACCTTGACTACAATAATTGTCATTACCGCCCCCGCAACCAATGTTCGTTTAATTATATAAATGTTCATTTAATACCACTTTCCCAGGTAGTGTGGTGTCTGTTCAGTAATGACAAATTTGGGATGGTAAGTTGGAACTTTAGGTCTAAATGGATGCCATAAGGAAAAATAGACTAACAAGGCTACATTAGTTAGTACATAACTGAAAATTGTGTGTAATGTGCGGCAGAGTAGCTCAATGAAAAGAGCACCTGATTTCGAAGCAGAAGTGCCCAGGTTCGAGCCCTGTCCGCGGCAAATTCTAGCCAGTACTTGATGAGTTCCCCATAAGGACGAAACCGGTCTACGGGGTTAATTGCGTTTTTCTACACTATACAATTCTTAGTTTATACTGAAAAATGTACGTACTTAATGGGTTAGATGACCATAAATTTTTGAAACGCATTAATACGTATTGCCGACAGTAGTTTTAATGCGTTGTGAAATTAGTTTGAAATTAAAATTGGGTTTTATTTAAAGCCCGCGAACTTTATCCAAATTAATAATTTTTCCTCTATCCATACGACCACCGACAATACCTTTAGATACGCTCAATAATGAGAAATTCGCGAATACTCGTTCTATTTCATAGTGAAAGCCTCTGTTAACCAATATTATATTGTTAGCATATTTTTGGTTATATCACGGCTAGCTATTAAGCGGCCATACATTTCCGTTATAGTAATTCCACTGCAATCTTACAGAATGCAAAGTAACATGCAGGACATTTTTCAAAGAAGGCTTTTCCAGCCACACATACTGACAGTAGTTCTACGTTGAAAAACTAACCAAAATAATTGTACTTGTGCGTATTTAAGTCTACAAACTAAATTAACTAACCGTAAGTACTCCTTAAATTAAATAATTGTATAATTTAATAACTTATCTACGAAAGTTAAGATTTAATAGCAATTATATATATATATATATATATATATATATATATATATATATATATATATATATTTATTTATTATAAATATATATATATATATATATATATATATATATATATATATATATATATATATTATAGAACGTTTTCCATGTGCAAAAGAATAAAATTATCAGATACCAGAACCGTTTCTTTCTCTTCTCAAGTATCTGCAAAAGAAAATATCTTTACATGTAAATTGAAAGGCCAAACGAAATAGAAAAAAGTATATACAGAGAGAGTGTGAAATAAGGGAACAACCAATCAATTGCGAACATGCTTCTTCTGCTTGCATAAATCCAGCTGCAGTCTGGTTATGCATAGAGCTTCGTAGGTGGCTAACTCCTTTCTGTTATTACCCTTAGCAATTATCTTAAATGCTACGTCTGGAGAACATAGGTGTGAGGTTTAATGTGTAATGGGTATCCTAGACAAGTAAATGAGTTACTTATAAAAAGGGGAGTTCAACAGGATCAAATGCATTTCGGACCAGAAAATAAAGCAATTTAATAGAACATCCCATTTAAGGGGGATGCAGCTTCCCCCATAGCACAAAAGAAATTTGAAGTTGCATTAACACGCACATTTAATGCAGCTAGACTACGGGTGTTACTTAAGGTAAAAGACGCATTTACCAGCAATCAAAGAAGAAGCGTTGTTAATGTTAAAATCATGTGTTATTTACCTATATATGTGCAAGCTGTCGTTAAACTTACGTAGGCCGTTCGACCAGACTCGAGTGAGAGAACATTGCAACTTAAACGCCTATTTTAAATCAAATGGTGAATACACGTCTGCAATTTCGCAAAACATCACTGAATCTTCATACATCTGTTCTCCAGACGTAGCATTCAAGATAATTACTTAGTGTCATAACAGAAAGAGTTAGCCACATACGAAGCTTTATGGATAAACAAACTGCAGCCGGATTTATTCAAACAGAAGAATCATGTTCAGGCACTGATCCTGAACTGGAGGCGATGCACGCAATTGATTTGGCTTTGCCCTTATTTCACATTCTCTCCATGTTTACACTTTTTCTATTTTGTTTGGCCTTTCAATTTACATATGAAGAAATGTTCATTTATAAAAAATTTAGAGGAATATAAGAAAGAAACGGTAATTGTCACTGATAACAATTATTATAAAAGCTAGCATTCCAAAATTATATATATATATGTGTGTGTGTGTGTGCTTGCATTTTGTGTATGTAGAAATAATGTAAAATTAAAAATTATAATTAGTCTTCATTTAATTAAACATTTTAATTGTCTCTTTATATTTTGATAGTCACAATATCGAGTCGACATTCAAAGGCATGCACACACAGCAGTTGTGATGTTCATTTTGATTTTAAGGATGAAATAAGTTGAATGTCATTAGTCTGGAGCAAATTTAATAACGAATGCGGTAAACAATATGATTAATTTTGCGCTCAGCTATTGTTATGTAAGATAAAATGAGAAATACTTTATATATTGAAGCATATTTATTACACAAGAATTATGTATAGCTCAGTGAAAACACGTTTTTTTTAATTTTCGCCATATTTCAAATCGAATGAAATATCTGATATTTTATAAAGTAATTATTAAATAGCATTTAAACTAACCAGGATACCATGTAAACATTTTAAAATGCTAAATATGCACGTGCATATGCGCACAAATATATATATATATATATATATATATATATATATATATATATATATATATATCAAAACAAAAACACATAATTAAGCATTTTCTGTTCAGTGTATTTACACATTTATTTGTCTAATTACCCTTATTGTTTCTATAATAAAAGTTATGTCAACGTACGACGTATTTCTCATTTTGCATTACCAATTAATTAATGTTATTTTGAATTTTGCACAAGAATGGAAATAAGTCTTACAGAGTTTTTGCGTACACTATCAACGCATGTTGCTTCATATTTTCGAAAAGATATCTAAAATCTGCTGCATTTGTATAAGGTTACCATTAATTTCAATCGATAAACAGCTCACAGTGATTGAATGGTTATTGATTATTGCTCACAATCTGTAACGTCTAAGTTAATGCGGCCTACTCTCGTTACGCATGAATTACAAGAAAAAATTACATGTTTTGTTGTTGGCGTTCACTGATACTAAACTTATATGAACTCAAATGCATCATAACTGTCACACCTTGATTTTAGGACAATTTCAGGCTTAATTGTAGGCGTGCAAAATTTCAGCAGCATGCTTAGCCGGGTTTTATAAGCTAGAGCTAAAGTTAGAAAATTTCACAAAGTGGTAAATTCTCTCAAACTTTAATGAAGTGAAGAAATTTTCTAACAGTAAAGGCTAGCACGTATTTGAATTTAAACACCAAAAATAATAATACTGCGTTTTGATGCTCCAGCTGGTTTTAAACAGCATGCTTTGTATTAAAAGTTCCTCGAGCGGATGAGCCTACCGAGAGCCAATTCTTAAAGGCGTCTACAACATGACTTAAATGTAGAAATAAACGCAAAACTTGTTCTTTCGCAAGGTAAACCCCAAAAGATCTTAATTCATTAAGTAAAAATAGACAAGGCGATTCCTATGTATAATGTACGTCGTTAGAACACTACGATTTTGCTCATCCAATTAAATTTTGATTAGTTAGTGCACAGTGCCGTGTGATCAAAAATTAATATAGTGAATAATTTAGTTCGGCAATGAGAAAAATTGTCCAAATTTTCTATTTGTACAGTCATCCTTTAGTTGGTTCAGTAACCTGGAGAGAATTCGCAAGCAGTCTTATTAGATTGTACCCCAGTTAATGCAAACGGCATTCCTAAGCTATACGCAACGATTATGGAAAAAGAAGACGGACTGGAAAGAAACGGTCCGCTTGTAAAATGCCCTAGAACAATGAATCATTATCGTCAGCGACAAAACAATTGAATTGCCTCCTAGAGCTATTCAAGTGGGATGAATTTGCAACATTTTTAAATAGAAAATGCATTACCGTTAATGTGGCGTAGTAAAAACGTCTAGATAATTTAAGAAAACGGAAAATCAATTCAATGAAGATTAATATAATTAAATAATCAACGATTACGCGGGTGGTGATAACAATTATGTAAATCAAGTTTGCAAACTCGATATAAAAATCGATCTCATTATACATTTATCAGTATAAACTAAGTACTGTATACGGTAGCAAACGTAATTCATCAAGTAGGCCGACTTCAAAATCAGGACAAGACAGGTATACTGGCTAAATTGTCTTTGCTACCATATACAATAAATAGTTTTTACATTCAAATTTAAATATAACGGGATTTGTGTTTATATCGAGCTCGCAACCTTGATTTAATTAAAAAATCAATTTATTGGTCGAATAATACACGTTTAGTCAGCCATTTATAACAGTCTGACAAAACCAACATAAAGAATGCAATATTCGATCGTGGGAATCATATTTCTAAGCATCTCAGTTTGAAAGACAGTTTATTAAATACACCAAGAGAACGATCTATTTGGATAATTCGGAAATAGTAGGCAAGCTTGACAGGGAGACTCAAACAAGTGATACATCTCGGGTAGTCAATTGCTTCAAATATTATGTCTTAAAAGCTGTAGTTACTACTACCATTTAAAATGATTTAAATTTTAAACTTAAATACGTACTTATCACTAAGTGCCGAAGATATTGCTTTCCCCTCTACACACAGGTACAAACGAGCAGTTACATACATACAAACAAAAACACACACCCGGACCATTAAACATCAAGGCGAACATTAATAAAGCTACATCTGAATGTAAATAGAGAGATGGATGATTTGTGATGAATTCTTTATCCGAAGTTTTTTCTTACGGTATTATACGCATTACTGGCTATATCGTGACTAAGATGCGTTAGAAATATAGGTTTAAAAAAATTTTCTGGATTAAATTATTCAACAAGGAAGCGAGCAAAATTTATAAATAAAGAAGGCTTAGCAGCGCACACAAAATAAGGGTTATAAAATGAATTATAAAATTTTGAGTCTGTCAGGACATGAAATTCTATTATTGTGACTTCATACAGTTAACTACAAAAGTAAATGTAAATCTTATGGACCAAGCAATTTGCAGGGTAAGGGAAAAATAATGCCTCTGGCCATTCGATTTTTATGTAAAATAACCTTAGTGCAGAAAGGCAATTCATTTACAATACTGTACTTTCGTTTTCATTTGGAAATTTGACATAATTAATCAGCTACTTTGATGATAGTAATATATTTTGTTTATACGCCAAGCAAATAACAAATATTAAATAAAGAATTCATTAATGTGCAGAATGAAATAATAATTAATAAAATCACGTTTGTGGACTTCATTTCAAAGCACAAGTTGCATTTTATTTAACCAGACACACGGCATAGCAAAACAAACATCAGTCGCGAATACTGACGTATTATGGACTTTCATGGTCGTCAGCAGAACACAGCGAAAAGCTATACTAAGAGTACTAAACCGTAATTCATGTAAGAGTATGGAAAATCTAGAGATGGGAACCATACACATGGAAGCTTCTCATGCATCTTTATCTAATGCAATTTCGACAGCACAGTTCCCTGCAGTCAGGAGGATAACTTATTTTCAGCTTTCCTCGCAGTTATATGTTATTCTATGTAGAAACCATTGATTGCGCCAGTGGAAATAATAATTTAATGAAATAAAAATTTCGGAGTTGAAGAATAAATCAGTCATAGGTTTTTAATAAGTAGTAAATTAACCTCCTTAAACATACCAATATAGCATCGTGATTAGTTCAAGGGTGCAGAATACAGAAAGTTCGGTCGTACAAATTGTTATTGACTTTCCTTTTCTTTAAATCAAGTTTGCAAACTTGAAGTTAACAACAATCCTATTGTATTTAACCAGTCGTCAAACACCATAACAAAACTACCGCCAGCCGCAACGCACTGACGCGTATCGACCTTCCATGATTATCATCAGAGTACGACGGCAAACTGACTATCGAGGATCAAACCGCATTGAATATATATATGGAAATCAAATTAAGATATGCGGCTCTCATCTCTAGCAGTCTCGCATAAATTGAACTTGACTGGAATTTTCGGCTGCATAATTCCTATGCAGTCACGAACATTAACTGTTTGCAGCTTTCGCCACATATACATATATAGGCAAAACAATTTAACAATAATTGATTGCGCGAGTGGTGGTAACAATTCTTTAAATCAATTTGCGAGCTTGAAATAAACACAAATCTCATTGTATTTAACTAGTCGCCGAACAACATAACAAAACTACCGCCAGCCGCAACGCACTGACGCTTTTCGACCTTCCATGATCATCATCAGAGTACGACGGCCAACTGACTATCGAAGATCAAACCGCATTGAATATATATGGAAATCAAAGTTAGATATGCGGCTCTCACCTCTAGCAGTCTCGCATACATTGATTTGCATATATATTCAATGCGGTTTGTTATTCGATAGTCAGTTGGTCGTCGTACTCTGATGATGATCACGGAAGGTCGAAACGCGTCAGTGCGATGCTTCTGGAGGTAGTTTTGTTTTGGTGTTTGAGGACTGGTTAAATACAATAGGATTGGTGTTTACTTCAAGCTCGCAAACTTGATTTAAAGAATTGTTACCACCACACGCGCAATCAATTATTGTCAAATTGTTATTGACTTTGTTGAATAAAAGAGCAAACTACGGTTATTCAGCTGACGATCAACAATAAAAAATTCGTAAAGAACAACTCGTTCATAATAATTTTCCAAATAAAAAAACAAGTAGATAAGTTGATATAAAAGACTAATAAGCAATATAAGTTGTTGCGAATATATGCTAGTGTTGAAACATAACATTACTGTAAGTATTTCACCAATTCATAAATGTCAAGACGATAGGACTTCCGAGAAGAACTTAAACGTGAAGAAATGAAGTTTGGCAAAAATACAATATGGTTAACAATTATTAATTTACTTTCCACACACGCGCACGCGCATGCATACACACATACAAATACACACATATATATATATATATATATATATATATATATATTACAGGGCCTGTAGTAGGATGACGACACTTGTTGAAAAAATGAAAGAAGATTAATTTGTGGGAAGAAATTTGCATTTGCTATCGTATAGAATTCTTAGTTTATATTGACAAATGCATATATAATGATACTGGTGCTAATATGAAGCTCGCAACCTTGATTTGAATAATTGTAAATAATATCTAGAAAAATTAATACTTGTTCGTAATTAGGAAACATTTGTACTTGGAATAACGTCTAGTATTGAGCAACCATTTTAAATCTGGAATGACCAATGTTATTAACAATCAAGCTTTTTCAAACTTAAGATCTTTCGCAGCCACAAGTTGTGGGGCCTACTTGGTTTGCTAGCTGGCTTTAGCTGTCGACGAGTTGCAAACACCTGCATGTATGCGGAAATTGGTCCCATCAGTAGCAACTGAATATATTTTACAAAACATGTTTCCTTGATCCTTTATTGTATCAATTAACAGTATAGCTTAATTTCAATGAATGAATAATAAAAATATCTATTAACCATTCTAATTAATTTCCTTTTATATTTGTTAAATTAAAGTACAATAATTTATCCTCATATGCATTGAATTTCGTATGGATAAACATAATCTAACCATTTCTTTATTACGTATTAAGGTAGAACAACTATTTCCAAATGGATATAAAGTCTATATATGCGTCTACTTCTAACAAGTAGAAGCAAAACCACATGAAAAAAAACATTTTTCATTTTTCCCCGAATATTCCGTCTAAATCTGGGCCTCATTGAAAAATGCGTCTAATATTTTAAGAAAATTATTACCAAGCGCTAACTTTCAAACACAATATGACGAGACGATGATCTGTTAGTAGGTGCTCGCATAGTATAGACAAAAGAGAAAAGTAAAAAATTGAAAATTTACATATCTGACAGATGAAGCTAAACACGACATCAATAATAATGAAATTAATACCATAGAAATACGACAAAAACAAAAGAAAATAGGAATTCTACCTTTACTGGACAAAAAACAGCTAGACAGCACTTAAATGTGAATAGGAACAAGCATATCCACACACACATGCAACTATAGAAGTACCATCTCACGAACAAAACACACACACACACACACACACACACATATATATATATATATATATATATATATATATATATATATATATATATATAATGTCCATGTCTTTAATATTACACAGTGTATTTCTAATTAGAAGACATTAATAACAAAGTGGATAAGGCCATTTATTTAGTGATGATTAGTATTCACGAAATAAATGGCCTTTATCCACTTTGTTATTAATGTTTTTTCTTCCTAATTAGAAATATAAATATATATATATATAATTATTTATTTATTTACAGTGAATGAGTAACAGACTCGCAAGAAAATGTGTCTTTATTAAAGCCCTAGTCGCAGCAAAATTACTGACAGTACTCGAAGAGATCCAAATAAGACCGAAACTGGAGGAATTTCATCAATACATTATACAATACTCAGTTTATACTGATATATATATATATATATATATATATATATATATATATAATGTGATTGTGTTTATACCGCAGCTGACTCCTTTTGGAGGATTGGCCAGCTCCATGACATTTCATGGAGTTTCTTGGGAATTTGGTACAAGTGGTGTCCCCTCACCACTCGATTGGTGTTTATGCCTAGATTTAAATAATTACTACCACCGCGCGTGCAATTCATGAGTGTTTAATTATATAAATGCTGAATTAACCAGCACTTCCCATTGAAGGATGATGCCCGTTCTAAAATGACAGATTGTAATTGTACATATGGAATTTCAGGTTTAAAGAGATGCAATATAGCCTCCACCTTAAGTAAAAATTTAAAAGAAAAATAAGTTCGCGTATCATTAAAAATTGTTTGGAGCGTGCGGCGAGGTGGCACAGTAAGTAGAGTCACATATTGCGAAGCAGACGTGCTCCGGTTCGAGGCAAAATTCTGGATAGGGACTATACCGAACTATACGACGAGCTGTCTTTGCCAAGTAATACAAAGTTGCGTTTATACTGATAAATTTATATAAGGTGTGGTTCGTGTAAATATCAAGCTCGTAAGTAAATGTTATTACCACCCACGCAATCAGTGATCGTGTAAGTAATTGAAAAGTTCCCAATACGTGATAAACTGCCTACTATAAACTTTTTTATTAGAGTTTATAATGGCAACAGATATTATCAAAACCCCACCATAAAACTTATATATAATTATATATATGATGGCAAATAAATACACAATCTTATTCGATATGCACAACGAAGCAAGTCCATTAGATGAACTGATTTTTTTATCTTAGGTACTGTTCAGAGAATACGTATACACACACACACATATATATATATATATTGATGTCAGACTCGTTCTTTTCCAAAGAAAGAATTGCCACACACTCACCAAAATTAATTTTGATCCATAGGCCGGTCGTTGAAATAAAGAGCGCGGATGTTCAATAGAAAATAAAATTTTGGGTGCGTGTCCCATTAGCGTTTTGTTGGAAGAGAGAGTCTAGTTAAAGGGGGCCATCATTATTCGGCGCAAAAATCTTTTAAAAACAAACAAATAGGCATATTTTGTTTAATCAGAAACGAACAATCCACATAAAGATTTACACTATATATATATATATATATATATATATATATATATATATATATATATATATATATATATATATTAGTCTAGAGATTTCAAATAAAGTAAACATAACTAAACATAGTAAATCAACTGATAGGGTGGAGAGAAAAACGTTTCGGTACAATGCCTTATTCACACAGGAATATATTTTGCGTATTTGAAAACAAACTATATATATAATTTTAACTTCAGTTTTAAATTAATGACGTTGATCATATATGTGTTGACAGTATAAGCTAAGCATTGCACGATATAAAAAAGACAATTCATTAAGTATAACGGTTTTGTCCATATTTGGAATTCATCAAGACCTTGACCGAATATTTGGGGGAACATTGGCTTCGGAGTCATGAATTTTTCCACTCGCCAACATTGACGCACACTACACGTAATTTCAGATATAAACCTATTTACCTTCATTTGGAACATATTTGCGTCTCATAAGACATAAATACCTAACTAGCCATCCAGATCTTATATGATAGAATAGACAATGCCACCTGGGGAAGCTATATCGAACCAATGTAGTATGTATATACATATAAAGAATTAGAATACAAAGATAAGGTTATATATACGTATAAGCATACATACAGGGAAAATTTTATCTAAATATTTTTAAACCGCCTTTTTGCATTTGACTAAAATTTTAATTTATTCAATTATGGTCTTCCGTTTTTCTCCATGAGATGGTCTTTGGATTAATGTGCAATGTTTAAACCAGTTTATGAATTTGCCCCAGCGAGATATAAACTGTTGATAATATTAAATGACAGGATTTTATGCATCGTCTAAAAAGCAAGATTTGTCATGCAGAGTTTTCCCGAAAGACCGAACCTGACGTGATATCGACTGGACAGAACTTAACCACGAGTCATCAACCCGCTTTTTTTCTGAAGTGATAGCTGGTGATGTAAACAAGAATGGCTCTGAACTCCGAGAAAATCATGATCTTGAGTGGTTTCTGAACTACTTGGTCGATTTAACTGACCTTCCCATAAATCATCACAAACTTTTTTAAATAGGCTGTTTAGGCATAAAGCCTGGTCAACAAAGATGATATAAAAATATTCAATCTCAGCTGCCTAGCACAAAAGATGATGAGCAAAGCATGCATAATTAAGACAGAAAATCATAACAGTAGATTTTTCGAAACAATAGCTTAGTTGATAGAATCAAGACCACTATTGACGATAGAAATCACATTTTTATTTCCTCTTTGATAGGCACGATAGAATAAACTGCATAATCGAATCCCCCCACGAACTGATAATGTCCTTTTAATAATGCCGCTATACAGCACTGACTGCACCGGTTTAATCGTCATCTTTGTAATAGTGCGGCTAGATGGCACTGGCTTCCTGGTCCAAACATACTCATTGTCGTAGTGTAGCTAGACAACATTAAGCATATGTAATCGATTTGAATAGCATGGTCTAATCGGAATACAGTGTTCATGAGGCGTATGACATTGCAGATTTAATGTGTACGGTCGTAAGTTAATTATAGTAGAAAATATGGCCATAATTAGTAACGTAGGAAGATAATTACGATTGATCATATCTAACAATAATTGAAATAGTAAGAGTATAATTACGTTCGACTATATATGACCACCAATAAAAATGTGTAGAATTCCCGCTGAAAACTTACACAGCTAGTCTGCAAAAAATATACGCTAACGGACACTGTATTTTGTAATGCACCTAGTAACAAGTTAGTTAAAATATGACCAGAAGGCTAAACTACGTACAATGTATGCAAGACCACGCGAGGTGAGAGCCGCATATCTAATTTTGCTTTCCAAAAATATGCAATGCGATTTGATCCTCGCTAGTCAGTTTCCCGTCGTACTCTGATGATGATCATGGAAGGTCGAAACGCGCCATTGCGTGCGACTGGCGGTAGTTTTGTTATTTTGTTCAACGACTGGTTAAATACAATGGGATAGGTGTTTACTTCTAGCTCGCAAACTTAATTTAAAGAATTGTTACCACCACCCGCACAATAAATTATTGTTTAAGGGTTAAACTAAAGACAGAATGAACGGAAAGTATAATCTCGTACCAATACGTATCTTGCTTACTAGCGACACACCAGTACGATTTTCTGAAGTAAGCGTTGTTCAGAAGAAGTTGTAATTCTCAATTTGGTGAACTTTACCACACATTGAAATTCATCATTTTGGCACCATTTACCGACTCGGTAACCATGGTGTTGGTACCATGTAACTTTTCGATGCTCTAATGCTGGTATCGAGTACTGACACAGTAGCCATAGTGTTGGTAACATTTAAAACCGTATATATATATATATATATATATATATATATATATATATATATATATAATAAGTTGACCTTAAAGTCACGTTGTCGAAGACTTTATATAAAGTTAGCTTCCCTACTGCAGGTTTACGCATGCAGGGTTACACATTATACCGTACTATATCTCCCACATACCTCACCGAAATATATAGTGGGTCGCCAGTAAGCACGAAAAGAATGTGCACGAGATTATACTTTCCGTTCATGCTGCTAATAAGTTATGCTTGCGAATCGATAAATATTGTGCAGTTGATAATCAGATGAAGTAAATATATGTGAAACTGCTAAAGACACGATTCGGAGATCTGGTATTCGATACAAAATGCTTTCAATGAGGTTTCATTCTAGCTAGTATGCTCGTTATGGTGCTCTGATAGTGACCATGGACTATCTAAATACGTCAGTAACTGGAATAGGTGATAATTTTGCAAACGATGTCAAATGTTATTTGTTTTTAATTGAAGTCTGCAAACTTAACTTAAAAGATTTTTATCATCAATGATATCCGATTTGGATAAATTATATGAATGTGCCGAAAACCACATCTAACTAATGAACTTGGTTGCATAGAAACTGCGAAGTCAAAATTGCAGTCAAGTACAATGTCATTGAGGCTTTTAGAATTAACAATCGTATTTTTTAAATAACAATAAATTTTAAATGTATTGCGTTATTAATATTTTTAATCCTTCAACTGCTGTGTTGTTATTGTGAGCATGCAAAGTGTAAATGCGTCAGAACGTTTATCAGTCGTGAGCTACCCATTACTGCGCGGGCGCTACTAAACTGTAATTGGCGTGTATTTTAGTCCGCTAGCTTAACTATAATAACTCGTGTTTAATATGATTCGGTTTAAGATTAGTTGAAATCATAGTGTAAACTTACTAGGCAAAATATCGCGTAATTGATTTCAATCTTTGTTATAAACATCATAATAATAAACGAAAATACATCAGTATTTACGGCGACTATTCGCCAACACATAAAAAACAGTTGTACTATGACTATCGAACGGTTAATAATCTAGGATGATAAAATTTGTGGCAGTTGTCAATTGAGTACAAATAACGCTAATTTGAAATACAAATACATTGTGTGCATATAAATAATCATTTCAAAATCTTTAGAGAAAGCACAAAGTTGGCGATGGATAAATTTGAACGTAAAATAAATTAAACATCCGTTCAGATTTCAGGATATTAATATACAAAAATTGGATAATTGAAAAAGAAGTGGACGAAAGGTCTATTTAATTTCACTGATCATGTGTTCGAACATCATCTGGCTTGAAGATATGGCAGATTCTCAAAGTTTTACACTAAAAAATTCCATAAAATCGGTCATACCTGTACAAAAAAAGAGAAATCCCAGGCCGCATGAGCGACAAATCCATGCGTTTTGATCACCCACTTAAGCAATAAAAAAACGTAACAAGGAGACATATGTGCATATAGAGGAAAGAATACTGCCCCGGTTTTAAATGTCTGTTAGTACAGCTAATTCAGTCTGCCTAAGGAAAAATTAACTGAAATAACCGTACTTTTCTATGAGATTTATGAAAATATTGTTTTCTCATCGAAAGTGGACGCAACAATTTCGCTAGTACGAATGATTAGGGCTCTTTTGACGGAAAGGTAAGCACTTCTATGGCACTGGAACAGAAATAGATCTGGTGTGAAATAGGAAAATGTCATGTTTTTTATGAAGTAGTAAATCCTCACGTAGTTTCAATTCCAAAAAAAACAAAAGAATAAACAATCACCACAAGAAATGGCGGAAACTATTGAATCAAAGCAAACGTTACATTACATTAACAGTTGTTTTATATTTTTGCAATTTAGCATTGAAGTCCCAATGATGTAATTAAAAAGTATGTTGCAAGGTGTCTGATCAGGATAAAACGAATGAACTATGCAGTTATATCTTCATAAATAGACCAATCAAAATGCGACATAAAATGGACTTGATTTATCTATAATAGATTAAATGTTTAACAGTATCAAATTAATTACCGGCATGCTAAACCCTCCGCATCATTTAGTTGTGGCGGGCGAGTGGTTTTCTCGGGTCGCAGAAGGCGGCAGGTCACTCTAGTAGGCGCGCTGGCCGCGTTCGGAGGAACAAGTACGCGAAGACCCGGTTGGCGACTTCCTCTCATGCAGCCACCACGTGCATCCACCAAAAATGAAACCAGAAATCTAATTTTGATAACAAAAAAAACGTAAATTGAATCTTTAATAGTCTCACATAAATAAAACATGGAAATGAAGTTGCTTCTTAGCAAAACAAGGATTTGCAAGTAATTTGTTTATTGTGGTACAGAAAACCCCCATGAAAGCATGATATGTGAACTTCCCGATAGTAGATACTTCAAACAGTGACGATAAATTAGATTTCACAGAATTATACAAAAACTGCATGAAGATGGTAATAGAAAATTTTCAATAATAAAATGCACCTAAAAGGAAGCCTTTCAATAAGTTTTTTTAATAGATTGTATAGTAAGAAATAAAATCTCAAGAATAGCATAAGATGCTGTGTGCTAGCCAAAACGATAAATTAGTTTCTATTGTAGCGTAAACGCGGTAAAAGCTGAACAACAAAAAATGTTTACTTATACAGCTTCCAAAATCAGCCTACTTTCGACTCAACCATGTGTCCTAATCGCCATGTATTCTTTGTTGCAGAACACTGACATATATAGAACTGTGCATTAGGTATTCCTTACCGCGTAACAAATTAGTTCGAATAAAACTGGAAGGATGTACCACAATCAGCAAGAATTAAAGGTATAAACTTAGGTACACAAGCATTTCGTGCCTACTGGTCACTCATCAGTGAGAGCCGCTACTACGCACTAAACCCACTAAATAATGGGTCAAGCAATGTAGGACAATTGGGAGGTACAATCTCCAAAGCGGATGTGCATTAGAATAATAATAGAGCAAACTTAATATAAAACCTTTACCAATTTGACCTCAAAGCCTACCCTCTATATATTATATACCGAGCCTTTAAAGGGTATCAACATAATGATTTTAGTTATCTTGCCAAATTGAGAGTTACAAGTTCATTATCTCAAACACTACTGTTTTTTGTACTTCTTACGGGATCGATATATATTATATATAGTGAGTTGACTTTGAAAACGCTTTGGTGAAGAATTTTTATGAAGTAACCTTCATTATTATTTGAATACTCCTTCGTACAGGAGATGGTACCATCCAACTTTTTCACATATCTCAAGAAAGTATAAAGTGGGTCTAGGGCGAAGTTCCGGCTCCTATTGTTGAGTCGCTAGCAGGCAAGAAACACACGAGTATATGAGATTATACCTTTCGTTCATGCTGACTTTGGTATATCCTTCTGGTCCTATTTGAACTAATTTGTTACTAGGTGCACAAAACTCAATGCACAATTACATATTAGATATTCGCAACAAACTATATAAATAACTTTTACATAATTAATTGAATGATGTCATGATTACCGCGAAATTTGATAACTGATATCGATCAAGGCCAGATTGTAGAGAATTTTTGGATTAAGAAATTTTCATAATTGGCTGTAAAGTATTCATTATGAAATAAATTCTTTTAAACACCAAAAGAAATTATTTCAAAAATTAATCAAACGTTCTATTACTTATACAACAACAACTACTTTTGATACCACAACCAATAATAATCAAAAATACCAATAATAGTAATATTAATAATAATAATTAAAAAGAATAATTATTATTGTTCTGTATAAGCAATATTTTGAGTGGAAAGATTTGTAGTAATAGTTATAATAGTATAAGCATATTCATTAATAGCAATGCTGCTTTTCCTAAGCATAAGCTATTGATGTATACCAATATATGCAAACGAAGACATTTTAGCTCAGGAAAAAACCTAAATATTCATATGAGTATATGCACATGAAAGAGCAAATAAATTAAAGTGAATAAGCACAATTAACAAAAACTCACCACAACTGGTATTCATTTTAGTCAGCTTAATAATTTTTAGAATAATAATAAGAAAATTTCCAGTAGTTAAAATTTAGGCTGGTCATTTAAAAAAAGGAATAAATTAGGAAAGAAAATCGAAGGACTTATTTAATCTTTCCTGCAACTGATTGGAAGGAAAACTTTTAAAAGTGCAAATTATCTTTAGTCAGAATGTAATTGAAAAATCAATCAGATACGCCAAAATAGTTAAAGAATGCTTAATCTAAAAAACTTTTTAGAATTATCTAATCGCCTAAAGGAAGCACGTGTTTAAGAGGGAAATGCATAAGAAAAACGATCGAATAAACAGAGGGCCAAGTGATGGCATACAGCGTAGTATAGTACTAATGGAAAGATAAAAATTAGCTTTATGAAGAGTTTTGTATTAAGTGTTTCCACTATGACTATCATGCACATAATAAATGCTGTACTTATAATTATATTTTTTGCATCATAACTGCATTCATCCAACGTATTATTAATAAATGTATTATTCACAATAATAAATATTATTAATAGTATGATCAGTATGTGAACAATCTGTAACATATCTATCTTCTTATTTTGAATAAAACAAGACATTATACGCCTGCATAATATTCTATCATCGTTCTTATCATCACCAATATCATCATCATCACCATCATTACCGCCATCATCGCCATAATAATCAAAATCATTAAAATCATTATCCGAGACTTCACTGAAAGTAAAATTGTCACAGTATAAAACTAGCCAATAGGATTTAATACGTCTAACTATAACATAATTATCATTAACATTACCTTCAGTGGATAAAACTTACCCCTAAAATTATTGACATTAACATCACCATACTAATACTTATCATTATTATCTTAACGTTTAAAACACCATATTTGTCAGCAATATTGTTACATCATTTAATATTAAAACCATTTAGAATATAACAGCAATATCACTTTCACTTAACTAACACTGGTTGTGCCATGATTCTATCAGAAATTATTTACAAAATTTTCCTAAACTTCATCCTTTAAGTATCAATGTATTATCATATATAGGCGATTTACCATTTTCATTAAATATAATTGTCAACAAAATATTTATTCAAGTTATAATTGTAGCTAATGTTATTCTTACTATCATTGTTGAGATTATAACCATCATCATCGACAAGATTTCTATAAGCATAATTGACATTGTAAAGATAAATAAAACTTATGCTATATAAAGCACTAACTCATCCACACTCTTTCTAAAATTCATTATTTCTATTTAATTCTTAAGACGGCTTTAAAAATGAACATGAGTTTCACTACGCGTATCATAAGCCCAAAATAACAATTAATTATCTTTAATAAAAACTAAAACCGTCACCGTTATATCTTTTATGCCACGATATAAAATTCAAATTTAAAAAAAATTTATAGTCAGCCGCATCCAATAAGGACGAAATCTGTCTAGTAAATCAATAATGTTAATTATTTCATGCATTTTTAAAGCTTAGACTGAGATATATATTAAAATCCTGTCATTATACTTTAATTCGATAATACTTCCCAGGATCACACTGTATCTATTTTATAAAAAGAGATTGCGGATAGGTAGTTGGCACTTAAATCTGTAAGCGATACCCACGAGGATCCGTTTGAAATAAATAGAACAAAAATTAGTTGGTATATAAATGAAATTTGCATTCTATGCGCGATTCGATAACATAGATGGTTAGTTATATCACTCAGCTAAAAGCAACCAAGTTGAATTCCATCGCGTAGATTCTCATTATTACCGATGGACGGCAAACAACAGCGAAGCAGTTTTATTAGTTGTTTTAACTGACAACACAGATACACACACACACACATATATATATATATAAGTATATATATATATATATATATATGTATATGTTTGTGTGTTTATACTTGAAGTGTTTTTGTAAGATTCCTGTTGTATAAATTCTGACAGTACTTTTAAGAGTTCTACAAGGGCAACAGGTCTACTGGATAAATTATTCATACTGAATGCAATTTTCAGTTGATTCTGGATAAAATATACACACATCTTACAATATATATATATATATATATATATATGTATATATATATATATATATATATATATATATGTATATATATATGTGTGTGTGTGTGTATCTATGGATTATAGTGTGTGTGTATGCGTGTGCGTTTAAATATATTTGTTCTCAATAAGTACAACTAAACTATATCCATATCATCACTTCTTTTATTATGATAGTGCTAGTTGCATATTTCGGTGAAATTTTGTCTTTAACAGTACGTAGATGAAATTTGGTGGTGGATTAAATCTAAATAATGTCAGCTTCAAAGTATGTGAACACTAACGCTGAACGTAATTAATCTTTTATGCATTTCATTACCTCCTAGACGAATGTGTAAACCCGCAGTAGTGAAGCTAACATTATATAAAGTCTCCACAATGCGACTTCAACGCTAACTCACACTATATAATATATATACCGAGTCTGCAAGGATACTAACACTATGGCTCTTGTGTTAGTAACCGATACCAACATTATAGTACCGAAAAGGTACATGGTACTAACACTATGGTTTCCGAGTCTGTACATAGTACCAACATGATGGATATTAATTTATGCTGTAGTTCACCGAAATTGAGAATTACAACTATTTCTGAACACCTGTTACTTCAGTAAATCCATACACTCTGGCCTTGATCGAAATCAGTTATCACATTTCGCGGTAAGCATGACATCATTCAATTCCATATATAACAGTTAAATACACTGTTGGTTGTAGAGAACTTATATATATATATATATATATATATATATATATATATATATAAGCAGATTTGTATTAGGTGTTGTGATCCTAGTAAATAATTAGTTCAGTTGTGACGCGATTCCTCTCGAGGAGTCAGCTAAATTTTCTGTAACGAACTAAATAATTGTTTGTGCAATGTACGTCAATAGCACGTTAAAGTTAAACATAGGTCTGGAGACTATATTGTGGGTTTCAAGAAGGATTGTCTCCTCCTGGTAAATTGTTAGTAAGCATTAATTCAACAAATCAGTTAACGAGAAGGATTGTACTTTCAATTGCAGTCATATTTGTCCTAACTCCAGAATCACGCAACTTATACTGCTCACAGCAAGTCTTTCCAGCTTCCAATTTATAGAGATGGTACTATTTACAGCTTCGGTAACATGCAAATAATGCGTGTATGATCCATTGTCGACACAATAGGGCATTTTGCCAAAGTATCCAAGAATTGCTGCGGGAAATAAAAATTTTACATACTAATTTACATGGAATACTTCGTCCCACTGATCAGTGTACGCTGTTTTAGATACAAATCAAATGTAAGTCTCTTTTACGTGGGTACCAATGGACGTCCATTAAGACACATAGCTTCAGCTAGCTACTGCATTGTCCGGCATTGCCGCCATAACATAAATAAGCACTACTTTTTATTAGCTAATTTTTTTATGCTAGTAGCTATAGCAATTCCGGGTTTGACGAGCAATCGGCCTTAGCCAGGCGTATCGGCAGCATTAGAATTACCAATGCCTGAACTAAAAAGATACAAACATATAGAGAGAACTAACTTCTTATTATATTATTGGTTTATAGAATGGTAAAGTGATTCTGTTAATGATTCTCCAGTGTGAAAGAATTTGTATTCTGTTTAGGTGTGTATACATCTAAGTACGTTTGTGTGCAGGCCTGTACATGTGTAGATATTTATGAAATATGGCACCACTATAATAATCAACCACAAGAATGATTAATATGGGACATTTATTTCCATGAGGTGAGATCGTTTTAAAGTCTGTATATTTGTCATTCTATATCGTATTATTCTATGTTATTTTAGAAATGTGTATGACTATACGCATGCGTAAATATACATAACATTTTTTTTTAAATTTCAACTCTCTTGGATCATTGTTCATAGAAGAAGAGTGGCACAAATTTCTCGATTTGCAAAAGCAGAAATACACATTAAGGTAAATGCGCAATTTAGTGCATGAAAGTGTGGCTATGAAGGAAAAACCATTAAATTTGGTCTAGATGTGGAATAATTTAAAAAATAATTTAAGCGGAAATAGTTTTATCACATGTACCGCGGAAAATAACATTTTAAAAATATAACCACAAAATAATTATATGAACAGTATGCACATCTATTAAATCGGAATAGTACGTAAAACAGTTTTTTTAAACAATCATTGCAATTTCACTTAATAAGATTTTCATTTTACGCAATTGTGTGTACTACGTATAAATATAGGCTTATTGTATTACAAAGAAACAAATCTGTCTTAAACCGACCTACTCAGAGTTGATGCAGCTATTTATATTAAACAACACTTCAATATTTATAAAATCCTCACTACAAGAGAACATATATATATATATATATATATATATGAGATTTCACACATTAACTAATTATTATGCGCTTTCTATAATCATCACATGTCATATACAACATTATTGGAGAGCTTGTGAAGTACGCATCCTAAGCAAACTAAATGTGTTCAAAAACTGCATTAACGCAGTATCGATCAATTTAGTATCGTACTTGGTGAAGCAACTTCAATTCTAGTTCACCTTACCTAATATGCCATCAAATTTGTGATAGGTACCAACTTTGAGCTATTTTATAGGTCAAATTTCACCAAAATCATGAATAAACACAATTCTGAACACCTGCCACCCAAGCAATCTTCTATTTTTGTCGACATATATATTTTGTTTAGTGCGTAGCGCAGTCTCCTACAGTTAGGTCACCGTAAATCACGAAACATGTGCATGAGATTAAAACTTAGCTACACGCTGACTTGGTTTTACCCTTCTGATCCTATTTCTACTAATTTGTTACTAGGTACGATATAACTAAGAGTTTAATGCAACACGCCAATAATAAATAAATAGTGGACTTTAGTAATGCCGACTATTGCTAACTGCGAAGTTGGCCTATAAAACCAAATGAGGTGTTTCAACAAATATCGATAAGAAAATTAACTCAATGAATTATTAAAGCAGGATACTTAGACGAATGTTAGTTTTGCACAAAAGGCTATCTTTCTATGGGTTGAAATTACACGACGCTGTAGAAGTGGCATTGCGCATTTGCAGCTACTGTCTTATGTTTAATTTATGAGCTATATATATTCATATATATATATATATATATATATATATATATATATATATATATATACTTCCTATTAAGACTGAGATTTTGCAATTAAGGATGATTTGTTGACACTGGAATAAAATAATTTGGAGCACAGCATAAAATCTTCGTACCTCATTTAAAGTGGTTAGAATGAACGATGTTGAAGCCTTCGGTAGATAGGGTCGACTCAGCACCCAGCCAGAAAGAAGACAAACTCGATGCGTACTTGGAAATGGGGATCAATCGGATCTTTGCAAAAATGATAGTACAAAGCAATAACCCGAGAATGCAAATCGCCGAGATTCACAAAAGTAATTATCTGTTGAATAATGCCATAGATATAGTTTTATCTCGATCGTTGATTTCGAATCAAAGATTCGATTACAAGAGTCAATTAGCCGCCGAGTCGAAAAATAATATACAAAAAATTATGTTATTTTAAGTGATCATGCAAAGACAACGCAATTAGTGAAAACTCGCATAAACTATCGTTCAATCATAACAGCAATACATCAATATTTAACTATTGATGCTTAACTGATATATACCCGTGAAAAATAAACCTATAAACAAGAAAAAATAATGATGAAAAGTATTGATTTAGCTTAGAGATACCTACCTTAACAAAAAAAAGCAAAGCCACTTCGCTTAGTCGCTTTTGATAACCATCATAAATTATGCTATTCAGACAGCGAAGATCAAGATGTAGATACGCGTCTGATATCTTATAACTTAAAGACTGGTGGGTCATTAGTCTATTAATTTACTGCATATAAAACGCCCTGTACACATGATCTTTAAGGCCAAGTGAGGTAACCTTGTAACGTTTAAAAAGTGGAGACTGGAAAGGTTGCGTTAGCTTTGGCAGTTCTCATATTCACATCCTCATTCATATTGCACCTACCAAGATAAGTGAATTTGTCAACTACCGCATATTCATTTTGAAGCTATAGAGTTTAAATATGATTAATTCTGTAGCATTGCCTTACATTTAAAGAATCAAATTTTATTTTTTTAGACAGAAATCAATATTCGTAAAGATTAGATCGTACCATATTTCCAGTGGTTAGTATGAACGATGTTGAAGCCTTCAGAAGAAAGGGACGAATCCGCACCCAGCCAAAACAAAGACCAAATTAATGCGTAGTTTGAAATGGGAATCAATTGGATATTTGCTAAATTGATAGAGCAAAGCAACAACTCGCGAACACAACTCGCGTAAAGCCAACATATAAAGCTCGCAGTGCGTACCAATCATTTAAATCATATCATATGACTTACTACACGATTTTCGCTTGTTTCATTACTGTTTACATTTTTAAATAAGTAAGTCACTGGAAGTCTTCAAAAATTTAAGCGAATATAATAAAGAAGTCATAAATAAATGATACGTATATGCTAATCAAATGAAGTGGAGATTTATACACATAAAAATCGTTGATTGCGTGGGAAGAGATATCAATTATTTAAATCAAGAGTGATAGCTTGATATAAACACTGATCCCATTATATATACATTTTCAGAATAAATTATGCATTGTACAATGTGGCAAAGACAATTCATCTAATAGATATGTTACGTCCTTATTGGGACAATTCAAGTTCGCAACCTTCATTTAAATTTGTTTTATCACCACTCGCGCCTTCAATGATTGCTAAATTGTATAACTCTTCGATCCACCACGTCACCAAGTAGAGTGATGTCTGTTCTATGGCAGAATGAAGGTGGCTAGTTGGAACTTTAGGACTAAAGGTATGCCATATAGGCTCCACCTAAAGGATAGGCTAATCAAGAAACATTAGTTAGTACATAGCTGAACTGTGTGTAGTATGCGGCAGCGTGGCTCAGTGGTTACAACAACAGACTCTGAAGCACATGTGCTCATGTTCGAGCCCTATTCGCGGCATATTATTAACATTTCGTGAAGAGCTCCCAATATAGATGAAATCAATCGACTAGATGAATTTCCTTAGCTAATTTTTACAATGATTAATGTATACTGACAAATGTACATATAGCGGAAAATGTAGATTGTTTGACAGAAGCTTGTTTTTGTTTTCAAGTAAAAAAAATTATGCATTAAGAACGAAATGAAACAGATACAATGCGTACTATAACGAGTAGAAGAAAGGACAAGGTACTAATTCTCAAACGCATTTTTGAAACCGAGAGAAATATTTGCGAGTACACATACACATTACCTGCACACACTTACATATATATATATATATATATATATATATATATATATATATATGTATGTATGGAGGTAGTGATAGGTAGAAGGAGAGAGCAAAGATCAGAACAAAATAAGCCAAAATTATCCTGTTTACTGGGAATATCGCAATTCATTGCACAACATTGTCCAGCGCTTAATTCCTGCATTTCGCTTGTGAAGACAACTAAATTAATGAAAATTCGCAAATTCAACATAGGCTAGAGACAGAGAAATCAATTTGTCCTAAATTTCATTCACATCAGATTTTCATGGAAATCAATGTTTCCTTTTAACATATGGCGTTCAGTGGTATATTTTAAACTGCTTTGATATTTATATAACATAGGAAGTAATCAATATCAAAAAATTAAATTTTGTAAATATGAGTTGAAAACGTATTTTCTCAATTTTACGGTTTATTAAAACTATATGGTAACAAACTCGGGATTTAAACCAAAGCGGGCGAGATTTGTTGATCTGGATTAAACAAACTGCGCTCGATGTAAGCACACGTTTTACATTATCGATTAAAATTTTAACTGCACTAGCTTTCGTGACAATTGATCGGCATAGGTGTTTTGCACGTCGTGTGATAAAGCATCCAGCAAAAACATATAACCACTAGCAGAGATCCAAGCCTCTCGCATAGGAAGCTCAAGAAGTACGTGGGGTCTTGTGACCAATAACCTAGGCTTTGCTGTGTCCCACAATTGTATGGTATCCTACACGCGACAGAACCAATGGTGTATTCTTGAATGTGCCACTGGCATTCAACCTTATATTTTCTACAACTCGTATATGTTAACACAACCAATGTTGTCAGAAATTAAGTAAATCTATTGGAACAAACTAATAACTATACTTTACAAGTCACGAGGTAATTTCGTCTAAACGATTTAACCTATAATTATTCAAAGGTGCCTTTTTATTAGATAAGTGTACGTCATCTGCATGTATCTAGTGAAAAATTTTTTATGGATGAGGTATCTACCAGTAAGTAGAACCGAAGCTATTTAAGATAAATTGGCCACTTAACTTAATAACTGTCAATTCTTCTGATGCGTCGAGCCTACTGTTGTCAAAGGCATTCGAAACCGAAACCCTGAATATTTGAAGCTAAAATTATGATTGTGGACATTTAAGCCTTGTTTTTCAAAACAAGGGCAAGATAAGTAAATAATTTCCTAAAGCACAAAAACTAGATATTTTAATAGCTAGTCATCCATAGGAGATATAATAACATCTTATTTTTGTCAGCTTGAATGATGGTAAAGTTGAGAATACGAATCGCCAATTTGAATTACACATGCACTACCTGAACACAGGCTGAGCAAACCAACTTGTTTTTAATAAAACTACAGCATACTGAGTTCACTATGATCGAGCGAGATTCGAAATTATTAACATGCTATGTTTATTCTAAAACTACTCCCGGTTAATTTATCTTACTTATGTGAAGAATTTAAATGGCTTCAAAGTATCTGATAAATTAAATTACGTACGACAATAAATAAATAACCCACGGCAAAACCGATGAAGGGAAAATACAGTATTAAATAAAGTATGGCTAGTATTGATCATGAAAAGAATGACAAACTATAAAATATAACTAGTAAAAAACATAAGACAATGAAAATAAGTCTAAACAGCCTGAAAAATAGTATTTTTTACAAATACGCATGATTAACTACTGCCTATCCAATAACATGATTCACAGCTGTCTCTGTGAAGTCGAGTTAAATACTAACATAAATTATCTAAAATAATTTATTTCCATTGTCCTCAAAGGCAGTGTTCAGGTGTAAATATAAACACTTCCCAAAGTTAGTTTCAAATTAGCTATATAGGACAAGAATTTTTCAGATTTACTTTACAAATAAAGTATGTTACAATTGGGTAACAATTAGTCAGCGCAAAGCAAATATGATTTGTTAATATATACTATAAAAATTTGTTAATATTATACACGCTCTATGCACAAATACTTCTGGTCACGTTAAAGTCTACAACGAATTAACGCATAACTTTACAAGTAGCAGTGGTGTTCGATAGATTGTTCACATTACCCATATTTGTTTAATTTAGTAATCGATGCTATTATGAACAACGCTTTTCCACACATTCAGGATGCATGTGCTGAATTTCTCCCGGGCGGTAAACTAATCGATCTTGACTATGCACACGATATCGTACTACTATTCGACAAACGAGATGCTGCTCAGACCACCTTGAATAGATTATCAAACTTTGTTCCGTATCGCGGTATGAAATTCACACCCTCTAAGTGTAAGATACTTTTACAGGACCACCCACAACTCACTACAAATCTGCGACTATAGAATGATGGTCTAGACATAGTTGACAGGTTTACATACCGTGGGAGCTCTATCAATAACTCAGGCAGTATGTCCGACGAGGTGAGAATGAGAATCGCGAAAGCTAGAGTAGCTTTCCAGAACCTTCGCCATTTATGGAGAAACGCGATCATTTCATTCTGTCTTAAAGGTTGTGCTTACAATGCATCTGTACGCGCAGTTTTACCATACGCTAATGACACTTGGCCTCTTAGAATTGCTGATTTTAGACGCTTACAGGCATTCGGCCATCGTTGTTTGAGAAGTATAGCACATGTTGGTTACGAACAACGGAGTTTTGGATCTGCCAACAAGTGCTCCTCGTTAGAAAAACAAGTAAGACTCCATCATCTTCGTTGGCTCGATCACGTTTTGCGTATGTTCTCAATTCGATTGCCCAGTAGAGCTCTGTTCTCTCACCCAGCATTAGATTGGCGTAAGAAACAAGGTTGGCAGATTTTAACATGACAGAAACAGTTGAAGTCACTTATATCCAAATTGGGTATTATAGGACCCACTCATTTGCCAAGATGGGGTCTACGTACGCGTCATAGTTCTTGGTAAGAAACCCTTAGCAATATGGCATCGAATCGAGCTCAGTGGCGATCTTATTGCAGATGTCTAGTAGTCATTTTCGTAACCTCCTCTTCTTAGTAGGGCAAAGTTAGATGCGAGGTTTGATTTGTTTATGACGTGGTACAGTGAAAGCCGCAGGGAAGCTATATTGCTGATGTTACCTTGTCATAATGCTGACTTGGCTCTAATGGTGTTGTGGAGAGGTTTATTTTGCCCCATTTCTGTGAGTTATCCTGATAAATTTACTCATAGTAAATATGTATTCTCTCTCTCTCTCCTCTTTCTTGTAAAAATCGCTAATAATTTCTCTAAAATATTATTCCTGTTGTTATTTATACATATTTTTTCACTTTTTATGATTATATGGCAGTGAAGCATTAGTCACTTTTGGCTTTTGTATGGCTGGGCATGATGATGATGAATTCCAGTTGATGTAAAATAATGCTTTCTTTAATCAGAATGACAAAAATGTTGCATTGAAGCAAAATGTTATAAATTGTATTCTAAAATAATTTATTTAAGTTACAATTAAATTTAAAATTTTGCGCAAATTGAGATATTAATAAATTTGATATTATAAAATTCATGCCTACTGTAACGTAACTCTGTCGTCGATTCCACGTACTTTTACGATTCGACGTAGCTTGTAGCGATCAGACTATCATTTTCATACTTCGTGGCAATTAGCTATCTTTTATATGCACAGAGCGAATATGTATCTTACATATTAAAGCATATAGTACATTATAACCCCGGAGAATGTACTAGTAATCATAGGCAGAATTTTCAATGAAACGGGTGTCAACGATTAGTATAAACTTACTCTTTGTCATGAGAAGACAGTTAACGCAAAACGATCAGAGATAAATGTGAAGTGGACTGAATAAAATGTAGACGAATTACGTTCATTTTCATGTGACAATTTATTATAGTTCATCATCAGTGGCATCAACATAAACAAGGAAACATTTCAGTTCATTAATGATGTTTTACTGTCGTATAATCATACATATGCTATATATAAATTCAGTAGTCAGACTGTACTGAGAGAGTTACTGTGAACGACATGGCAACGAAGACATTTAGGCCTTAAAACAAAACATCGTTCATTAAACTTCAAGGAATATCTACATATGCAACACAACTTCTTTGCGCTATTCACACGGTCGTTTTATAACACAAAACTGAATCACAATGAAATTTGATAAAATATCACCGATGAATACAATTCGTAGATATACTATATAAAGTTACCAACCAAGAACAGTTATAAATATATGGCTTCCATTATTGAAAAACGAAACGACCCTACACTATTGAGTTTATTTGTAGCGGATTTTCTCTATAAAAGACTGGCCATTGCTAATTTGGCGCTGGTTAAGAAGTTAGCGCCCTACTGGACAATCAGACTGTAGGCAAATGGAAAATATTAGCAAGCCAGTGTAATAGATTAAACTTATTGGTTGTTGCGATCAGAATCATTAATTGTCAAAAATATTCCGTTCTTTATCCGCTATTGTTGCCCCTACTATTTCACATTGTTACTAATCCGGTAGCCGGTTCAATGAACTGTTGATTTTTTTATATCCTGGGATAATATTTTTAGGTAGCTTGATTCGTGGCTAGTCAAATGCAGTATCTTTGAAATGAAACATGTTGCCAGACAGGGAATAGATTAACTACGTAGTCCTTGTTGTGCACAAAAAGATGTTTCATTTCACTCTCAAATTATCTCCATTTTTACTTTGGATATTTCGGCATCCTGTTCAGGAAATCTTTTTCAATGGAAAACTCATCTCACAAACAATTTGAAAATTATTAATTTAAAAGTTGAAAAATTCGAAATTCCTTATACAAAAAAGTTAATTGCACGATTTTCAATGGAGATTCTTGCTTCTACTGAATTGTGAAATATGGACGAAATCATATGAAAATTGATGAAATGACTTCACCCTGTCGTGTGTAGGTTTTACCAAATTTGTTGATACTCATTTATTTATTCTCAAATAAGTAAAAAATTTATTTACATATATTAATTTTTTAAATATTATAAATGTAAGTTTCGCGTTCGTTCTATCTTTTTAACTTATTAACCGCTGTAAAACAAACAAGCGTACATTTTTATAATTGAATAAACATTGGTTACGCGGGCAGTGATAAAAATTAAGTTAATGAAGGTTACTATCTTAATATAAACACCTGACCCATTATTTACATATACATAAGCTAAGCATTGTATAATATAGAAAAGGCAATTCACCCAGTAGACCGGCTTCGTCCTTATTTGTAACTCATCAGGTGTTGCCAAGAATTTTCCGCGAACAGGGCTCGAACCTTGGCACATCTACTTCGGAATCTGCTATTCTAACCACTGAGCCACTCTGCCGCACACCACACAATTTTCAGTTATATACAAACTAATGTTTCTTGGTTAGCCTTTCTTTTAGGTGGAGGCAATATGGTATCCCTTTATAACTAAAGTTCCAATTAACCATCACAAATCTTTCATCATAGAAAAAACATCAAACTACATACGGAAGGGGGATTTTATAGAACATTACACAATAAAATAAAATAAATTTTGTTTAAATAGTAAACATGCTCCACACATGAAGTATAAAGAAAATAAGGGTTTATTTTTAAAATTCGTATATGGAAATGAATATTTCACTTATTTGAGAAATAATTATCCTACAAGTACTGTCGTTAATTGTTTAGTTTTGAAAACTTATATCTGTTCCTACAAAGTTGCAGAAAAATACTAAAACAAGTAGTGTTTTATTTCAAGGAGACCACAGTAAATTATTTTTGTTAGATTTGATTTAAAAATGCGATTTTGATTTGTCCTTTTACACATATTTGCCAAATATTTTTCTCTTCTTGCGATGACTTCTTTATACTATACTTTGTATATATTATTTTG